>OY292402.1:8323173-8510659 GCA_958496205.1 Idaea biselata
GTTACGCACCGAAAAACCGTGTGAATAATTCGCTATGCCTAAGTTTATACAATTAAAACTATTATGTTAAAAAGTACATTTTCATCTCTTATCTATCATATGCTCAATAAACTCCCACATTCAAGCATATCTTACAACTTCAACTGCGTGGGATAAATAAATCTGTAAATGATGTTTTGCAATGAAATTTCAAAACAGCTAGAATTCAGGGGTTCCCAAAGTGGGCGATAACGCCCCCTTGTGAGCGCTGCAAGGCCGCTGCGCGGCCTAAAGGGGGCGGTAAGATACCTAGAAAAATAATGGGGGCGTTGTGTAGAGGCTTAGGGGCGATTTGTAATTTCATCGAAGATTATATTACTTAAGAGATTAGGTACTCAAACTAACTCCGTTTGTTATTTCTCTCCGTGTAGTTGGTAGAGTAGACCAAACAAACAAATAAAAAGGCAACAGACATACTTTCGCATTTTAATAGTTATTTATTAGTATTATTCCTAGATTATTCATTTTTATAGGTAGGTTAAGTAAGTAGGTAAAAAAGGGGACGCTAAAAATAATTTATTCTCAAAGTGGTCAGTAGACAAAATAAGTTTGGGAACCCCTGAGCTAGATAAAATAGACACATGTCAGTGTAGACCCGTGCAGGACAGAATAGTTTTGATAACGTTAGATTATTTCTAGTTTTAAGATATTTACTCTCTTTTATGCTTACAAAGTAGAGTAGGTAATCCTCTTTTAAAGGTCAGATAACAAAATGTCCGATTACGCCTTGTTATCTCTTATTATTTAAACATTGTCTGCAGCCATTTTGTAGCTTTTATTATGATTGTGCATTTGCATTTTATGCACATTGACATTCCAATGTCCCCTTAACCAAGTATGGATAGTTCATAAAATTAAATGACATATTTCTTTTATGGTAGTAGTTGCTCATGATTTTATCATGGCTAGTAATATGGATGCCAGGTTGAATACTTATATGTGTACTTCTTTTTTGTAAAAACACAATTATTAAATATGCCTACCTACTTAGAGCTTGAAACAAAAACAGCTCTGTAGATCAAAAATTGGTTCATGGGAGGAATCAAATCTGCAAACTTCTGTGAATGTGCACAAGTGTAGTTTTCTCATATTGCCTCTAAATCTCCAATAAGTTAAAGAAGCCATTACTTTAATAGTCCCTGCCTTTACGAACTATGTCGACCTTGACCCTTCTAAAACATGTAAGGCTCAATTTCTGAAAATTGATTTAACTTTATCCAATAAAAATAAATTTATTCAGACATGCACAAGCCGTGTCAAGACATACTTAATTACTAGCTGACCCGACAAACGTTGTTTTGCCTTATAAATTATAGATAGTAGCTGATTCTCAGACCTACTGAATACGCATATAAAATTTGGTAAAAATCGGTAAAGCCGTTTCGGAGGAGTACGGTAACTAACATTGTGACATGGAAATTTTATATATTAGAAGAAGATTACAATAAACTTACATTTTCGTTGTTCCTTGGGTCCATCTCCGCTGTGGTGACGTTCGCGAGTAGCTTCCTCCTTGACAGGCTCCGGAGCAGGCGTCGGAGCGGCCTTCACCGCACTCTTACTGCCCTTCGCAGCTTTCGCGGGCTTTTCTTTCTTCTCGACTACTTCTTCTATTTTCTCTTGCGACTATATCATACAAAAACGTATTAATATCTATGACCAAGAAGTTATTATGTGGAATATGCTCACATTTAACCTCATCTCCCTTGAGAGGCTGCGGATTTAGGACGATTGCCTTGTTTGTGTTTTAATTTCCTACTTTGTTTCCACAAGTTTATCAGCTTAAAGCATGTATCATGCATGATAGACATTTGTTGACATACACACTGCGCTTTGTGGGTGGTATTGTTAGTGATGAGTTAATGACTGATGATATCCAGAGGACATATAAATGAAAACAATGTAGTATCGAAATAAAGCGCAAAATGGCGCAAAACCAATAAAAAAGAGTAAACGAAATTACATAAATATGCACATAAATCATTATCAGTGTAAATAAATATGCAAAATGAGGCACAATGGAATGTATTATGTATAAATGTATAAATATATAATGTATAAAATAATTGAAAATGTATTACAAACAAAGTTATGTTGAGCCTGTATTAAGAGGACAGTCTACCTACTCTTTCTTCATACAAACGTAGTCGACTGTTTCCTCCCTGGATAAAGACATTAGAGCAAATATGTTTATGCCATAAAACCTAAATCTGCAATGACCATGCCCTCAAGTTTTGGTTTTTTTCATTTTCTAATTAGAATAGCAATAAAATTCAGAAAAATTAGAAATCGAAAAAAGGGGCATGGTCATGCATGACTGATATAAAACTTATGGCATAAACATTTTTTTCCTAATATCTTTATCCAGGGAGGAAACAGTTGACTACGATTGTAAAGTTTGTATGGAGAAAAGAGTAGGTGGACTGTCCTCTTAACAAATACATAAATAAACGCATACAACACATAATTGTTATTAAAACGATTACTGGAGACAAAACCTCAACCAAATAAAGGCATATTTTACACTACATCACTCACTTTTTCAGATGCAAGTGTTGTGTGCAACAATTCAAATTCGTCCTTTGGATGCATTTCCTCAAAATGGTTGACGACTGGAGTAGCCTCCGCCGCAGTAATGGCGCTTGGATCGCTAACGCAACTCGGATCCTCTTTGTTTAATAGAATTGGTTTTACTTTAGGATCCTTGCCACGTTTGCGAATCTGTGAGGATAACGTATGGTGCTGTTCATACAAAGGATTTTAATCTGAAATGACCTTGTTAACAGAAGTCTCAGTGAACTACATTCCAATGTATTCGCTAAAACAGAACAACTGCCTTTTCTGATTAAACTTCTTTGTCTTTGTAAATACATATTTCCTTATTCATAAACATTTGATTGGCCTTGAGTGGTTAGTATAATTTATTTAATTTTCGTATTTTTACAAATAACACATGCGAACGACACAGACAGTTTATCTACAAGTTTAATAAAATGTTTATGAATAAGTAATATTTAATTTAATTATGTGCTCAACCGACTTTTGAATTATTGATAAATATCTTATACCCAGTTTAGTGCATAACATAATTTTTTTTGTACTTAATCATTATAACTGTGGCATATGATTACTGATTACATGATATATATAGCTAAGTTTAAGGATGAATATAAACCTCTTGTTTTTTTTTTAAATAATAATTGTATAATTCAAATGTTTTTTTTATTATGTTATGCACTTGACAAAATAAAGCAGATTTATAAAACCATGATAGTTACATACATACTCCCATAAATATACTACATTATTTGATGTGTTTCACAAGTTGCACATATTTATTAAATATTATAAATAACAGTGTGCTGAACATCCCATCAACATAACACATCTGTGATTAAGATAGAAGATAGATAGAATTCTCCATGTCATTTCATTATATGAAAGCATTCATTTTGATATGCAGAGCTAAAGTTGCCATGCAAGTTTGATATTATGTCCAAAAGATCATACTGATATCTTTACTGGTTACTGGTTACTATAGTGGCATCTCTCAATAATCTTATCCTAACCAATAAGTCCCGTTCATGTAGGAATACCGGGATAACAACTAAACCATCATTAGTTTAATGATTTATTGAACTCCAGAATTTAAGTTCAATTTCGATTAAATTTTATATTTAGGTAGGTACTTAGATACTTTACTAATAAATTAGCTAGTGTACTAATTGAGGCTACTTAAACATACTTTTTATCCTGATATTTCCATGGACTTAAATAGACGAAACCTGATGCAGTTTGTCTATACTAATATTATAAAGAGGAAAGATTTGTATTTTTGTGTGTGTGTGTGTGTGTGTGTCTGTATGTTTGTTATGAATAATATCAAAAACTACTGGACCGATTTCAAAAATCACTATTAGAAAGCTGCATTCACCCTGAGTAACATAGGCTTTTGATCCCGATATTACCACGGGATCGGGACTTACGTGGGTGAAGCCCCGGAAAGCAGCTAGTTTATAATAAAGAAAGATGCTACTACTCAATACTCTACTAGTAGTAGTACTGTGTTGTTTATAATAAAGAGTCTTTATTGTAAACAAACTGCATCATACACAAACTGTACTATTGTAAAAAAAATGAGACTGCACCAAACACCTGCCCACTTCTCTTTGCCCTTGATCGATTTTAAATTATTTATTAAGTTTGGATATGAATTCCATGGTTACCATGTACTTGTACTGTAATATTTCATTCATGCATAATATGCTTTCAAATAGTTTTGAATAACAAAGTTATTAAAGAATGCAGTAGTAATTGTAAAACCCGGCAAGTGCGAAACTCGCGCACGAAGGGTTCCGTACCACTATCACAATTGGGTAATAGTGCCGAACCCTAAAATCGTTTACCAATTTTAAAATTTGATTGGAAAATGTGACATATTTAGCTTCGATTCTTACTTCCATTATACGACCACACCACTAAAAAAAAAATTAAAAAAAAAAAACTTTAGCGCAAAGACAATCTGAAACTTATAATTAAGAAACTCTTTGGTAAGTGAAGGCAGACTGGTATATTTGACAGATAGGGTAGCCATTTTGAATTTCATGGCCTACTCGATTCGATGTTTTTGAAACACGTTTGTTGTATGGGAGCCCCTCTTAAATATTTGTTTTATTTTGTTTTTAGTATTTGTTGTTGTAGCGGCAACCAAAATACATCTTCTGTGAAAATTTCAACTGTCTAGCTATTACGGTTCATGAGATACAGCCTGGTGACAGACGGACAGACGGATGGACGGATGGACAGACGGACGGACGGACAGACAGCAAAGTCTCAGTAATAGGGTCCCGTTTTTACCTTTAGGTACGGAACCCTAAAAATGGGTATACCTTATTGTAGCATGTAAGGCTACAAATTAGGTGCCCAGGCTTTCTACGGTGGGTTCAAATCCTATTTGGGCACACTTTCACAAAACACATATTTTTTGGAAAACTCAAATGTAAAGCCAGATAGGTCACATTATTGGAATTTATCGTCTTGTTCATTTTTATTCAAACTATTTGGGGAAATATTTATTTGTTTGTTTGTAACGAATAGGCTACGAAACTACTGGACCAATTTGATAAAATCTTTCTAGCTAATAAAGAAAGCTATATTATCAAGGAGTAACATTACTTTTGATCCCGATATTCCCACGAGATCGGGACTTACGCGTGTGAAACCGCGGGTCGAAGCTACTGTTCTATAAAGTTGAGCACTAGTTGTGTATAGATCCATTTTGAGTACCATCTAACTTTTAGAGCAAATACTTCAACAAATATGTTAAAGTATAACTTACACAGATATAAGTATAAACATGAATTATTAATGGTTATTACCTTGACATTGGGTGGGGAGTCCCTGGGGATATCCATGACAACATCGGGACTGAATTCCACATGAGCCTTATTCACAGCCGTAGCAGGCTCCTCTTCCACTCCACTCTCAGTTGGGGCTTCACTCTCCGGGTCACTACCTGTAGCTGCAGCCGCATTTTCCTTCTTCTCTTTCTTTGCCAACTATGTACATACAAAAAGAATAGTTAAATCTCTGAGGTTTCAATAAATGTAAAGAATTTAATATATTGATCTATATCTCTTTGTCCTGATTGACTGACTGATGGATCAATGCACTGCCTAAAATGCTGGCAGTAGGGAGCTGCAATTTGGAGTGTTTTTTGTATGATGTAGGCATCCAATAAGAAAGGATCTTTCGAAATTCTTACGGAATCGGGACCTTCGCGGGTGTGGAAAGAGACCGAGACCCAGCTAGTCTCTCTATATCTTATATCATACTATATATTGACTTCTTTTATATTGTCCCGTCACCATACAGCAGCGGTTCTCAAACTATTTCGGTAACGGAACCCAAATATTTGATGGAGCCCTAAAATGTAGTAGGTATAGAACCTTCGCAAATCCCAAAAAAAACTATTGCTTTACATTCAGTACCTACTAAAATCAAATTACACTATTTTTTACTGGAATGGGTACCTATATCATTGTTTTCTTGTCATAATTACGGAGCCCCAACATAAGCTTTGGGTTCCGCGGAGCACACTTTGAATATGGCTGCTCTAGAGAATGACAGCACCCCTCCACACACACCCCTCCACACACACCACCCACAAGAGAAAGGCAATAATAGAGAAAGGTTAGAGTGTTTATTTTTGATGAAAATCGACAGAAGCTCATAAAAACTGTTAAAAAAAAAGGGTACAGGTCGGCGCCATGAGTATGTATACCCATTTATACGCAATTCTCAAATCAAGCGTCAAGTCAGTTATTAAAGAGATTTTTTTTTACACAAGTAGTTAATTTAGGCACTACTGGGTTTACCACAGAATCAACAGGACTAAACTTCAAATAGCTAAGGGTGCATAATGTACTTTTGTTCATATCTTGTTGCAGAATCAGGTACCTAGGTATATGGACTTTGATTCTTATTGGGTTCCAATAAAAAACTTGTTTTGTTTTGTATGAGTAGGTAGATTGATTTCAATTTCATTGAGATGTAGGTAATAAATAACATTAGTATATTTTTTGTTGCTACACAATTACAAATTCAATAACATTTCTTAGAAACATTTTCCTGGTAAAAAGCAATTAATATGTTATCTTAACAATAACTATCTAGATAAAAGTAAAAGTACTGATATCATGTAAGTAGTGAAAAGCAGTTGGTCCTGGTTGTTATCGCATGTAGAAGTAGTTGGGCCAAGTTAGAGGCTTTAGGGCGACCTGACAACTCCCAACACTAGGTGAGCAACAACACTACACAAAAAGACAAAGAAGTGAACAGTGGAACTCAACAAGATAATGTTCTCATTTCAATGGCATTGGTGTCCTACCAATGCCATTGAAATGAGAACATTATTTCAACCAGTATGGGTTCAAATACTAAGCTGCATGAGCAAAAGCTACCAACTAAAATAGTAGTAAAAGGGTGGCCAGAACATGTAACATTGGTAATATGTAGGTAGGTATATGATCTTTATTAAATTTAATATGAAGATGCATTGCTTGCATTTTGAAAGTAACATAGGCCATGTTTTATCTTGATAATTTAACTGAATCAGGGCTTGCATGTGTGAAACGGCGGGGTACAGCTAGTATTCAATATTACTGGGAAACACCCGGAAAAATTAATCAATTTCTTATCTAGATAACTAGATGCTAAAACAACAGAAAGTTAATCTAATCTTTGCCCTATTAATTTATAGGATACATACCTTTTTGATTGCTTTCTTATTGTTTTTCTTGGGTTTGTTTTTGCTTTCAGCAAGTGCAAGGAGCTCTGTGGTAGCCTTCCTCTGCTGAGCGATAGCTTCCTCGTAGCTGGTGCCCGAGGTGGAGAACAGGCCCATGAGCAGGAGAACTGCTATCCCTGCTACTCCCACTCCACACAGAACCAATACTGCTTGTAGCTCCATTGATACTACATGCACGTAGCTTCCTAATGAGAACACTAATAAGAACACAGTTGCTTTTCCAATTTATGAAGTAAATCAACTAAAACCGGGTAATAAGTATGTGGCTACGGTTAACGGCAATTTCAAGGGTTCAATCAGAACTTTTCAAGTATGAATTTACGCTAAGTTGAATTCAATGACTGTATTCTAACGGTATTTTCAATGGTCACATACGCACTTATGTAGGGAACAATATTAACGACAATTTTTTATGATTTTCAAGTGTAATTTCAAAACGAATAGTTCACAACTTCACAAAATGAAGGTATCGGCCGACTGACACGTAAGCAATGACACATGTCAAAGGTGGTATCTTCTTCTCTTGTGATTTCTAAATCACTGGAAATTGTGTGAAATAAAATAACTCACGGATAAACATAAAAACCCATTTTTAATACAGAACAAGCGATATCCTGAAAATTATTCTTAACGTAACATGGAAACGAACGAATGGAGACAACGACCTTTTTAAGGCTTGGTAATCAATTTAGTTTAACGATATAAACTCACCAAATTTAATCACCAGACGATTAAAAATGTAAATAATTTAAACTATAACTCATAGACTTCATTAATTTTTATTTTGCTGATATAATGAAAAGAAAACACGCGCAACCCTTCTTCGTTTTCAGACGAATGAAAGAGAGAGAAATAAAAAAAAAGAGAGAAAATAGAAATAATTGTTGACACTTTTGACACTAGCACGGGCTATTGACGCATGACACCACCATGACACTATCAGCAACCGGCGCAGCAGAGCAGAAAAGACCGGCCGGTCGCACCGGCCGGTAGCCACAGACTCAAATAAAAAAGTTTGCCAATGTCATTTTCTGTGTTTGTTGTCACTGTCAAAAACTGACAGTGACAAAAATCTAAAATGTTATTTCCAACATGTCAACTTTATCGTTTTCATTCGTTGCCATTCCGTTTTTCTTACTTTCATTGTTGTAGATTTTCGTCAAATTAATTCGAACAGCTGTCCTAATTGTATCGCTAACTAATATGGTTTATCATAAAGTTTATCCTGTACTTCATAAACGTTAAACACAGCTTTTGGCTGATCTTGTAAAAGTGGAACTACGGATAGAAAACCTTGGTGTACCTATAACTAATCCATTTAGGAGAATGTCGATTCCTCCGCTGGTTTGTAGCACTCCTCCTCCACCTGATCAGTGCGAAGATGATACTGAACATGAAGATTTCGATATCCCATATCACTGTAAGTATGCCAGATGGTTAACACAAACGACACTATCCATGATTGACCATTCATTATTTACGTTTTAGTTTTCCGTGTTCTCTAACTTACCTAATCACCCCGTTATTACTTCGCAGTATCTCAAGACGATGAAGATGATGGTTATGATTATGGAAATTTTACTTACAATCCTCATTCTGAAACCAAGAAAGAAACTGGGTTGTGTAACATAGAAACCTTGACTGTAAAAGAGGCCAAAGAAAGCCCTAGAACAGAAGGTGTTGAAATACCTAGTGAAATTGAACATAACCACATCGGGACCAATACCAACATTAAAAACATTCCTAAATCTGAGGAAGATCCTAATGTTGAGGATTTAGATTTAAAAATAAATGAAGAGCCATTACAGTTTACTAGTAAAGAGGTAAATACAATAAACATTAGTGAGGATTATAATTTAGAAGAAAATTCAGATTATACAAATACTGTAAGCGACTCTGAAATCAGCCCAAACCATGAATCTAGTCCGTCTAAAGATAGAATAGAAGACGATGTTAGTTCTGATAGCCAGAAAGATGTTTCTGTAAGTGAAGAAAGAATGATTGAAGAACCTTTGAATGATGAAGAAGGACCAAATGTTATCAATCCTGCCATTGAAGAATATCAAAGTACTGTTCACAATACTGTCACAGATGAGAAACTTGAAAAAAGCCCTGAACTAATTGAAGATGATGATTTTGGCGAATTTGAAGACTTTCAATTTGCAAATTCTGAAAACAGCAAATCAGATGCAATTGATAGTTTTAATAACCCTTGGGTGAATGATGATTCTGAGGAGGGTGGTTTTGGAGACTTCACTGCCAATTTTGATGCAACTGATGTACAAAAAGTGGCTAATGTAGTTGAAGAAACAACTATCATTAGACAGGAAAACAATGAAATAAATAAAACATTCGATGATGATGATGACTTTGGAGATTTTGATGACTTCAAATCTTCCACTGTTGATGACACTTCAAGCAAAGAAACGGAAACTGATGATCTATCAAGAACAGTACCTGTTTTACACTTCCAAATGTCAGACAATGAAATGCATGTTGTAGAGAGTTTAAACAAGGTTTTAAGCTCTATATTTGAAGAAGAAATATTCCAACCTGCTTCCGAGTTTGAAGGAAGACTAGAATCAATGCTCAGTGTAACATGGGGTCATTTGAAAGAAACTGATGTTAGGCAACCTTACATATTAAATTGGAACAATTCCCTCGGGCAAAAAACTTTATTGAGAGCTTTGTGTATAGATTCAAGGAACATTGTAAGTAATAATAATGTTCTTTTATGTTGCACGACATTACAGTGCAAAACGGCTTATACTAGACAACAGATATACAACCTTGCTAATCCGTACCCAAGCTAATCCAAATGCCTTTATAATCTGAATCGAGGGGCATCCTACACCCTGGCCCCCTTGCATATGTCGTTTCTTAGTAACTCGCTATGCCAATATAGTACATAGACAACACCCAGATCAGAAACAAATATTTATATTTAAGCGTAAATACTTACGCCTGGCGGTAATTGAACCCGCAACTTTCTGCATTGCAATCAAGCCTTTCCCCGAGACGCCACATAGGCTGTCAGAGGCTTATCTTCTGCTCCCAATTAGTTTATTACTAGGGTAACACCTCTAAAACCGAGTGACTTCCAATGGTTTATTTCATCCAAACGTTAATGATAAGTCGCGATCCCATGGAAATATCGGCATCTAATCTAGCTTATGTTACTCCTCTATAATGTAGCTTAATATTGGTAAAAGAATTTTTGGAATTGGCTTAGTGGTTTCAGAGATTAACTAGAAAGAACATACATACATGTTACCAATGTTAGGTCTTTATTATATTAGTATAGATTACTATTGATGTTTTTCAGCTCTTTGGTCCAAAATGGGGCTACACTCCACCCAAGTATGCAGTAAATATGGGCATGACGCCGCTTCAACCAAAGAAACCCCTCACACCATCAAACTCAGGGACAAATGAAAATGCAGCAGCTGATAAAATGGCTAAACCAGGCAACTGGGTTGACTCTTTCACTACTGATGGACAAGAATGTAAGTACTGTACAGACTGTTAGAATTAATGAAAAGAAACATGTTTTTCTTAACAGGAGCACATTGTGTAAGCTATACCGTAACACCACTGCCATATGCACAATGTATTCAACGCAATGGGAACTAATATTAATTAAGGAATTAACATGAATATAATAATAACGCTTTTCTCACATGTAACGTTTTTTTGCATGTCTTGCACATGGATAACACCCCACCTGTAAAATAAACGCTTATTCCTAATCCTATAGTCACTTATGCCGAAGCCCTTCTCCTTGATTTAGAACACCTTATGGCCACCCTAGATCAAATGGCTCACAATCATTCCAACCTCAAGATATCTGAATTATTGTCACATGGTAAGTTATTTCAAATTACCTAGCTGCGCATTCCCATTTTCTCTGTGGAAGTTCTGAATAAAAGCAGACTATGTTGTCCGGATCCGTGTCTATGCCAAAATTACAGACAGATTATGTATCTTTAGTTATGGATATTATAATTGCTATAATTGATAATTAGCTACCAATATGAAAAAACTACATAAATAAACTAGGTATTGCAACTAGCTGCTCCAAATTCCAATTGGACTAGCTGAATTTTTGCTGTTGCTGTTGCTGTTATAGGAGTAACACGAAAACATTCACTTTTATGTATAACTGCACCCCTTAGTTTCACCTCACTCGCTAAGTGCCGTTCCTGTGGAAATTTCGGCATTAAAATAGCAAGTCATACTGAGTTTTGAGGCAATTGTTTTAGGTGTATTCGCTTGAAGCAGTACACAATACATACAAACTTTAACAATAATAGTAACTTTGACAGTAACTTGAAGCAGTAATAAACACACACACAAACTTGACCATTTCGGTACAACTAAACATCAAATAGGAAACTAAAAAAAGAAAAATTGTATAATAATTCTTGGTAGGATTAGATAGGATGACTGTAATATAAAAGTGGTCTTACAAAATTATCCAGTTGGACTGTACTAATCAATTATATTATAAATATTTCAGCTTGCAGTTCTGAAAACCAAGGCGTACCTGAAGTGAAACCTAGGGACATTGACGTGTTTGAGGCAGCCACATCATCTAAACCAGATAAGATATATTCCAGTACTCTAAGTGTTCAACCTTTAAGGCAAATCAACTTGCCTGACACTCACATATTCACTCCAACAGACTCTGAAACACCGCGCTCCAAAACTATACATTACAACAATGGTCCACCCATATTACTACCACAGCCTGCTTTAGAAATTACAAATAAACAGGAAAATCCTATCACCAAAGCTAATCTAAACAATGATGACAAAGATGATGATGACTATTGGGAATTCCAAGATTTTCGGAGCAGATCAGAACCTACAGCAACCACGTCATCATCTCACCAACCCGAACAACCAGTTGATCAAAAGTCTGGAAACACAGTTATTAAACCAAATATAACTTATCAAACACAAGTATTACAACCTGTGAAAATGGAACCAATTATGCCGACATTGAACTGGCCTGACCCTGGGGAGGTCAAGGAAACATTCGAAAGTTTTTCCGATTTTGTGTCTAGCGTTTCATGGGGTAATGATAAAACGAACTCTCAGGTAAAATCACCTTCAGTGCAAAATAAAACCCACCACGAAACGGGCGTGTTAGACAAAATAAATGATAAACACAAAGATAAAATCTCAGTCCAAGAACCAGAAATACAAACAGTCCCTGATAATGATGATGAATTTGACACATTTCAATCGGCATTACCATCAAAAAATGCCAACGCGGAGATTAATAGCAAAGCGAATTTAAATACGAATACATTAACTAACATTCCAAAACAAACTACAATTCAAAGCTTTCCTCAAATCGCAAACTTCGATTACGCATTCCCAAAAGTTAACACTCCTAAGTCTGATGTCATATCGTTAGAAAACTCAATCCCAACTGAAATGTTAGGCCATAGTTTTAATTCTATACCTAACCCAACTGAGATGAGTTCTGCAAAACAAACAACGCAATCCGTAAGTCAAATACCGAGTATTCTGCAGCCTACACCTGCATCGGTGACCACGTCCTTTACCCCGCAACAAAACACTGGCCAAATACTTCAACCTCTATCACTAGAAAGCTATTCACAAATAAACTGGCCTAGTCCTGGAATAGACTTACAAGACTTGTCTAGGTTCAACCCTGTGGAAACTCTACAATCATTGAAAACAGATTTGAGCGTGAGTGGGACAAGCAAGACGTCGTCGCCTGTTCACATGCAAAAGTCTGTCGTTAACAATCAAGTTGCCGATGATGACGTTTGGGGTGAATTTGTTTCGAGCAGGCCTAAACAGCAACCGGCGTCAAAGAAAGCACCTATGTTTGCCGATGACGACGAATGGACGGACTTCGTCTCTAGTACGACACTCAAACCGATAAACGGTCTGAATACTATCAGTCTTAATGTCCACACCAATTCGAACATACAGAAGTCAAATAGTAATAAATTACCTGCGAAAGGCAGCCGTTTACCGCTCGATATACCTACCTTGAACTACATTACACCTAAAACAAGTGGACACAATACTTACAATAACAGGCACTTTCAAAATTTATAACATAGAAAACATTTTTTAGATGTGTGTACTTAATTATTCTAATTACATTATACTCACTTCTGTAAATATGGTGGTGGTCTAAATATACATACTTGTAGTATTTTAATATTCTTTACACATCACTTTGTATTATTCACAAGCGATCTCTAAATTATATGTAATGTATAAACCTATATACATACATGTTTTATCTAAATAATAAAATTATTTATTCCTTCCTCCTTTGGGTCCTTTGACTCACTAGTATGAAGGCATTATGGCAGTAGCATATTTATTATGTAGGTATGTTCAATTTGGTTTAAACGGATAATTAATAAGTATATGATGTATGTTTTGCATAAACCTATCGTTTGTATTCCTGAATCCTGTAACTTATTTGAACATTATTATGTACTTATTTATAGATTTTTTAATATTAAGTATATACTAGCAAATTATAAAGTTATTATTTTCGCCATCAGTTTTCATTGATGAAAGAAATGAAGATTTTTACCTACATAATAGGTACCTATAATTTTATTGTATAAATTATTTTTCATCTTAGTATTGTAATAAATGGTTGTTACTACAGAATTCAGATTATTAAAGCAATATTGTATATTAGAATAGGTGAAATTATTTTATTAGTCGTAAATATGTTAGCGTCATCCATCATAGTGACGACGAAAATAAAATGTGAATTATGTAAATTGTACATTCAACTAGAATTAGGGTGAAAAATGTTCGTTAGATGAATTCGAATAGTCATTCAATCTTAATTAAGGTAGGAATTGGTAGCCGACCGCACGCCACGCCGCAACGTCGGCCGCAGCATCAACACATATTACATTCTAGCGGCATTTTGAATAAAATTAAACAGCCTTACTTTGAGCCACAAAAATAGAGTAACTAGACAGCACGCCTATTTGCCGCGCCACATTTGTCGTTGTCCATTTGGCTGCGTCTCAAGCAGACACCGAATGATGAGGCAGCCGCTCGAGCCTAAGGCTGTGTCGCGGTGACATTTCTGCATGTCGGTGGCTTCTCTACCGACCTCAAGCGAGGTTGTCGTTAGCTCCTTTCTGAGGTGCGAGTGGTGAGCGGCTTTATTGCTCCGGTACCTGTCTGTACAACAGGTAGTGTCACTTAGGCACGAGGCAGCTCTCCTTAAGAGAACCGTAGACTAGCGTTTGGGGACACGATCTGTATATAACTGATCCCGGATGGCGCTCCTGGGAGTGGCCTGATGGTACAGCGGACCCCGCCTTGGCCGCCAAGTGGGGACGATATAACATAATCATATTGTTAGTTCAGTTGTATCAGGGGTTGCTGCAGGCGGTCGATTACCAACTTCCGCCTTTAGACAAAAATGTTATACTTCGGACTCCATATAGAGAGGGCAACATGCGAATAGCGTGTACTCAGTTTTTATTTTCTTCCAGATCCGCCATTTTACTATGACTCCCTCGACTTGGCTCAAAACCACGACAGACTTGACTGGTTTTTTGTACGTGGAAAGTATTATTTGTTATGTCGTTCTCTGTGAGTTGGAAGTTTAATATTTTTTATTTAACGTAAATCGAATTATCATCCATTAGATAACATATCCCATTATTGTTTTAATTGAGAGATCATGTTTTATAATAAAATAACTGTAAAAAATTAAAGACATTAATTTAGGTATTTAATTCAATAGCTATTCAACGTTTACGCGTCTTCTCTTTTCATCCAAGCGCTTGTCCGTTGCATCCCTCTCGCAAGCAATTTATCCGCCACCGCGCGGGGAGAACTTAAGGTTCGCTTGTCTCCCTCAGATCCCTTAGTCGCCTTTTACGACACTTACGGGAGGAGATTGGGTAACCCTATTCTATGCCGGGGCGGGGCTACACGGCAAATGGGGGTAAAAGTAACCCTAGAATATGCATGATACAAAAAAATGTTTTTCCATTTTGCTTTATCTGCGTTAAGATGCGATGTGACAACACAAACGATCTACTAAGTTTTTGGAACACAAGATTAATTTAATATCCTGTCTCTTGTATCAATATTTATAAACTGAATGTAGGTATTGAAACGTTTTTGCTTCATTCTGCAACAACATTATTCCGTCTTACAAAATGCCTCCTGCTTTTATAGCTGGTATTATATCAGTATATAAATTGTGAAATTATAAATATTGAAACTATTATCAAGGAAATATTATGCATCGTCATCATCAAAATCGGGTTCCCGTGTGGCTTAGGGGTTAGAGGCACTCGCCCGACAAACGAAAGGCACGGGTTCGAACCCCATCACGCGATGTTATTCGATGCACTTTTTCTTGATAATATTTCAATATGTTATTTTTTCATGATTCATGCTATTATTTTTATGATTTAAATATTTTCACACGTTTTTTCTTCTCAGGTTTGACCCTGGTAAATATAATTTGCACGCGCCTGTGCTAAGTGCAAGAATATTATTTAAAATACCCTTAATAATTTAAATTATATTATTTGTCTCTAAAGATATTATAATGTTACACTAATTTTATGTAATAATAACTGTCTATTATTAATTAATAATTAATTATTATGTATATTATGTTCAATGTAAATAATAAGAAAACACGTTATACTATATAAAATGTCGTTTTATTAATGATCACGTTTCGTTGTCGGAATCTGAGTCTTCTGTGTCGATATGGGTGCCGATCGGATCCTTGTCGTCGCTCTCTAATTGCGTCACGAACTTGGGCAGATTGTTCTCCATAGTCACTCTAAACTGGCATTGTTCGAACTCGGGCCAAGATATGAATCTGAAAAACATGTTTATAAATTAAGATATTTATTGAAACTTACTCGAGTTATTTACACAGTGCGAGCTAGAGTACAAGTCAGCGTATCAAGTAGTTGTACTGTAGTAACTCGCACCGTTTGAACGTAACGTACAATTACTCGCACATGCGAGTATTATGTATTACACACTGACCTCCATGGTAGACAAGTCGCTGGACAGGTCATAGCGCACTAAATTTTGTGCCTATTTGATCTGCGCCATGTTGCGCTGTTGTCCCGCATTTCCTATTGAAAGTGATGGTGACCGTCTACGGAACTATTAGTTCCACGGACGGCCACCGTCACTTTCAAAAGGCAAGGCGCGACAACAGCGCAACATGACGCTAATCAAATCGGCACAAAGATCTAATGTCATTTTGTATGGTATACCAATTATTATTCCAGCGTACTTGAATCGTTTCATTTTAGTGGTATTACATGACAGCTGAGGCGAGTCGAACCGAGGTACTGGCGTATTAGTAGCTGTCTACTGGCTACGCGCAGGATCTCGCGCTTTGTAAACGATTAATCACCTATTTTCGCGATGTTGAATAGAAATTGAACTCATTTTTCGGTTTTATTTGCGGTGGAGTTTATTACTTCCTGAACAGGAGACCTGTGAAGGTCTCGAAATGTTGAGCATTGAAACAATGCTAAAAGTAATAAACACCACGCAATTAAAACAGAAAAACGAGTTTAATTCCAATGTTTGGTCTTGTTTGTAAGCTTCATGATTTATGTTACAATATATGGCCCATTACAGACATACAATCAAAACAAGCAGTAGATCAACTGCATTTTGACGACCTCTGTGGCGCGTCGGGCGGACACCCGGCTGCAGGAGGTTGCGGGTTCGATTCTCGCCCCGGAAGAAAGTATTTATACTGACAATAAATGCTTTTTATGGTTCTGGGCGTTTCTCTATGCATCATGTACTTATAAAAGTGGCGTTATATCAGTAGATTTATTTTAAAAAAGACGTAGATTTTTTCCAGGGAGGAATAAGTCGACTACGTTTGTACGGAGAACGAGTACCTAGCTAGGTATAGCTTCCCTGATCTAAAACACGCTGCGCATTTTACATTCCTCACGCAATAAACTATTTATATTCACACAGTTTGTTAACACAGTTTTATTTTCTCACCTCGACGTTCCAACTATGTTACGCGTCTCCTCGCGACCAAGACTTGTAACATAGTTGAACGTCGAGGTAATAAAATAAATAATAATACGCGACTAATACCCGGTAAAATATAACTAAGTATTCCTCAAGCAGTAAGTAACAGGTTTTATATCAACGTACTTTTTAAACACTGTCACTTTTTGACTAAGATTTAGATCTCCGAATTCTGTAAAAATAGTCATGTGTGGTAATTCAGCATCACCATCTCCAGGGCCCAACTGTTTGTTTGTATCTGGAGGGTCTTGGCCTGTAATGAGCCAGACGCCACAACCCGGTATCCATTGCCTGAAAAAAACGTAATATAAAAAAGTCGGTCAAGTGCGAGTTGGACTCGCGCATCAAGGGTTCTGTATTTATGTGCGGGTAAAAATTTAGCTTATTTTAGGTTGTCATTTTTATCTAGTCTGAATTGTATACGGGTTTGTAGTCAGGTAAGGTCTTTGATAGGCGTCGATGCAACGTTCTGTACAACGGTACAAAGTATCGTAAATATTTTCGGAACCATGTGGGTACTAAATATATGAACAAAGGTACCAAAAAGGTACTAAATGATGTGCGCCGTTTAGTGTTATTTAATTATGTACGTATGGGCCCAAATTATGTATGTATGGGACGGATATCCTTTAATGTTGACCTTTTCTGAGAAAATCCGCAAGTGTCTTTATATGGGTTCCTTTTTTTACTACCAAATAACGGAACCCTAAAAATAAGTATTAATAAGTATTTCCCTGTGTCAAACTATGTCCACATTATGCAGATATGCGGCAGTCACATATTTTCAATGAATATTTATTTCAATAAAATATATTCTGCAATGCAGGAAGCATTGCAGAATATATCGCGCACGCCACAGCGCGAGCGTCAATGCAGAGAATTCCGAAAAAATGTCAAATATTTAATTGAAGCATTAATTAAAAACTAAAATTAACCAACAAAACCGATTTAAGATTAATTATCAAGGTAATCAACTTCCCTTTTACCTGTTAAATATTCTTTTAACGCCAGATTAGTTTTTATATTTATTTTCAGTTTCAGCTACTTACTCTAACATAGGAATAACCCTGGTTGATTTTGAAAATACATGTGGTTTAAAGAAGTACCACAACAGAGGCAGATAATCTGGCGGACAGGGCAATTTATCCTTCTGCGTAATATTCACAAGGTATAAACTGTGTTCATCAACCTGAAAGAGAAAATCAATTAATAAATGTAAAATAGCTAGCTGTGCCCGCGGTTTCTCCCGCGTAAGTCCCGATCCCGCGGGATTTATGGGATCAAAAGTAGCCTATGTCCTTCTCCAAGGTCCTACCTATCTCTACACCAAAATTCATCAATATTGGTTCAGTGGTTTAGGTGTGAAAGCGTAACAGCCAGAGTTACTTTCGCATTTATGATATTAGACTATAGTATCATTTGTCTATAATATTAGTAAGATCACACAGCACAATCTAGTCCCAAACTAGGCTTGTTCTATGGGTACTAGATAACGAATATGCTACATACATACAATACTTTTTTTTGTAAATACATACTTGTATTCTGTATGACACCTAAAGAATACACCCTAAACCAGAAACAAGCATTTATGGTCAGCATAAATACTTATCCCCCTCCGGGAATCGAACCCACAACCTTGATATGATGCTTATGATCATATATATTTTCCAAGAGACACAGTAGGTAACCTTATGATGTCTGCTTTGAAAAAGTATTTTTAAGCATAATTATTTTTCTTACCATAGTAACTCTCTTGTTCTTAGGTAAATGCATCCATGGCAGAAAATGTACTCTTGGCACAGTAGTGAGAACTTTGCAGACAAATAAAAGTTGAAACAAAGTCGGCACAGATTTTTGTTTAGAGAGCTGTACTTCACTGTCTGTAAGGAACTAATCAAAATAATTTAAATCATCACAATATAAATAATAATTAAAGCTAAGTAAGTATAAGAACATTTGCTACCTCATAATGATGTGCGGGCATGGTGATGAACAAATCAGGCCTTCCTAGTTGTCCCGTTGTATTATTAAATACAATATTGTAGATCATGTGTTTCACAAACAACAGTCCCGGCATTGAGCCTACAATTGTCACAGTCCTCTCTGAAGAATAATATTAATTGAATTTTAGTACTTAGGTAATTCATTTGAATGCAATTTGATATAAATTTGACTTGTGGTCTGGCAAACTATAGTGATACTCTCATAGAGAAAGAGACTTAGGCATACTTTGTCTTGCTCCCTCTCGGTCCTTAAGCAATTGACCCATCCTGCTCCAATACTTATTTTCACTTTGGAGCCTATCTAACCTAGTATTATGTTGGGGCACCAAATAGTTGTTTTTACCATTATTATCAGTGTATAAGTCTCCTAATAAGTTAACCATCCTGTTTCCACCATCCATTTTATCTTGAAATGATAATTTCCACATTCCAAAAAAATCTGCTATTTTTAATGTGATCCTATTTGGATATTTTGTTTGTAATTCCTGAAACACAAACCAACTTTCAATATAATGTTATATTTCTATGTGTGTTATAAATAATTGAAATAGTTCAAGTAAGTTGCTCAAGTAAGTATACTTCGTTTTTTAATTGTAGACTAAGATTTGACACATCTTCCTGAAAAAAAAAATGTCAATAACAAAGAACCAAAACGTGATCATAGTCTGAAATTAAAAAACGAAGTACCTATAGGTCTACTTACATTTAAAAATGTTGAAAATGAATTTGAAGATTCATACATGTAAATGCCATTATTTTGCAAATGAATTAGTTCTTCAGATAATATACCGAGTCCTGGATTGACTTCAACTATAGGAGATGCTTTGTCTAAGTATCTTTTCATCGTGCTGGTGATAAGTTTTGCAGTCTCTTTGTTTATCAAATACATACTCTCGGGAGTCTTGTATTTTTTCAATAGGTAATTTGGTAACTGTTCCCTTATTTTCTTGTATTCTGGTGTACTGTCCAAGTAATTAACAACATCTGTCGCTAGTTTTAAAGGCTTTTTATCTTCACCTTTCTCATTTATTTTATGCAGTAACCTCAAACATAATACACCGGTTTTTCTTCGATTTGTCTTTGTTAAATTACGACAACATATTCGCCACATTGTTCAATCTAATTCTGATAATTTTGTCTTATGTTAAGTATACCAGATGAAATTTTTAAAACTTTTTCAATCCAAAACAATAACTTAGGGATCTTGCCCGACACACGGAGGGTTTTTTTATTCTGTATCAGCCAGGACAGAGTCAGAACTCCTGTCGTGCGTCTTGTGTAGGCGTTCTACACCTCTTTTCTCTTTTCTTAGAATTTCAGAGGATTAATCCATGTTTTAGTTATTCTGATTTTATTTTCCACCAAGATTTTTCAGTATTTTGTAAACAAAGAAAATGTCGCTGTCAATGTCACATAATATCATCTGTCAATTTTGATATGGCTTTGTACGTATGCTCATAAATCCGTAGATTATTTAATTTTTAGATAAAATTCTATCATACTTAACATAAAATATCCTAACAATATTCTAAAATGTGAAAGTAGTTTTTGCGTGAAGTAGTAACTTTCCGCAAAAACTACTGAACTTTCAAACACATAACTTACCGACATTTATCTCGATTTTCCGCGGGATCGGCACTTATGCGGGTGAAATCGCGGGCCGCAGCTTGTAGACTTACAAATGAAAATTATTATTATTGCAATAATAATCACCAGTTGAGTACCATAAAAAGTAGCTACTTATGTATGAGTTTGGAGCTACTTACCTATCCTAGGCAGGTATTTAATAAACACTTATACCATACATTCGTTGCATGCTTATTTTTGCTTGCTTTTGCGCCGATTTAATCCATTGACTACCTATACCCAATTACCCATGGCACAAGCCTTGTCTCTGAGTAAAAAATCCTGCAATAGGTAGTTATTATTTTATTTATTCATTGTGTTTATAAACCCACTATATTCTAAACTAGCTGCGCCCCGAGATTTGACCCTCGGAAGTCCCTATCCCGCGGGATTTATGGGATCAAAAGTAGCCTTCAAGATAAAGGTCCCATCTATCTCTATTACCAAAATTTTCATCTAAATCGGTTTAGCGGTTAAGGCGGGAAAGCGTAACAGACAGACACAGAGTTGCTTTCGAATTTATAATATTAACGTTATTAACTAAGAAGTAAGGATTATACCTTTGATAAGACCCGATTTTCAGAAATATACCTACTAAGTCATGTATGCAGTAAGTAGGGCATGCAATATCGGAAGGTTTTCAATCCCGGGGCGATATCGATATTAAGAGCTCAATCCCGGGATCCCGGGATTGATACTGGGATTTTAGATATCGTTAAAAAAGCGAATTTAATACAATAAAAATGTGTTAAATATAAAATATTTAATATATTTAAGACTCTAGTGGTTTCATTACGTAAATAAGTTACCCCGAGGGCCGTCCACCCCATCATTTTGGAAATATGGCGGACAAATAGCCTAAACCCGAAAATGTCTAAACTTTCGCGCCAAATTCTAGGCGCACCACTAAAATGATGTTAGCAGAAAAATGTTGCATGCGAGCTTGTCTAAAAAATACTTGTCTTAAGAAATTGCAATGAATCACGTTACTTTTATTGTTTTAAACATTTTACCAATTCCCTATGCTTCTAAATCTTTACAGATATCTTCCTCAGGGGTAGACTAATTTGGGTTTAATTTTTATAGTTCCATTCAATCATTCCTTGAGGAAAAATATAGCTAAAAACCTTAATTTATACCCAAATAGTAAATTGCTCAAATCTCGATATCGGATCACTCAATCCCGGGATTATAATATCGAACTTTTGCGTCCGAGATCCCGGGATTACGATATCCCGGGATCCCGGGATTCATGCCCTAGCAGTAAGTATGTACATTGTACTTACATACAATAAAGTAGTACTTATTAGTATTATTGTCTAAGTGGCCTTTTAGGACGCCCGCCGCGCCGTATCGCCCAGTAGGTAGGGTCCATTGTGGTAACACATTGTGGAACTTATACCTAACTTATCAGTTCATTTCATTATTGATTTCCTTTGAGTCCAGAAAGTTCCAGACTCTAGGTTGTTAATGTTGTGTAGGTGAGGTAATATGAGGTATTATTTTAGGTGACAGAATATGTCGACATAGTAAGGTGGAAACTTCTTTTATGCATTAGAGGCCCACAGGAGCAGAGAATGTGCACAGCTCTTTCTTCCGATTCCTGGCAGAACCTGCATACTGCGTGCAAGTCGGACTCAGGGTTCCGTTACGCACGAAGGGTTCGGTAACACTATCACAATTGGGTACGGAACCCTAAAATGAACACTGGCCCATCCGTGAACGCAACGCGAACGTTAGAATTTGCTTTACCACTGGCGCCAGTCTATCACTCCGTCACTAGATGGCACCAGTGGTAAAAATACATGGTATCGTTGCGGTTAAATTGAAAAAATCACGTTTTTTTTTGTATGGGTGGGAGGGAGTCCCCTTAAATATTTGTTGTATTTTGTTGTTAGTATTTGTTGTTAAAGCGGCTAGTGAAAATTGTTACAACTGTTTAGCTATCACGGTTCATGAGATACAGCTCTGGTGACAGACGGACAGACAGACAGCGGAGTCACAATAATAGGGTCCCTTTGGGTACGGACGGACGGAACCCTAAAAAGTCCCTAATCAATTACCAACTTTAGGTTGGGATAATTTTGTGGTAAATATTTTAATAACTGTGGTCATATTTCGTCATATCCGATGCTCTACAAAATTAAATTACTAAAATACAGACGATGAAAAATAGGGTAGGGTAGCAAAAAGGGAGACGAAATCGTGTAAATTTTCGTATTGTTATTAATCTGTAAAAATAGGAATTATAGACCTAATTTAGGTCTAGTCCCATTGATTCTTATATTATCTCTTATATATAAAATTTCCATGTCACAGTGTTAGTTACCGTACTCCTCCGAAACGGCTTGACCGATTTTTATGAAATTTTGTATACGTATTCAGTAGGTCTGAGAATCGGCTACTATCTATAATTTATAAGGCAAAACAACGTTTGCCGGGTCAGCTAGTTTAATATAAATCAAATAGTCCAGAAAGACAGAAGGTAGTAGCATCTACTAAAAACTGAGAGACGTGTGTGAGATACATCTCACAGCATAGGTACAGTTAGTGGGATTGGTTGGACAGCTTAGGTCACGACTACAATCTTAAAGTAGTTATAGATACTAGAGGTCAACCCGTGGCAAACATAGTATTATCCCGAAAAAACAACACGACCGAAATCGACCGCGAAACGTGCCGATTTGTTTTTTTTTTTGCATATCTCGTGTGTTCTAAATGTAAGTAGATTATACTCGACTTCATCTGAGATCCATACTATTCATAATTATAACAATTGACAAGGAAACTAATTTACCATTTGAAAAGAGAAATATTTCTAATGATTTTAACTTACTAATTATAAATGATTAATTTTGATTGCCTACTCACAATCGTTCAATGCAATGTTCTTAATGATATTGTGTCCTGTACCTTATCTCAGACGATAATCTTGGACCTGTACAAAGTAAGTAGGTATTTCGTCGCTATACTTTAATTACTTTTTTTCGAAAGAACATGTTTACTCGTAATTACAGTGAATTGATTAAGTCGTGTTAGAATAATTATACTGTGAAATAATGTATCTTTTTATTCTGATACTGTTTAGTGCTAATGTGTTCGCAAATGTTGTGTTTCAAGATTGTGGTGAGTGAACGTACAATGTCCTAAGCATGTGCTAACTAGGTTAACAATTAGAACTTATTTTGTCATACATAACATAAATCTTCACCACGTCTTGCGACTCAAGCAATAACTTTTTTAAGTACGAAGTACCTACCCTACCTTCCTTAGTAACCTATTTTTATATACATACTATTGTGGTTATCTAGATTAGTGTTCTAGAAAATATTCCTATTATGTATAATTAAAATATGTAGGTAGGTACCTAGGCGCACTGTGCGCGCGATTTCTACCGCGTAAAATACGAGTTAACCACAGGGATTGAATTGAATGCTATTCTAAGAGAATATAAGTCACTACGTTTAGGTAGTATAAGATGAATGAAGGTACTGACTTTAAGCTACTTAGTTATACTAATATAGCAAGTTTTTGCCTATCTTCTATAAGAAAACCGGATCTAAATCGGTACGGAATCTCCAGAGATTTGTCTATCATTCATGTCATGCATGATTCATGGACAAACAGAAATAGTGACTTCATATAACATATACCTAGTGTTAAAGTGATTAGTGAGATAGGTAATAATTATTTAGGGACCTATCTCTAATAAACAAAGTTATAAACATTAGATTTGGCTGTTTTTGAAATGCATTAATGAGTATAAAGAGTAGTAGGTATACGTAACCAAACTACACTGCCGCCCGTAACCAAGTTTTTGTGTTAAGTAGCCTCAGATAATTAATAAATTGTGGCTATATTTAATTATTAACAACTTTCTAATCATTGTTTCGGGTTAGATACAATAAGGTAGGTAAACCATAATTTATAACGCCAATAAATAAATCAGCACACAACGTCATAAAATTATTTTATTGCATTAACAAGTAGCTGTTTTATCTAAAACCACTGAGTTAATGATAAATGGGATATTGATTAGGTACCCATTAATCCCATACTTATCTACTTACTTATTCCAATTCGTGAAATAAAAATAACACATAAAAATTGTTTCGACTATGCAATTAATGCGAAAGGTAATTAGATTAGTTCTTTATTAACAAAATTTATAACACACAAAAATAAAAATAAAATTACAACGAAAAGAAAAATCATAAACAACTTAATCACGGTGGCTCAATGGACGGCCTCATCGCTTATAGCGATCTCTGACTAAAATACTGTGCAGTGTATGGTAAACCACAACATAGGGGAGGGTAGCTTAGGTTTGGCCAAGAGCCTTGACACAGTCCGATGCGCCATCTTGTATTTTAAGGTACCTATAGGTATTTCAATATTTCCCTCATATAGCCTTTACATCCTTTACGTAGGTAGCTTAGCTCTACTGTCACCATTGGAAAAAAAGGCGATCAATAAATTGCCAATTTTTAGGGTACATTAGGGTATGAGCACTAGGGCATGCAATATCGGAAGGTTTTCAATCTCGGGACGATATCGATATTAAGAGCTCAATCCCGGGATCCCGGGATTGATACTGAGATTTTAGATATCGTTAAAAAAAGCGAATTTAATACAATAAAAATGTGTTAAATCTAAAATATTTAAGACTCTAGTGGTTTCATTACGTAAATAAGTTACCCCGAGGGCCGTCCACCCCATCATTTTGGAAATATGGCGGACAAATAGCCTAAACCCGAAAGTGTCTAAACTTTCGCGCCAAATTCTAGGCGCACCACTAAAATGTTTTTAGCAGAAAGAAATTGCATGCGAGCTTGTATAAAAAATAATTGTCTTAAAAATTGCAATGAATCACGTTACTTTTATTGTTTTAAACATTTTACCAATTCCCTACGCTTCTAAATCTTTACAGATCTCTTCCTCAGGAGTAGACTAATTTGGGTTTAATTTTAATAGTTCTATTCAATCATTCCATGAGGAAAAATATAGCTAAAAACCTCAATTTATACCCAAATAGTAAATTGCTCAAATCTCGATATCGGATCACTCAATCCCGGGATTATAATATCGAACTTTGGCGTCCGATATCCCGGGATTACGATATCCCGGGATCCCGGGATTCATGCCCTAAGAGCACGCTATAGGCTATAGGTAACTCTATTTTGGATATCTTGTAACCCATAATAAAACACCAACATTTTAACGTTTGGGAGCTCGCCCTCGGTTCATTTATGCTGTGGAATACTACTGTCGGTAGTAGGTAGGTACCTACCTAGGTACTTTATTATAATTAACATAAGTAAATTAAAATTATGTAGGTAAGCATGAATCTAAGTATAGTTATTGCGTCTCCTAAACAGGTAGGTAGGTAAGTACCTAAGTGATTCATTAACACGAGCTCGATAGAATAAAATCATCAAAGTCATAAAATCCATTCATTTGTATTATAATTTGTTATATAGGTACCTAAATATATACATAAAATATACGTCATCAGCATCATGATTAGCCTACAACAGCGGTCGTTGCACGACCTTGCACGCAGGCTCCCTTTTTCCACACCTACATCACGCATCGAAAAAATTCGTGTGCACACCATCGACATTTTCTTTGGAAGTCTGCTATCATACTAATAGGTGTTGAACTAATATAAAATAAGGTGTGTGAAAAAATACGAATATGAAAGTGTTTGTGTAACTAAACGAGTAGGTTCCTATGTTTTTTATTCCTTCACGCACAAAGTACTGAACCGATTTCTATGAAACGTGGTATGCAGATAGCTAGAGATCACATGGGCTATATTTTATTACGATATTCGCGCAGAATTGGGACTTACGCGGGTGAAACCACGGGGCGCAGCTAGTAGGTATCATAGGTACTTAATAAAAAATATTGTAAATCTACGAATAAAACCATTTTATTTTACCAGTTTCTTTTTTGTGTAAGAGCACAGAGCACTTAATAATTATAAAGATGCATCGGTCACGGCATGGATTTTTTTTGTTAGTATAACCGCTTACGTCTCTGCGTAGATTTAAAATATTTAGGTAAATTCACAATACCTATTATTAGGTAGGTAGGTACGTACCTGAGTGATAGATAAAGATAACAGTTAGGAAATCACGACATATGACAATGTGTTTACTTATTTCAAACGCTACGATTTATAGATAAAACATTTTGCTCTAATGTCCTATTCCCTACTATGTTTATCCAAGAAGCAAACTTTTTTAACCGATTTCCAAAAAAGGAGGAGGTTTTCAATTCGTCGGAATATTTTTTTTCTCTCTTGAATGTCCGTAGTAGAAGTGTTTTTAATAAAACACCTCTAGATGTTTTAGGCTTGTATGTACCGGGTCTTAATCGCGTATTATTATTTGTCTTCTCGCGACAAAGGCCATTGTAACATTGTAATTTTTTTTTAATAACGGTTCAGGAATCAGCTCTTCAATGTCCGTAGTAGAAGTGTTTTAAGAAAACACCTCTAGATATTTTAGGCTTGTATGTACCGGGTCTTAATCGCGTATTATTATTTGTCTTCTCGCGACAAAGGCCATTGTAACATTGTAATTTTTTTTTAATAACGGTTCAGGAATCAGCTCTTCAATGTCCGTAGTAGAAGTGTTTTAAGAAAACACCTCTAGATATTTTAGGCTTGTATGTACCGGGTCTTAATCGCGTATTATTATTTGTCTTCTCGCGACAAAGGCCATTGTAACATTGTAATTTTTTTTTAATAACGGTTCAGGATCAGCTCTTCAATGTCCGTAGTAGAAGTGTTTTAAGAAAACACCTCTAGATATTTTAGGCTTGTATGTACCTTTACTATTGTTACATTTCACCGGGTTTTAATCGCGTATTATTATTTGTCTTCTCGCGACAAAGGCTATTGTAACAAACTTTTTTTTATACTCAACGGTTTTTGTAATTTCTGCTCTATAAAGGTATCAGTCTTTCAAAGTGTTAGTTATTTCATGCAGAATAACCAATCATTACAGAAAATTAGTGAAAATTAAATAAATCTAGGTCAGGGGTTCCCTAACTGGGGGGCGCGCCCCCCAGGGGGGGCGCAGACATATTTTTCAAGGGAGGCGTGGGCCACCTGTGCAGTAAATACCTGCGATCGCTAAGAGAATGCATTCCAGACAGCTCGATACTACCAATGAAATTAATTGAAATTGACGCTTGTGAAGAACATAATATTGTTTCCTCAGTCGGCCAATATCAGCCTCTAGGCTGGCAGTTACCAAATTTTAAAGGTATTTGGTACAACTTACCAAATTACTTTTGTAAGACTGAAAAAATTTTATGACCAATAAAAATCCTTATTTTGAACACTTTTTTTATCCTGACTTGACAATCTAGACTGGAGGACGGGGGGCGCGGATTTTTTTTATGGTCGAAAGGGGGGGCGCGACTCAAATAAGTTAGGGAACCCCTGATCTAGGTTTAAAGATGAAAAGAAAATAAACAACTGCAGTAGTTCCGGAACATTAAAACGACTTTATCAGTCGTCAAGCTATTTGCTAAATATTTATTTGGGCTGCTAACCACTCTTTTCGAATTAGAATATACAACGCATTGAAGTTTCCGTTGCATGCCTCTCCGGAGTCCGGGGTCCGCTTTCCGGCAGTGTGAAAATATGTTCTGATAATTCATTGAAATGTCCTTTATTTACTTGTATCATTTTATTATATCTAGGTAGGACCTACCTACCTATAAATACTATAAGCCATTCATAATCCTAGGATATCTGTACACGTGGGCATTGAATGTGCGACTTTGCTCTCGATATAATACATGATTCAAGTCTGGCAAAATTTTCTTTCGTCTGCCAGTACGTTGATTCTCTTCTACAGGTCGAATTTCTCAACCGATCTTTACGAAACTTGGGATATAGGTAAATCGAGCTTAGGTATAGATTTTTTTAGTCATGGGGGATTTTTGATCAGCAACCCGCTCCAAGACTCCTACGCATATTATGTTATAGCGTCCCAAGCTATGACCAGCTAGGGTATGAAGAGATGGGTCCGCTGTTCCGTCCGGCCACCCCGGAGGGGCAACCGTCCGGGATCAGTTATAGACAGATCGTGTCCCCAAACGCTAGATTCTGATTTTTGATCGGTGGAATATTTCCCCCACTAGTTTATTTCTAATTTATTTGTTTCAGGGTCGTCTTACGCCCTGCATTCGGTTGAGATCTCTGGCTGCGGGATGTCTCTCCCATGCTACGTCACCTTGGGCGACCACATTCCTGTAAAACTACTTTTTCAAGCGAGTGAGTACCTCTACCTATCTAAATGGTCGTGGGTATCTTTATGAGAATCTTCTTTTTTAGGGTTCCGTACACAAAGGGTAAGAACGGGAATCTTTTACTAAGACTCCATCTGTCTGTCTGTCTCTGTCACCAGGCACCGCGATAGCTAGACAGTCGAAATTTTTACAGATGATGTATTTCTTTTGCCGCTATAAAAACAAAACAACAACTAAAAATGGAATTAAGTTAATAAATATTTAAGTTGGGCTCTCATCTCACAAACTTGATGTTATTGTGATATTAGTACGGATAACGGAATCCTTTTGCGCGAGTCTGACTCGCACTTGGCCGGTTTTTTTCCTCGACCAGCGACTGCGCGGCGCGGGCGCAAAGAAGGGTTATTTTAAGATGCCTCTCCAATAAGTTAAGGCTTCCAGTCAGTCTACAATATTCGCTCTCTTGTTTTTTTCGGTTCGGAAAATATTGTTCCTGTGCGCAGGTTGTCCTAGCGCAGATTGTTCCTGTTTTGAGAATATAAAAATAGAATTAGACCCCATAAATAGGGTAGTAGGTACCTACTTCTTCTCATCCTCATGTTCCTGGTTGCATCCCTCTTATGAAGCCCGCGGGGTTCGCCAAAACCCCAAAATTATTTGGGGTCGGCACAGTAGTCAAATCATTATTGAAATATACCTACTGCAAATAGATTTGGCAATATTGTTACGGCCGGCCGCCTGCCTGACATCAACCCTCCTAGGGACCAAGAAGTTTATCCGCCACAACGCGGGGAGAACTCGGGGTTAGCAAGTCTCCCCTAGATCCCTTAGTCGCCTTTGACGACACCCACGGGAAGATATGGGGTAACCCTATTCTATACCGGGGATACACGGCACCATAGATGGGGTACCTACCTAGTTGATTCGGTCATCCATGATTAAAAAATGTTTTGTCCTTCATCAGTCTAGCGACTATCTTACAGTTGGCTCATCCCATATTTTAATAGTAAATATTAATTTTAATAAAAACCAATTTAAGTAGGTACTTAATCTACTTTATGCCTTTTGTTACAGCTTATGAAGCTGGAAAAATGGATCAAGACGTGGTTATAACTATTAATCAGATCAACCAAAGGACCGACGTAACACCTGGTAGGTCATATTGTATACATATTATAGAGCTCTTTAGATATATACTTAGATCTAGCTACTGCAATGCAGAGGATTGCGGGTTCGATTCCCGCCGGTGCAAGTACACTTATGCTTAAAAACAAATATTTGTTTCTGGTTTGGGTGTCGTATGTATGTATTTACAATAAAAAAAGTAAGTAATATGTTGTATTACTTAGTTTGTGGCTAGATTGCGCTGTGTGTAACGTCGTGCAATATTTATTTATTAATAATAACCAACTAACTTCTCTCCGTTATTTGGTTCTGAAGTGGTTCTCAACACCTCCCTTGAATATATTTCAGAGTTGTGTGACAGGGTACAGTGTCCAGTCCGCACTGATGGGTTCACCGACTTCCACAGCGTGATGTCAGTTCCTCCTAGCATGGGTTTGGTAAGTAATAGCTCGTGTACACAGTGCAAGCTAGCGTGCGAGCTTTTAACTTACCAGTAACAGCTACTCGTTCGCCAAGGAAAGGATCCTACTCGTTCTCCATACAAACGTAGTCTACTGTTTCCTCCCTGGATAAAGACATTAGAGCAAATATGTTAATGCCATAAAACCTACGCATAAAACCTATATCTGCCATGACCATGCCCCTACGTTTCGGTTTTTTTCTTACTCTAATTAGAATAAAGATACAATTTAGAAAAAAATTAATATGAAAAAAAATGCGTTTTAATGATATAGGTTTAAGGCAATATTTGCTCTATGTCCAGGGAGGAAACAATCGACTCCCTTTGTAAAGTTTGTACAGAGAAAAAGTAGGTATCCTTTCCTTTTAACGTGCCTTAACCTGTCATGCAAGACATGGCACTCGTACGTACGTTTGAGTAAGTACCTAACTGGTACGTTACGTACGTCACAACGGTGCGAATTACTCCACTCGGCTGGTTCGTACGGTAGCTCGCACTGTGTAAACGAAGGTGTACTAAACTATCATACTTACGTTAATAAAAATAATCTAAGGACCTTGGACCAGATATTTCGTAATTTGATTTTTTTAGTGCTCTTAGGCATATGTCATTCGCATAGGTAGTGGTTCCTGTAGATGCGTTCAAATAAGCCAAACCTTATTCATTAGGTATTTTGCACTAACCTTACATTTATATAAATAAAAATTTAATATATGTTTCCATTATATTTGAGTTTAGGCATAAACCAAATAAGAGGAATAAAATAAAAATTAACGATTATTATTATCGTTAATTTAAGTTATTTATAAGTTAATATGTAGGTACTCTTAATTGGAGAGGTATCTTGCTCTAGGCCAGTATTTCCCAAACTTCTCACGCTAGATGGGCCCGAAAATTATTAGAAACCCATTTATAAATCGTCATGTCGCTCTTATTATAGTGCAGCTGATATGAATAACTCGTAACATATAGGTACGATTACTTGTCCTTTGTCTAAAAAGTATAGATAATTTTCGAAGTTTTTTTACTGTACCACAAAATACACAGTAGTACCTACGTCTTACCCATACTTAAAGGTTTGTACACATACCTACTTAGTTGCCACCAAAGATGCGTAGCGAGGGATGTGTTTGTCAGAACTAATAGAATCACTCGATTCTAAAATCCAATCTAAAATCAAGCTATCCTATACCACAGAATACATAAATTATACGCTACTATTATTATTTATTAGGTATGTTCGGTCCGGGCATAGGTACCTAGCGGTGGTCATATAATTAAGAACGCTGATATAAAGGGAAGATTTTTTCCAACTAAGATGCAAAACTAATTGTATGCATTTGTTTTTATTTCTCTCGATATCGTAAAACATTTCCATATTACCACTGCATTCATTGATACACATGATTGGCTAAAAATCAATAGGCAAACTTTTTACACTACTTTTAAACAAAGTATTCCTTATTACTGGCTGGTCACGTAATTAAGAACGTTAAGTAGTTTATACCTTTATTCAAATTTAAATAGAGAACACTCAGTCGATTTGTTACTGTTTGTATAATTTTGGCGCCATTACGTGCTGTAAAAGATTAAAGGTGATTGCTTCTTTAGAAAAAACAATGGGAAAAAATAAAAGTTGTGATAAATCTACAAGGGAAGTAATAATAAAACTTCGCCGAAAGAATTGGTCTTATAAAAAGATAGCCGACCATCTGCAATGTTCAAAAACGATGGTTTTCCACGCTGTAAAGCATTTTGCTACGAATCAAACTACTTCGAATTTTCCACGTGTACCTAAACAGAGAAAAACAACTCCTCGACATGACCGAAACATCGTTCGTATGGCAAAACAAAATCCTTTTAAAGGGTCCAATGAGCTTAGAAAAGAATATTTTGGTGAAAACAACCCTTCAGCAATCTCAGCACGCACTATTCGAAGACGTTTGGTAGAAGAAAAATTGCACGGTAGGATAGCAAGAAAGGTCCCCAAGATAAAACTTTGCCACAGGCAAGCCCGGCTTGCATTTGCGAGAAAGTATGAAAACTGGACTGTGCAACAGTGGAAAAATGTACTTTTTTCTGACGAGACGAAAATAAACAGAGTATGTTCTGATGGAAAACGATATGTACGACGTCCCCCGAATACAGCATTCGACCCAAAGTACACGAAAGTTACATTAAAGCACGGTGGTGGAAATGTGAAAATTTGGGGTTGCTTTTCTGGACATGGTGTAGGACCTGTAAAGTTGATAGAAGGTAACCTGGATCAGTTCCAATACAAAAATATACTGGAAGAAACAATGTTACCATACGCTGAAGACGTTCTACCGGTCATTTGGACATTCCACCATGACAATGATCCAAAGCACACTGCACGCACCGTAAAGGAATTTCTTACAGCGCAATTAGTTTATGTCTTAGACTGGCCTGCTAACAGTCCAGATCTAAACCCAATAGAGAATCTGTGGTTTGAAGTAAAGAAAAAGGTTTCAAATACAAAGTGTGGAAATTTAAGAGAGCTGTATGACGTTTTTTTAGAAGAATGGAACTCTATTTCTCTTGCGAAATGTCAAAAATTAATAGAGTCAATGCCTCGCCGGTGTAAAGCTGTAATTAAAAGCCGTGGATATGCTATTAACTATTAATTTTAGTTAAATATTTATTAAATTTCTTTTTGTTTCCTGTGCTACATAATATTGTGATTTTTTAAATCTAAGTGTCATACAAAACAATTCCCGAGCAGTTAAATAAATCGTTCTTAATTATTTGTCCAGTTTCAGTACTATTTGAATGTGTTACTTTGATAAAATCAATAAAATGTGCAAAAAATAGTTAGCGATTTCATACTTTATTCTTAAGTCAGGTTGCTCTATTAATGTGACTATTATATAACATAACTAGTTGCTTCTCAGAAGGTACACATCTCTGTGTATGATACGATTTAAATAAAAAACTTCTAAAACTTCAAATCGTTCTTAATTATATGACCACAACTGTATGTTTTTTATGTGGGTCGTCGTCTAGACTACTTTGGGAAACAATGTTATAGGTATTCTCTAATTAAATTAATTATCTTACCTACACCACTTATTTGTATCAAGGACGTTAATTTTAAGTTTTTAGAGTTCCGCACGTGTAGAGAATTTGAAAGTGATTTTTTGGAAAACTCGTTCTGATTTTTTTCGGTTAGTCTTGTAGGTCCAAGTAGGTATAATATCCTGTCTGTTGTCCTGACTTGTCCTCCTTGATAAAATGTATTATTTAGGAGATTGGTAATGAAATTAACCCATCACAGTTCTGAGTTCCGGGTACCACGTGACATGTGGGTCGACACTAGTCCGGACTAGTCCGGATAATCACCTAAATAATGCAGAAATGATTGTGAACTTATGTTCCTATAGATCGCTAGGTGGCGGTCGCTTCGCTTGGTCATGAGAATATTGAGAGATGCTGGTTCGAGTCTCGTTTTGCTTCGCTTTGCTTTGGGTTTTTGTAGATAGATGTGGGAGACTACCTGGGGACAAATTTTTCAATTTTTAAATAAATTATTGTATTAGTCTTTAAATTAGGAATATTATGTTATGATGATGTTTGTATTTTGTCCTATAGTCATTTCATTAGCCCAAATGCATTTTTCCTTTTAAAGAAAATCAACTTTGAAAGTGATGATAAATTTATCTACCTATCTACTATGATTTTTTATACATAAGTGGTTATGAGTTTTTCATGTCATTGTAATAAACTGGTCAGCTAAGTACCTAGGTATATAGGTAGGTAGTCAATAGCCATTCTATTTGAATGACGTGCGATACCAGTAATATTCAAGTATAGTGTTGAAAATATTAAATAGGTAATTTATATCCAGCAGGTATACCGATCACGTATCGTGAATTTTTGCGCGCAACTTTTAAATTGAGCACGTTTACGAACATAATAACAATAAGTAGGTATCTACCTAAGTATACAGGGTGCTCCGAGGAGGGGGTATTAAGCCGAAAGGGGGTTGTTCTAGAGGTCTAGGCGAAAACTTTTGTTCTACAAGTTTTGGAAATTCGAAGTAGTTTTCGAAAATTTTCAGTTTAAAGTTTGCATGAAAATCAGCTATTTTTTTAGAGTTTGAGGTCATTGGCCTTGAGGTGCCCTTTTATTTAGCTTGGACCACTATAATTTAAACATTAATTTCCGTTTTTTTTACAAAAAGAGCTGTTTTTTTAGTGATACAACTTTAAAATTTTCGAAAAAAAAGTTCGAATTTCCAAAAGTCGTAGAATAAAAGTAGTTCGCCTAGACCTCTAGAACAAACCCCTTTCGGCTTAATACCCCCTCGTCGAAACACCCCGTATAAAATAAATAATTTTGTACATTCCAGTAGGTAGGTAATAAACCTACTTGTAGTTGCTTTGTCATAATTGCATCAAATTATTTAAATACATTCACGGCTTACTGTTGTTAATGTAAAAGAAATAAAATATCACGGATTGAAATTCAGAAAAAACCCGTTAGCATTGTTGTATGCCCCCCTTAAATATTTGTTTTGCTTAGTTTTTAAGTAGTAGGTATTTAAAGTAGTAGTATTAAGTAGTTATAGCGGCTACAGCAATACATCTTCTGTGAAAATTTCAACTGTCTAGCTATCACGTTTCATGAGATACAATACAGCCGTGACAGACAGAGAGACAGCGAAGTCTCAACAATAGCTAGGGTTGCCAACCGTACTATAATATATAGTATTGTACTATATTTCAGCTCAGCGTACCTACTATATATTTTTGAAAGCACATATAGTGCGCAAAAATACTATATTTCTGGCATAATTTGTAAAAAGTTGTTTCTTTTATAAATTCCTCCTCTCTGCATTTACAGAGGACTGTTTTCTACGAGTATGTAGAGGGAAAAAAAGAAAAGCCATAAAAAAGGTGCTCATAATTTAAAGATTGAATGTCGGGAACATTTTTTTTTATATTCAAGAAATAAAGAGTATTTGAAAGTGTGAAAAAAGGTTAAGTGAAAAAATACGAAATATTCTACAAAACACCGCTCTAATTTTTGTATTATATTTTTTTGGGTCGTACTATATTTTTAGCCACAAATACTATATTTTTCGAAAAAACTGTTGGCAACCCTAACAATAGCACACAATAGGGTCCCGTTTTAACCCTTTAGGTACGGAACTAAAAAATAAGTACGCATGTTACAGAATCAACGCGGTTTCTTGCGATGGCGGATCTACGACGAATCAGGGAGGACGTTGTTGTGCTACTCCGTGCTGGTGCAAACTCAGAACCTCGTCCAGAAAGTGCTGCGGTCGCGGAACTACGCTCTCACGGAGGAACTACCCTTGTTCAACTCTACTTCCTTACACTAACGATCACAATGGCACAGTGCTGGCTGAATAACATTAAAGTACGTCGTAGTAACTTAGCGTAATTTGGACATTTCATCAAATCTCTAGTCTATCTAACCCCTGTATAGAGAAGTTGAGTACCTTATTAATTACTTTGGCTAAGTATTGCATTTGTCTTGCTCTTGTCAGTAATTTTCAACGTCTACTTAGCCAGAGTAATAAAATAACTCGATTTGTCTATAATATACGGGTGTAAAGCTCAAAATACACGACGACACTTTACTTAAAACACACTAAGTGTGCTGTAGGTTTGGGCTGTTGTCAGTGTAAGTATCCTCGTGTAGTTTGAGCTTAAGGCACTTTATATGAAATCCCGAAAGGATGTATATTATTTTATTTATTACTCACTAAGACTTATACATAAAAGACGTTTCGGCAAACGGGTTATACCGGCCGTGGTCCCGAGAAGACCACGGCCGTGGTTGGCTTGGCACGGCTAGACCCGTGTCTAATAATAATGACATTAGGTATTTACTCGGAAAATTTACTTTTACAGGACTAATATAGATGAGGTGAGAGAAGATATCCTCATAACAATCTGTAATTAGTAATTACTTAGGTACTAATACATGAGAATATCTGTAAAATAAATTAATGTAGCTCTCATAGAACTGGACTGGTCTCTGTTAGAAACGTAACTCCGGATTGGAGATAGATTAGATTAGTTGGAGTTCCGGAATTTTGTGACTTACTTAACCGCAGACTAGTGATTTAACGAAATCTCTGATTACGTTATCTTATTGCAACACAATTATGTCTATCTACATCTTTCTTACGAACCAGTTTGCAACAAAGACAGTTTTAGACCGGTATTTTTATCTTAGTTATCTTAACTGTCTGCGTATGTTATATTTCGGTATTTGACTATAAGTTTGTGAATAAAATTAATAGGTACCTACCTAAATATAGAAATATAGCACGACGTTACACACAGCGCAATCTAGCCCCAAACTAAGCACTAGGCTTGTACTATGGGTACTAGACAACGGATATACTACATATTATACCTTTTTTTTTACCTACTTAAATTGTTAGCGGTTAGATATTGTACTTGATTCTAACTTTATTAGCTAGTCTTCTAAAAATAAACTCGTATAATTATCATCATAATTGTTATTATTTCATGTGTAGATATAATATAATAATATATCTAATCATTATTTTTAACTACTTACCTAGAACATTAACCCATTTAGGCATTGCTGGCATGTCAATAGTATCAGGGAATAGGTATTTTCCACATTATAATTTATCAGATCCTGCAATAGGTATTGTAATTTTTAATTGTAGTAAGTACCTACAGTTTTTCACTTGATGCACACCACAAGCACAGGTACGTGTGAACGGTTCAGAGAGTATTTCGCTGTCTCTTTCCCACTCATTGGTCTGATAGGTGCGCCCAAAAGACCCGAAAGTGGAAAAAACACATGTGTAGAGCATAATATCGAAAGTCACTACATCGAAAATGTCCCTTAGAAAGGTACCTACAGGTGCAGCGGATAATATCAGCGCACGAATCGCACGATGCAGTGTACCATCGATATGATGTCCTTTCGATGTAGCGTACCATCGATATAGCGTACCTTCGCTACAGTAACCTTACGATGTTGCGCCCATCGATGGAGTGATTTTCAATATCATGTTCTATATCAAAAAACACTATGTACCTACACTATTGCGCTAAATGCGCAGCACTTCGCCCTATTATCGCGGCGCTCAATGCCCTTAGTATGATTTATGACCTGTGTGCGCAGGTAGTGAAAAAATATACTTAGGTACTAATTTATAGGTCTTATAAACAGTCCACGAGGCAATAATAATATTATATCCATCTAATATTATAACTGAGTCACAATTTAATAGTGTTTGTGTTGAGAATCATGGTATTATTAACTAAACTACTGATGGTAGGTATTATTTATTTTGTTACAAATACCAGATCAATATGTTGCGGCTGTTTATTTTTGCGTAGCAAAGAGTATTCTAGATCTGTGGTTTATTTATAAATAAATTATTTAATTATTTCATTCGAATCGGACATTTTATATAGAAGTTATCCATGCATGGGTAAAAAATATCTGGCGTAGATGTGGCGAATACGAATAAAAGTCCCTAAGCTACCGCAATCCGCATGTCGACAACTCGTGAGATCTCGAACGAACGGCTCCATAGAGTGTACGTTACTAAGGGAGGTGTTTCCCGATATTCTTACGGCATTAGGACTACGACGAGTTTGAGACTCCCGCGGGATCGGCACTTCGGAACTGCGACGGGGTTGGGACTACCACAGCAATGGGACTACTATGGCGACCTCTGTGGCGCGTCGTGCGAGAGCGCGACTGCAATGCTGGAGGTTGCGGGTTCGATTCCCGCCGGGTGCAAGTATTTATGCTTAAAAATAAATATTTGTGTCTGGTCTGGGTGTCCTTCTATGTATAATATGTATGTATTTACAAAAGAAAAATAAATATAAGTATTATATCCGTTGTCTAGTCACCGTAACACAAGCTTAGTCGCTTACCACGGGGCTAGATGGCGATGTGTGTTGTTCACAGAATTTATTTATTTTTTATTTATTATTTTTTACTATAAGATCGGGACTACGACGGGATCGGGATTATAACAGGATCGAGAATACCGCAGATTGAGACGGACTGTACCACGGGAACGGGAACACCACTAGATCATGACTACGACGGAATTGGGACTACCACGATATTAGGACTACAACGTTATCAGGACTACCGGGGGTGGAACCGCAAGACGCTAGAAACATTAAAAAATACAACTGAGCTTAAGGTAGATAAGTATTGAATGCTATTAAAAGTTACGAGGAGAAGAGGAATGGTCCCTTCGACTAGGTAAAACTTACTCCATTAGTATTTACCAAAAGAAGAATTTAAGTTAGTACCTACCTATAAATGAATTATGAATTTTATTAACCTTTGTCGTCATTCATCAATAGTTTTCGTAGCGCACGCAATGCCAGCCAACTCTTAATAATTTACTAAAAGGTAGGTAGGTACTAATCATTAATCAAATGCACAATTTAAAAAATAATCAATATACAATAACAACAAAAAATTGGCAACATTTCAAAATTAATTATGCCTATCTCAGTACAATTTTTTGCTTATCCCACGTCAATAAGGAACAAAAATTCTAAATTGGTCTAGGGATCCAACAACTTCCTACCTACCTACATAATAATTAATTCTGTCATTTTTTACAGCAGAAACATCTGCTTGGTAACTTTTAACTATTAAAATTAGGTACCTAGGTATAAATTCGCCTGTAATCCTAATGTTGTTAACATTTTAGCGACAGTGTCGGTCGAGTGGAGTTCAGTCAAAACCGGTAACTCTGAAGTACCTACTAAAGGTACACGCAACGAGAGACGAGTGCAGTTTGTGAGACAAGACGACACTGCTTGCACGTCACGTAGTAACTATCACATTGTGATCTGTGGTACGGCTAAGTTAGACCACTGAGATTGTCTGGTGCCCGTTTTGTCGACAGACGCCACAATGTTCGCGCGAAGTGTAGTTGTGTTGACCCTCGCCCTGCTCGCTGCCGCTGCAGCTACTAATGTGCAGCAATGTAAAGGTAATTCATTAGTTATCTTTAACAACAATCAGTTAGTTATTCTATAGTACCTATATAGATACCGGTTTATTTTTTTTCCCTATAATTTAGTTAGGTAATATAGTTTTTTTTTTCGCGCTATATATTCCATGCGAAGCCAGGGTGAGCCCTAATTATTTGTGTAAAATGTAAAATGTTAGGTGTTATCTGTGCTACATCCTAAACGGGATAAAAAGGCGTACTTACCTACCTAGGTTGGTGTATATTTACAATTTTACGGGAAGAACGAAGAGCGCGAAACACCTACTAATATTATAAATGTGAAAGTTTGTGTGTTAATAGGCAAGTGAGTAAGTAAAGTAAACAAGTGTGTTTGTTATTCCTTCACGAAAAATTACTGAACTGCGATGCGGTAAGCTTGTGATAAAACTTGGTATTAACTTACTGATAGCTGGAGATCTGGATTAACATTAGGCTACTTTTTACTCCGATATTCCGGTATCCGATATGGGATCCGGACTAACGCGGTTAAAACCGCGAGGCGCAGCTAGTGAAGTTATAAACTCATGAGTATGTGATTTGATCATACCTACTTTATTAGGTAGGCTTTTGGAATAAGCTAAGAATAAAACTTGGTCTAGGTAATCTTTGACTCTGCGGGGGTGGAAAAGCGTGGTTTAAGTTTGTATACACCTACAATATAAATTATAAGGAATCCGATGTTCCAAAACAGGATCTGCATCTGCCCACTGCATCAGCTGAAACCAGGCACACTGATAGTCAATTTATTATTTAAGTATTAGTTATTATTACATAAGAGCAGAGATCACTGGAACTGCCTCGCTTCGGTTGTGTGAGGGTGACCTGCTTTTCTAATAACTTACGTTCAGGTAGAACCGCTACACCCGCGCGCCGCGCTGCGCCCGCGCCGGCCGGTTTAACTAAACGGTTGGTTGGTTAGTCATACAAAAAACACCTAACCAAGAAGAGCTTCGTAATACTAGATCGGTACATATAGTACATAGATATCCCAGACCTCACAGTTTTTTTTTAGGTATTTTAGCTAGTTTTTTTTAAATAATCTAATATTATTTTGATAAGCTAGCGTGCAGCTTGTATCGCCATGGGTGTGGGTGTGGAGTAGGGCATGAATCCCGGGATCCCGGGATATCGTAATCCCGGGATCTCGGACGCAAAAGTTCGATATTATAATCCCGGGATTGAGTGATCCGATATCGAGATTTGAGCAATTTACTATTTGGGTATAAATTAAGGTTTTTAGCTATATTTTTCCTCATGGAATGATTGAATAGAACTATTAAAATTAAACCCAAATTAGTCTACCCCTGAGGAAGAGATCTGTAAAGATTTAGAAGCGTAGGGAATTGGTAAAATGTTTAAAACAATAAAAGTAACGTGATTCATTGCAATTTTTAAGACAATTATTTTTTATACAAGCTCGCATGCAATTTTTTTCTGCTAAAAACATTTTAGTGGTGCGCCTAGAATTTGGCGCGAAAGTTTAGACACTTTCGGGTTTAGGCTATTTGTCCGCCATATTTCCAAAATGATGGGGTGGACGGCCCTCGGGGTAACTTATTTACGTAATGAAACCACTAGAGTCTTAAATATATTAAATATTTTAGATTTAACACATTTTTATTGTATTAAATTCGCTTTTTTTAACGATATCTAAAATCTCAGTGTCAATCCCGGGATCCCGGGATTGAGCTCTTAATATCGATATCGTCCCGAGATTGAAAACCTTCCGATATTGCATGCCCTAGTGTGGAGTAATACCTAATATCGAAAATCACTACATCTCAAGGTCGCTACATCGAAAACGTCCCATCGAAAGGTGTCTGTAGCGAAACTAACAAAAGAACGCCATATCGATGGTACACTACACCGAAAATACATATTATCGATTAAACACTGCATCGACCGTGCACAATATCGAAAGTAGGTACGCTACAACGAAAGCCATATTATAAGTTCTAGCTTAGCTTAAATTTTAGCGATATACCTACCGCAATATACAAAGGGTTAAAATATAGCCATTTAAATAATTTTAGTAAAGAATAAATTCGTGGTATTTTTAAAAAGTAGTTATTTTACAGAACATAAGTTTATTTATACCATTAAACCTATATCAATCAACCCATGGGTCACGCACGGGAAAAATGGAAAAAATCATACAAGGCATGCCTCGTATTATTTTTTTTCATACCTACTCTGAAGTTTCTCAATTTTATTTCTATTCTGATTAGAGTATGAAAAAAAAAACATATAAAGAGCAGTGTATATCAGGATGGCGCATGGTCATGGCAGATATAGGTTTTATGCCGAGTTGGTTTTATGGCATAAACATATTTGCTTGCTTTATCCCGGGAGGAAACAGTTGAACGTTTTTATGGACAACGAGTAGGTATCCTTTCCTCTTAATTCACGCATGGCCCACCCACACAACGTATTTACAATGTATTATTGTAAACCTTTATTTATTGAATTTTTCTGAGATTGGCTTGAGATGATTGAACTGTAAGTAAAATAGACAGAATAATGCAGTAAAATCCGTAGGCAAGTTGCCCTTAATATTGAATGCATCAAGGTAATCCCCAGCACTGATCGTTGTAAGATACATAGCTAGAACAATAATTATTGTAATTAAGTGCACTATATTTATATAAACAACCTAGGTACCTACCAAGGTAAGAAAATCCTAGGTAGGCAGTAGAGTAGATACATAGTTAACATACATAATTAAGCAAACGCCTAACGTAAGGAGCAAGTTTATAAGTACTTATCTATACACTATAATAAATTGATAGGATAGCGTGATAGCCATGTAATTTTATGTTTTTACTACAATGGGACTTAAGTTGAACAAAGGTGCAAATGCAAATGCTCATTGTGTACCTACACATTGTGCACAATGTCTATCGTTTAATGTTCATGTCATGAGTATCTTGTCTCATGTATTAAGAGGATAGTCTCCATTCTCTTTTTCCATACAAACGTAGTTTACATTATGTTTATGCCATAAAACTTATATCTGTCATGCATGACTATGCATCTACCTTTTTATTTTTTTTCATTTTTTTTTATTTTTATTTTTTATTATTATTTTAATTAGAGAATAAAAATAAATGAAAAGGTAGATGCATTGTCATGACAGATATAGGTTTTATGGCATAAACATATTAGCTCTAACTAATGTCTTTATCCAGGGAGGAAAATGTAAACTACGTTTGTATGGAGAAAGAGAATGGAGACTATCCTCTTAAGTAATCGATTCATCTTGTACCTACCTACTCTAATATTTTCCTTAAAATACCTTAAACTGACCGAGCGAGCGAAGCGTCTCGGCCTCTGCTGTAAGGACTACCTACTCTTTTCTATATAAAAACTTTACAAACGTAAGTAGTCTCGACTGTTTCCGCCCTGGATAAAGACATTAGAGAAATTTTGTTTACGCCATAAAATCTCTATCAGCCATGACCATGCCCCTACGTTTTGATGTTTTTCATAGCGAGGTTTAGTTCGCCGAACTACTACTTATAGATAGTTACTTATACTTTTTGTATAAAGGTAGGTATAGTTACTTATATCTTATATATAAAATGTCACAATGTTAGTTATCGTACTCCTCCGAACGGCTTGACCGATTTTTACCAATTTTTATAGTATGCGTATTCAGTAGGTCTGAGAATCGGCTACTATCTATAATTTATAAGGCAAAACAACGTTTGCCGGGTCAGCTAGTGATAGAGAAACTTTAATGTAACTAGGATATAACTCCTATCCCACATAAACGTACCTACTCACCTAACGTCTGGGGTTTTTATGTATACTTGACCTACCTACACTTAACAAAGACCAATAATTAATAATTTTATCATAGGGTCAACCACCACAGTACGTTGAACTTTGGACAACTTAGGTAGGTATTCTTTAAGGTTATCTCATTATCACCGACGTTGTAACGCGTCGGCAATAACGAGATGTAACAAGGGTAATTTAGTTCCTGATTTTCTGATGTATTAGTAATGAATGAATGATTAGGTAGTACCAAGTTACGTATGTGGTATGTGAGTAATAAACAATTTCAAATGCAGGACCTAATCAGAACTGCACGAATTAATTTAGAACTGAAAGTAAGGCCCCATGCAGTACCTACTTAACTTTTAAAAGCACTAGTACTACACACATCAACACCGTCTAGGGATATTCAGAATTTCTCAATTTACTTAAAAATTGTGTTTACTAACAAACAACATGTATATATTTTTGTAAAGCCTACTTATCAGACTATGATTTAGAATACAACAAAATATTGTTTTATGCTTAAATATTTTTTTATTTAAAAAAACGCAAAAAGTGAAATAATGTTAAATTTAAGATAAAATGTCTATCTAAGGAAAAAAATAAAGTAAAACGAAATTATTAGGTTTTTTTATTTGAAGTTAAAATTAGTAGTCAGTGAAACCACCCATGACGTTAATCACGGCCCTGCAACGGTTTTTCATGCTTTGAATCAGGTTGTCAATATCTTGCTGCGGAATATTGTCCCAGGTCAAAAAAAGTTGCTCTTCAGTCGCAACATTTGGAGGCAAATTCCTCAAAGCCCTTCTTTGAAGCATATCCCACGCGTGCTCTATGGGGTTTAGGTCTGGTGACTGCGCGGGCCAGTCTAAGACCGACACGTCGTGCTCCTCTAGCCAGCTGGTCACCACTCGCGCAGTGTGCGGACGGGCGTTGTCGTGCATGAGCGTGAAAACTTGGCCCATTTGCAGTCGATGGGGATAGATTATTGGTGCTAGCACCTGATTACGGTATTTTTCGGCAGTCATAGTGTTTCTGATCCAAACGAGGTCTGTTCTTCCACCAATACGAATTCCCGCCCAAACCATAATTGTTCCGCCATGGTATGGATGGACCTCCTGAGGGTGTTACAGACGGTTGTCACGACCAGAAGCTCGCCATACGCGTACTCTACGTGAATCAGGATGAAATCCGAATCGGGACTCATTGGTAAACAACACTACCGACCACTCGATATCTTCCCAAGGCAAATGTTCTCTAGCCCACTGTAATCTTCGTCCACGATTTCCTCTGCGTAGTGCTAGAGTACGAAGCGGCCTGCGAGAATGAAGGTTAGCCTCGTGCAGTCTTCTCCTCACAGTTTGGTCACTGACAAGCACCTGGTGGTCTGACTGGAGCGTTTGAACCAACTGCATGGCCGTAACATTTGGTTGTCTTCTCGCGGCCACTTGCAAAAATCGGTCTTGTCTTTGGGTAGTTATCCGCTTTCCGCCTGGATGCCTTTCAGCCACTTCACCAGTAGCACGATAACGTGACCACAATCTTGATATCACGTTTTGTCTTGTTCCAATCTCCTCGGCAATACTCCGTTGAGTAGCCCCAGCTTGGAGCATTCCTACTGCCCTTAACATTTCGTTTCTTGTTAAATGACGCCGCTGCATGATGCATACAGTTGTATTAAATTGAAAATAATCAAAAAAAAAAATTAAAACTTCAATTTGTTTAAACAAAATGCTTAAAACTGCGTTAAGTAAATTTAAACCTTGCGAACTCGCTACAATAATTGCCGCGCTAATCTTATGTTTTTAATTAATTTTTTAAAATTCATATTTGGAATCATACAATAAGGCCTACACAATAAGGTTCCATTAAAATATTTTTAAATCGGCCAGTATTTTTTAAGTTTAAGAACTATATATAAAATATCCCTAGACGATGTTGATGTGTTTATTATATATTCTGTGACAGCGCCCGCGCCGAGGCCCAATTACAACTAACCCGAAATTCGGTAGGTCAGTTGGACCACAATGAGCAAAATAATGTCTCATTATGAACTCATTGGCCTAGCTGCACCTGCTGATTTTGAATGATCATGCGAGTTAAGCCACGCTTGACGCGGTCATTACTTGGATGGGTGACCGATAATTTGTGTGGCAAACAATCACTCTCACGAGCTACCCCGTGCTTCGGCGCGGCATATAAAGCTGTTGCTCCCGGCTATCTCTGATAGCAGTCGTTAGAGTTAGAGGAGTTAGGGTAAAATTCTAACACTAGGTGTGCCACAACTAGGGTTACCAAATGAAAAAAACAAAAGTCCTGAGAAAAGTCCTGATTTCCACCAAAAAAATCCTGAGATTTTTCACACTTTGTTTTTTTTCCATACTTATTTACAATTTTAATACTCGTAATAGGGGGGGGGGGCAGCGTGCAATTACTAACAAAGAATGATTATTAGAAGATACCTAATGATTCTGACCAAATGGTTAATTTTAATTGTACAATTATTACCAAAGGATAAGTTACTAAATATTAGGTATTGTAAAACTGATTAAGTACGTATCTCTTAGCAGCACTATTTATTGAAGTACTATACCTACAATACAGTAGTAAAGAAATGCTGATTGAATTCAAGAAAAATTGCACCAGTAGTAGGTTTCTAATTAGTATTTTTAGTTTGTTTACTTTTTACTAAAAAAATCTTTGATTAAGTTGGTATTTTGTTGAAATTTCTAAAAATCCTGAGATTTTAAAAGATTTGCGAAATCCGCCCGCAATCCTGAGAAATGTCCAAAAATCCTGAGGTCTCAGGACAAATCCGGAGATCTGGTAACCCTAGCCACAACCCACAACACACCACTACACGAAAAGAAGGAGAAGACCTCCCAATTTTACCTATGGAAATCAGTTTTGAAATGCTGCGGCAAATGTCGGTTTGGTTACGTGATTTAAAATCTAGTAGATATTACCTACCTATATCTATAATATAGTCTCCGGAGGCTTTTACTCTTGAAATCTTCATCATAAATCACAACCAATGTGTTCATAACTAAGTTTAGCTACAAAATGAAGCACGCTACTTGTAACTATATCTTGCTTCTTTGTTATAGATACCCACCCAACTCACTAGGTACATTACAGTACAGACAACTCTTTTGTCATTGTCGATCTTTAACCTTATTAATATCCTATTGTTAGTTTGTTTGTATCTATAAATAACACACACAAGATGCATTTACCTATTCATTTAGGTAGGTATTCATCTTTCATCTTGTGTTTCAACAAAAGTAACTGTAGGTACTTACCTATACTATAGCGTATGTTACTCCTCGATACCGAATAGAATAGAATAGCTTTCTAATGGTGAAATAATAACTTTACATTTTCCCGAGTCTTAATTGCGTGATTTTTACTTTTTAATTAGGTTCATTCCATTCTCTTTCTCCATACAATAGTACATTATGATATAAGTGCGGTAAGTTGAAAATTACAGCCGAGGCGATATTGCTAGGCCGAGCCGTAGGCGAGGGCTACAAGAAAGCAGAGGCTGTAATTATCAAAGCGCACGTATGTCATACGACGTTTTATAACACATTTGCGAGGAAATAAATACAGCGAAAAGAAAAAGCGCGCGGAATAATTTTTATTTGTTCACAAATTAGCGATGCGCGGGCATCAGTGCTTTATTTTTTTAAGGCAACGGTACAAAAACAGCCAGTATTACTAATAAAGTAAATTAATATTTTTTTGTTTCTGTTACAGATGTAATTTACTGTCAAAATGAATTAAATTAAAGAATTAAATGTTTATTTTTTATATTTTATCTCCCAAAGTTAATTTTATTCATAAAATATTGACCACTTTTCTGACATAAAAACTTTTTGATTTGCTTTCTTTGCTTTTTTATTCTTAAGATTTAAAAAAGTACCGTTGGTTTTAGACGGAGCATGATAAACCGTACGTGTTACCTTATTAGAAAGAAACTCGTGCGTTTTACTTTACGATTACGCACAAGTACGTAATGACATACATTACGATATTGAAATTGGTGAAATAAGAGGCCCTTTACGAGCAAATGTGTTATAAACGTAGTTTACGTTTTCCTCCCTGGATAAAGACATTAGAGCAAATATGTTTATGCCATAAAACCTATATCTGTCATGTCTTGTCAATGTACGAACTTTTTTTTTCTAATTAAAATAATAATAAAAAATAAAAAAAATAAAAAATGAAAAAAATAATTCGGAAGATGAATAGTCATGCCAGATATAAATTTTATGGCATAAACATATTTGCTCTAATGGCTTTATCCAGGGAGGAAAACGTAAACTACGTTTGTATGGAGAAAGAGAATGGAATAAACGCCCTTAACACTCTCAGTGCCATTTACAATAGGCTTGGTCACGAGGAGTCGCGACCAAGACTATTGTAACATGGTTAAAACGTCAAGGTAAGAGAATTAAAAAGTAAAAATCACGCAATTAAGACCCGGGAAAATATAAAATGATGGTCAGTTAATGTCAATAAGTAGTAGTTAAATAACGTAGGTACTTACTACTTATTTTAGCTAACATACCTACGAGGTTGGTACATCCGATATTTCCTTATGCGATGTTTGATGTATGACGGTAATGATAATGAATGACAATCAGTCATACCGAGACCTACCTGCTCAGTCGTATCGCAATTATTTCCGGATGAGCACAAAAGCAACTTAGCGCTAAGGCAGTAACTTGATTCATAACAACACGGTTAAAATTCAGATCACGCTCACTATGTTTTATAATCATTTCACGAACTGTCGAACCGACCCTACATTATTGTACTTGTCTATGCATTTAGGTAGGTCCCTCCCTACATGTAAAAATCCAGATCCAGTTTTCGACTGAAACAGGCCTTATGTCATCTAATCTGAGGCCTTTGCCTGGTGATTGCTTGCATTTCAATTATTGTGTCAAGTATCAAGTAACGCAAGTATCAGGAAAGTTCAATTTGTTTTTGTCCCCTGCCCCGGACGAGCTTTTATAATATGGTGTGCTGGTTTCATTTATAATAAACTAGCTGCGTCCCGCAGTTTCACCCCCGTAGATCCCGATCCTGTGGAAATATCGGCTTATGTTACTCAGGGTGATGTACTCATGTAGCTTTCTAATGGTGAAAGAATTATTGAAATCTAGTACATTGAAATGTTACATTTGAGTGTGCATTTGTCAGAGGACGCAATTTTATTTTTTAGATATCAAGGGGGGTTAGTTTAAGAGGAGTATATGTATACGCCAACGACCTTGAAACTGAAAATCCCTGTCGGGCTCATCGAAAATTGTTGATTATTTCATGACGGAATGTCGTAGAACTTTTTTTTGTGCACAGATTGTAGGTGACATTGTTTCCTACATTTTGTTGTAGTTTTAAGACAAGAACCTCCTATTGGTGCAAAGCCTATTCAAATTTTAGACAAAAAATGTCTGATTTGGCTAAAATGTCGATAGGCTTCAATACGTTTCGACATATTTGTATGGAAACTGCACTAAAATATTGGAAACAATGTCGCCTACAATCTGTACACAAAAAAAAGTTCTACGACATTCCGTCATGAAATAATCAACAATTTTCGATGCGCCCGCCATTGGATTTTCAGTTTTTCAGAATAGGGCCCTTAAAGTTAAATAATAGTTTGTGGGGTTGTGGCTCTTGTCCCACGGCCGCCATCTTGGAAAAACGGGTTCAAATGGTTTTTATGGTTTATTTGACGAACTATAGGTCTCACAAAAAAAATAATTACCATTTTGTATTTCAAATAAGATTATCTACAACTTTTGGTAAGTAACTTTTAGTCGTAGAACTAAAAATAAAAAGTTATAAGCAAAAATCCATGAAAATTTGAGAAACAAATTCTATTGGTCATTTATGCACCGATTTTGATGATTATTTTTTTATTCGTAAGGTAGAAGTCCCAAGGTGACTCCATAAAAAAAAAATATGGATCGGATGAGGATCTACGGAGTGATGAGCAGAATAGTTTCTCAGAAAGTAGTAAATTACTTACTTTAGGACTTTTACCAGTAGAATCAGACCTTGTACAACTGGTTAGGGATTGATGAAGCACCTGGGACCACCTTATCATCAGAGAACTCCTCAATGATTAAAGTTATGGTTAAAATTCTAATGATTTTTAGTGGTAGATGAAAGTAGGTACTCAATAAAGGATGAAATAAGAAAACCGACTTCAAAAAAACATAATATAACCTCACCTACATACAGTAAGTAATTGAGGAGTTTTCTGATGAGAAGGTGGTTACAGGTGCTTCATCAATCCCTAACCAGTAGCACACGGTCTGATTCTACTGGTAAAAGAAGTCCAAAAGTTAGTAATTTACTACTCTCTGAGGAACTATTCTGGTCATCACTCCGAAGATCCTCGTCCGATCCATGTTTTTTTTTATGGAGCCACCTTGGGACTTCTACCTTCCGAATAAAAAAATAATCATCAAAATCGGTTCATAAATGACCAATAGAATTTTTTCTCAAATTTCCATGGATTATCGCTTATAACTTTTTATTTTTAGTTCTACGACTAAAAGTTACTTAACAAAAGTTGTAGATAATCTTATTTGCAAAACAAAATGGTAATTATTTTTTATGTGAGACGTATAGTTCGTCAAATAAACCATAAAAACCATTTGAACCCGTTTTTCCAAGATGGCGGCCGTGGGACAAGAGCCACAACCCCACAAACTATTATTTAACTTTAAACTAACCCCCCCCCCCCCCTTGATATCTAAAAAATAAAATTGCGTCCTCTGACAAATGCACGCGGAGCCCAAAAAAATGTAATATTTCAATGTACTAATCGGTCCAGTAGTTTTTGAGTTTATTCATAACAAACATACAGACAAACACACACAAAAATACAAATCTTTCCTCTTTATAATATTAGTGTAGATAACAATTATCTAATTTTACTTACCCATTTAAACTTATTTAAGTACTTACCGAGTTTTGTTCGTACATTAAATGTCAACAAGTACTTAAGTACACCTACTCTAGGTAGGTACGTACCTACGTACATGGCTCATTTTGTTTAACGTGTAAATAGGAAACAGGTACAAAACCTGCATACAAGATAATAATTATGTCCATTGTGTCATACAAGTTTTAGTAAGTTTAAGTTAGGCAAAAAAATTGCAAACAAGTATATGTGTAAGTAACGGACGGCCTCTGTGGCGCCCGACGCGCTACAGAGGCCGACTGCAAAGCAGAAAGTTGCGGGTTCGATTCCCACCGAGTACCTACAAGTATTTATGTTAAAAAATATGTATTTGTTTCTGGTCTGAGTGTTTTCTATATCATATGTATGTATTTACTTAGTATATCCGTTGTCTAGTACCTACCCATAGTACAGTGCTTAGTTTAGGGCCAGATGTTGTTGTGTGCAAAGTCGTGCAATATTTATTAAAAGTGTAAGTATACCTAACGTAAACGTATATAAACGTATTTATTAGAGATGGGCCGACTAGTCGGGAAAGCCGACTAGTCGGCAGTTCAACCGACTAGTCGGCAAATTATGCCGACTAGTCGTCAACTAACAATTATACAATAAAACCAATATTTATTTAATTAGAAGTACAGTTTAGTAGGTGGGTAGTCAGAAAAACGTAAACAAAACACGTCATAGCTTACATACATCATCTAAGCATCTAAAATGTCATAACTATGCCTCAGCCTCAGCTCCATTTTTTTTCCATCTTTTATTTTTATTTCAACCTTTTTTGGTAATTTCGCTACCGCTTTCGAAGTGCAAACTTATCCAAAAATAGCAACAATCGCCGAGTGATAATGATTAACCCAAATATCTCGGAATTATAATGATCTGCATTGCCGACTAGTCGGCAATTTTGCAACCGACTAGTCGGCTAGTCTGCTAGTCGGCAGAACCCCTAGTCGGCCCATCTCTAGTATTTATAGATGAATGCTAAATCTTATTACAAGGCACTCAGACAAAGTTTCCGAACATTGTCAGTTAGGTAAGTAAGTACCTAGTAGGTAACTAATTAATTAAATTACCCACTTGAAGACTTGTAAAAACTAGTAACACTAGGTAGGCTCAGAAGACTTCAAAGTCCGCAAAAAGCTGCTTTAGTAACGCCGAAACTAGTTTACCCTTCCAACACTTTTTGCGAGCGATATAACTACTTAGGTAATACTTCAAGGTCAAACGTTTGTAAACTCACTTAGGTACCACCTAATTAATAAACTACCTACTTACCTACCATACAAACTTATCTTTATTTTTCAGGAAGATCTGATGAGGGGCTTAGCGATAGAGTGCAGTTGAAACCCTGCAAGAAGATACCATGTCCTCTAAAGAAGGGCAAGGATCAACACATCACCATGAAATTCACACCGGGTACGTGTCACCTCACCTACACCCAACACTTTTAATTATTTACTACCTAGGTACCTATTTAAGAATCGTGTAAATTAACATGACCTCTATCTACATCGATTTACATTAATCATACAAAAATAACGCCGCGTCGATAGCTTGGTTAACTAAAATAGAGCCGACCTAGGAAATTCACTTAGGATTCACAGTTAGCGTAAACGCGAAAATTGTATGAAAAGTTTATGGTTCGGTATTGGCATTTTTTTTTTTTTTTCTCTACAATTTTCGGCTTTACCCAACCGTATTAATAAGCGTTAGGTAATCATTTAGATATATCTGCGAGAAAAAATCGAGGCTAACTTTAGGTTGTGTGCAAAAAAGTATTTTTGTTAAGCTTAGCAACCTACCTACTCATGTGCCGGTCAACCACATACCTAATACAGTAATCGTACAAGTACTTCCAGATTTGAGGTTTTAGCTTCCGATCTCGTAGTGCGTGTTTCTGTAAAGCAAACGCTTACTAGGTCGCTACGACGGACGTTTGCCTAAACTAGGGTTGCCAACCGTACTATAATATAATATTTCTAAACAAAAATACTATATTTCTGGCATAATTTGTAAAAAGTTGTTTCTTTTATAAATTCCTCCTCTCTGCATTTACAGAGGACTGTTTTCTACGAGTATGTAGAGGGGAAAAAAAGAAAAGCCATAAAAAAGGTGTTCATAATTTAAAGATTGAATGTTGGGAACATTTTTTTTTTATATTCAAGAAAGAAAGAGTATTTGAAAGTGTGAAAAAAAGGTTAAGTGCAAAAAATACGTATTTTTTCGAAATATTCTACAAAACACCGCTCCATTTTTTGTACTATATTTTTTTGGGTCGTACTATATTTTTTAGCCACAAATACTATATTTTTCGAAAAAACTGTTGGCAACCCCAGCCTAAACCCGAATATTGTATCGGGACTTCGTCGAAGCTTTTCATTACGTCTTTAGAAGCGCCTTACAATTTAGGCTAGAAACAACCTTAGTCGACGAAAGCGTTATATAGCGCTATAGTATAGCCTATGTTACTCAGGGTGAATGTAGCTTTCTAATGGTGAAAGAATTTTTGAAATCGGTCCAGTAGTTACGGAGATTACCCCCAATATACATACATGTTACCATCGTCACCTCTTTATAATATTAGTATAGATATAGCGTGTCAAACTCAAAAGATTTCATACAAATGCATAGCGCATAAAGTGCGCGTCGAGTAAGTATGTTTCTAGCCTTAGGTACGCGTTTATGCTAATGTGATAGTTAAATGCAAAAATGTTGTAGGTACCCACTACGGGCCCTCGACAGAATGAATCCCAGGTTTAACACGTTTGCGGAAAGTCAAGGCTACATATTAATGACATCTATAGATATAACCACAAACCACAACTAGTTATTAAAACTCGGACCAATCTAGAGAACACAGATAAAAAAATCAACAAACATGTAAGAGGACAGTCTCCATTCTCTTTCTCCATACAAACGTAGTTTACATTTTCCTCCCTGGATAAAGACATTAGAGCAAATATGTTTATGGCATAAAACCTATATCTGTCATGCATGACTATGCATCTACCTTTTTATTTTTTTCATTTTCTAATTAGAATAATAATAGATTTTTCTTCTGTTTTCGCGATGTTGTATTGAAATTAAAGACATTTTTCGGTTTGAATCGCGTGGTGTTTATTACTTTTAGCATTGTTACAACGCTCAACGTTTCGAGACCTTTCCAGGTCTCTGAGAGACACAATGCTAAAAGTAATAAACACCACGCGATTCAAACCGAAAAATGTCTTTAATTAGAATAATAATAAAAAATAATAAAACCAAAAAATCAAAACGTAGATGCATAGTCACGACAGATATAGGTTTTATGGCATAAACATATTTGTCCTCTTAAGAAGGTGGGTACTGTTACCATTTCCATACAAACATAATACCAAAATAGAATTATGAAAAATGTAGTTTTCTACCTTAATAAGTATTGGTATTATTCGGATAAAGATTTTATTTTTATAGGGCCCCCGCCACAAGGTTTTCCAAAATATTCATTCGAAATGAAATAAAACGGAGGTACATTTCGTTTACAGCGTAAATTACTTTTTATTGGGAAAAACATAAAACAAATGAGGTGTAAATGAGATGTAAACTAGTAATTTACGCTGGAAAAATGAACGAAATGTTGCTCCGTCCGGTGGGGGCCCTGTAAAAATAAAATCTTAATCCGAATAATACCGATATTGGGGTAGAAAACTAAATTTTTCATAATTCTATTTTGGTATTATGTTTGTATGGAAATGGTAACAGTACCCACCTTCTTAAGAGGTAATTCTATATGTAAACACAAGTACATAAGTAAGTGTAGGTACCGACCGATAAACGATCCGATTTTTATTAAATACTACCTAAATCTTAGGTAAGTATTAGGAATATGAAAAAAAATTCTAGGTACAAAAACACTCTAAGGCCCGTATTAATAAACCGAACTCAATATCGATCTTGAGTGCGTATCAATTGAGTAACTCTTGAGATGCGGTCACCATCTTAAGTTAGGCATTAATTAATAGTTAAAACTCAAGCTCTACTCAACTGATATCGCTCTTGAGCTTCGAGAGTGATCTTGAGAGCGACCTTGAATGAAAGTAAACGTTTTATTCTTGCACTATGGTAGGTAGTTTTTTTTTTGCATTTTTAATTTCTTAAGTTAAAAAGTTTTGTTACTATGGTACCTAGTTTACTCGTATTTTACTGTCATTTTTTTATTGTGAATATATATAACAAAATGTAACTTAATTAAATCAATCTTTGCTTAGGTGAGTTTAGCTAGCTTAGTTTTGTTTAGCTAATAAGCTTAGCTAAACAAAACTAAGCTAGCTAAACAAAACTAGGCTAGCTAAACTAAACTGAACTAAGCTAGTTAAACTAAGCTAAGCTAGCTAAGCTAAGCTCGCTAAACTAAGCTAGCTTTACTAAGCTAGCTAAACTAAGCTAAGCTAGCTACACCCAAATTCTTCACCCCTCTTCTCAGGAATCTTTAGTACATACAAAATGTACCACACCCCCCCTGCTAAGGCCTCTAGTAGTAGAGCCAACTCTACTTTCATCGCTGAAATGGGTACTAAACCCACCCCACCCCACCCACTAGCTCCCCCCGGTTCCGCGCCGAGACTGTGCCCTTCTTCCCTGGGGCGGACGACGGTAGCCTATCCTCTTCGGGCGCTCCGGCGGCGACCCAACCAAAAGTCAGAAGGGGATTCTCCCGCACATTGGTTGAGGTCACGCCGATCCCGCCCGACATAGGCAACATGTCAAGACTGCACCAGGGCAAGACGTGGAGTGCCCACGCGGGGGCACAACTCGCAAACTCCGGCAACATCAAAACCGACATAAAGCGGGGCGTGTCACTCGCCATCGATTCCCTCTACCGACTTCTCCGAGAGTCCGAGGCCGAGCTGGAGAGAGAGCGGAGGAGGCACACCTCTGCCGCCGCCGCCCTCTCCCCAACTCAGGGCATCGCCTCTCCGACCGCTCAGGGACACAGCGCCTCCCCTGCCGCTGCTTACGTTCCTCCGTCTCACTGCTCAGTCGGCGTGCAGACCGACCAGACACCCGAACCCAGCGGCGATCTTCTGGCTCAGATGCAGACCAACCACGCTCAGCTGTACTCGGGCGTCAGGTCCAACGCTGCACTGCTGATGGAAATCAGAGAGACGCAGGAACTCATCAACACCCGCATCAACACCTCCACTGCCGACGCTGTCATCGGCCACATCAAGGACGTTAGCTCCAAGCTCGAAGTGGTCCACACTGATGTGCAACGGGCGAGGGACAAGGCTGGAACCTCCTCCAAGTTTTCGTCTCTCACTTACGCCCGCGCCGTGGCTGCGGCGACACCCCCGCCATCTGCCCCCGTCTCAACTCCCCCGGTCGTCCCCACGACCCGCCCAGCCATCATCGTCTCCTCTAAAAAGAGCGTCCTCAGCTCCTCTGAGACTCTCAAGCAATTCAAGGAGTCGGTCTCCTTCCGGAACAGCTCCTTCGCTCCGTCCAATATCAAATTCGTATCCCGAAACAAGCTTCGGGTCGAATTGCACGGAGCACCGGGAGGAGACCCTCTCCAAGCTTGGGGGTCCGGAGTGCTCGGTCGTCGCGGAGACGTCCAAAATGCTGAGTCCCATGGTCGTCCTGAAGGGAGTCCCCCAGGACATACCGGCCGACGACTTAGTGGACATTCTCAAGAATCAAAACCCTAGTGTCAAGGCGGCTATGAGCGGGGACGGTGATCTGTCTTTCAAATTCAAGAGGGCGAACCGCAACAAATCCCTCTACAATGCGGTCTTCATCACTTCGCCCTCTGTTTGGAAGACAATCACCGCCCTCGTCAAGCTTAACCTTGACCACCAAAGGGTCCACGCCGAAAACTACATCCCGCTGCTGCAGTGCTACAAGTGTCTCCAATTCGGCCACACCAAGGCACGCTGCGACAGGCAGACCTCTGTCTGCTCGCACTGCTCTCTCACCGGACACGAGTTCCGAACCTGTCCCGACAGGAACAACCCGGACAAACTCCGCTGTCACAATTGTGCAGAACACTCAAAATCCAGCAGCAGCGGAAACAGCCAATCCAACCCCAACCACAGTGCTACCTCCCTCCTCCTATGCCCCCGAGTATCCTTTATGACCGAAATGATTTCTGCCCGTACCAACTTTGGTACGTAACTCCTATGTAATTTCTTCTAAACTTCAAATCCCTCAATCTTCTAATTTAAACTCTGTGAAATCAATTATAAAAATTCAACAAGTCAAAACGCAAGTGACAACTAAACAATCCAGTGATGCCCCGCGGTGTAAACCATTAGCGCCGCGGGAACATTACTTAAATATGTTCTCTAACCAAAAAAAAAAAAAAAAAAGCTAAGCTAGATAAACTAAGCCAAGCTTAGCTAAGCTGGCTAAGCCAAGCTAGCTAATTCGAAAACCTTGTGGCCATATAACTTCTTCATGACGCCCTAAAAATCAACTTATTAAATAATAATTCAAAAAAACTTAAAAAAACAAAACAAGGAAAAAAAAAAACACCAAAACTAAAATAACCCATCCCCAAAAATATCATCATAATAATTGATTTCTTCATGTTTCTGGATTACAAAAACACCGAAACAGCTACTTAAGTCACGTACCACCCACGATCGAACTTGAGTACACGAAACTGCATCTTGAGAGACATCTTGAGTGCTGAGTTTGATTTATTAATACGGTATGACTCAAGTGATACGTCACTCTTTAATCACATCTTAAGATAGGTTTATAAATCAGCGCAACAACTCAATAGCAAACTCAAGATTGATATCGAACTTGAGTTCGGTCTATTAATACGGGCCCTAGACGACTTACGACCTTTTTCTATGACAGTTCAGACAAAACATAATCGTATTGCAAATAGGGTTGCCAGGTGTCCGGCTTTTTACAGTCTTGTCCGGCCAAATATATACAAGTCCGGCCTGTCCGGCTTTTGTTAGGCTTTTGGTCAACCCAGTCAGAGTCACGCGGACAACGAAATACGTACAAACTGAGGAAAATTCACTCGAGCTTTCAAAAAATGATTTTTTGAAAGGCAATATTTTATAATATTTTTTTTATGTACCTACCCGCTTTTGTAAGTAGGTAAGTACATAATTCATAAAAGTACCTACATACATATTTTTCATAGCAAATAAGCCACATCGCGTTGCGTGCGGACTATTTGCCACAGACAGATGAAAAACCTAATGTGTCCGGCTTTTGGGGCAAAATGTCCGGCTAAATATGAATCTATGTCAGGTTTTTTTAATTTTTGGGCCTGGCAACCCTAATTGCAAAGGAAGTAATTGTGCAAGACCGGCGTTCGTACAAGCAACTATCGACCTTAGGGTGAATCTGCAAATAATATGGCTTTATCATACGTACCTTCCTAATAATACATTTATTTATGTAGTGTGTAATTTAACTTGTTTTTTGGTGATTTAAAGAGGACAGTCTACCTACTCTTTACTCCATACAAACTTTACAAACGTAGTCGTTTGTTTCCTCCCTGGATAAAGATATTAGAAAAAATATGTTTATGCCAGTCCTATATCGGCCATGCATGACCATGCCCCTACGTATTGATTTTTATCATTTTCAAATTTTTCTGAATTTTATTTCTGTTCTAATTAGAGTCGACTCTTAAGTTAACAATAATCTCTAAAAATATTTTTTAAAAATGAATTCTGCGTGCAACAGATTCCTTCACGCATACGAGATTCCATCACGCCAACAATTTCGGATGAAAAAATATCGTTTTACACAAATTTTACTTTTATTGAAAACCGTTTCCTCTATTATCCATTATTTATAGTAATGATTTTTTTGTCGGTTCGATCGAAGTTAATTTACTTAATTAGTAAATTAACTAGTAGTATAAAAGTACCTATTTTTTAGTTAAATGAGTGCAATGCAATCGTCTAATTTAGTAATCATTTACTATTTCAGAACAAGACATTGAGGAGGTGACGAACCATGTGACAGCAGATGTATTTGGAGTTGCGCTGCCGTTCGTAGGAGTAGACGGAACCTCTGTGTGTGACAAGATTACCCTCGAGTCTGGAGAGAAGGCCTCCTGCCCTCTCAGCGCGGGAACAACGTACATCTACAAGGACTCGTTCCCAATACTTAGTTTCTATCCTAATATTGCAGTTAAAGTACATTGGGCGTTACAACATGGAAAGAAGGATGTATCGTGTTTCGAAGTGCCTGCTGAAATTGTTAATTAGTACCTAACTATAGATAGGGACCTAGGTAGGTAGGTACTAGATATTAAATGTATGTGGTAGGTAATTAAAGTAAGATTTGTTAATTATATATGTCTGAAATCAGTACCTACATTTAATTGACATTATATTTAAGGATTGCATAGTTATTATTTTCTTATAAATATGACTTTCAATACTTAATCATATTTATAAGAAAAAAAAGTGAGCTTTAATAAATTGCAAAATGGAAAATTTCTAGTATTTGCAAAAAAAAGCTAGATAGATCAGTTCCATACTCCTAAGGCGGGTGTCTCACAACCAGCGAGTGAACGTGAGCGAGCTGGCTATTTTCCCGTACAATAAAACCTAATATTGGATACTTTTACATTAAGTATTTGTAAACAAAAGCGATGCACGTTACTAGTTTATCGTTGACTTTACACACAGCCGGCGTGTTCTATATTCAAAAATTATATGATAATAATAAGGTGAATTTAAGCCCGGCGACAAATTTCTAGCTCAACTCGCTCTTTGCTACTCGCGCCCTGTGGGACAGGGCTCTAAAAGCCTAATTATTTGAAACTAGTCTAAAACTATTTTTCAAAAGATATTTTAGAATCTAATTTAAATATTACCTACATCAATTTATAAGTAAGTACCTATACCACGCATCACTTAAATCTTACCATACTTTTATTTACCATCTTGTGATAAAATAGCGTAGATTTGTGGAAACTTCCCCATAAGGGACGTAAACGTAATGCGGAGCTTCCATGTTCCATATAGTAATCGCGTTTACGCAAACGTGATGAGTAAGTGTTTGCTATAAGTATTTTATACTACAAGAAATATCGGAGGTAACCTAGTTTCAAGGTGTAGGCACCTAATTAGGTAGGTATTTAGGGGTTAGGATTTCTGAATTTGAGAATAATGTCAAACACTGAGTAAGAAAGAATACCATGTCCATATTGTCCATGCCACTATAAAAAATCAAATATTAATAAAATTCCTATCTTGAACTAATTACATTTTTATACTTAAACTTTTTCTACTGAGGAAGTTAAGTGTAAATTATTATTTAGTAATAATGTGTCGAGGTGAGTTTATTGTTTAATAAATATTATTAAAACTACAGAAGAAGTTTGTTATTTAACGTTTATACAGATGAAAACACAAGCATTTAAGTTATTTTTTGTTTAAAAGAAGATATAAATTTGGTGGTCCCATAAGTTATGAGTATGAGACTCATTTGAACCATTGACATCGAATTTCATATGACGGAGATAATATCAAATAGCTCCATTTGTACTGTACCTACCCCCAAGAAAACTCATGGACATGTGCATCTTACCTACTCTCACATACGGAGCGCAGACTTGGTCGTTAACTAAACGTCAAAAGTCCGATTTCGGGGTGTGTCAACACTGTCAACCTGCCATGGAGCGCAGTATATTAGGTGTTAAACTCATCGATAAGATCAGGAACACAGAACTCCACTCCCACACTAAAATAAAAGACGTTGGTCACACTGCCGCTGAACTCAGTTCCACTTGAGTGACCAATGTCGTCTGACATGCGGCAGATATTATCTGCCGCATGTCAGACGACATGTGGACACAAACCACCGAATAGCAAGCTACCCCGCGGCAGGCCCAGGAAGAGATGGCGGGACGAGTTGGACTCGCAAAATAGGGACTGGGCCCAAGAGCGGAGAGAAAGCAGGGAGGCCTCTGGCCTGCAGTGGGACATAATAGGCTAAAAATAAAAAAATGAAAATTATTCTTTTTATTAGGTTTCAATAGATATTAAGTTTAATCTACAGGAACTTATTATAAATTAACGTATATAATAACTACCTATTAATTTAATAATTATAACTTAACTTATATCAACATTAAAATGGATCTAAATAAACCCACTACCATTCTATCCACCTCATACATTTACAAACTATTATCACTGAGTAACATCATGTACGTATGTACCTATACCTTATACCGCAGTGCGAGTTTTCTCCTTAACTCTGATTGGCTTGATTTTGGTGTACAGATACATAGTTTTATCTACACGAAAAGACCGCGTCAGAAACTCCCGCATCAGGGGCAGCCTTCATGTCTGAGACATTGCAGATAAATTGCAAGAATGCCACTTACGGTGGTATGGTCATGTTTAACGAAAACCGGCTAGTTACATGGGGAACAAATGTCTTGCTATAGCGCCTCCGCCAGGCCAGATTAAAAAAATTGGCGGCAGGTTGGGAAGACCCAAGAAGTGCTGGCTTGACGTCGTCGTAAGATCGGATATGCGTGCAAATGGCCTCACTACGCGGGATGCCGAAAATCGTCCGAAGTGGAGACGTAAAAGTAGGAAAGCGGACCCCGGGCTCTCGAGAGGGATGCAACCGGGAACATCGCTCGGATGATGATGATACATAGTTTTATCCTGTAGTTAAGAACGTGGCGTGGCGATAAATGATAAAAAAAATAGTTTTCTACCTTAATATCGATATTATTCGGATTAAGATTTTACTTTTAAGGTTTTCCAAAATATTCATTCGAAATGAAATAAACGGAGAAACATTTTTTTCATTGAAAAATGTTTCTCCGTTTTATTTGAATGTGAAAATGAAATTTTTTTTGAAATTGAAAACTAAATTTTTCATCATTTATTTTGGTATTAAGTTTGTATGGAAATGGTAACAGTCGCCACGTTTTTAACACCAGCTTTTATTACGTTTTACCGAAAATCTTTCTTGGTGGTTTAAAATAAAACCTCGAGATAGTTATCCCAAGAGCTCGCTTCGCTGTTTCTTAATGTAACCTTCTCGCACCGATTACCCTGATGTCGTTTCTTAGACAGAAAAGCTTTATGGGTTCACAAACACAAAGAGTGACGTCTCTCCCAATCACCAACCAATCAGAGAAGATGCTGTTTTGGATGTTCCGATCGACCAATCCGAGCGCTTAGTTCATAACAGCCAACGATTATTATTTAATTATCCGTGTTTTGTATTGTGTTCATCTGTTTATCAAGTTATCCTACGACATATACATACATATAGGTAGGTACGCCAAATCGAAAGTAAAGTTGACGCTTTGCATTGCTTTCATTATGGACGTCATTAAAGTTTCAACTTTCCGTACAATTTTTAGCTTACGCAAATGTGATAGTCAGCGTCTATTTAATGATGTTCTATAAAAAACTGGCACTAAGGTAAATATTCTGAATCACACAATTAGTTAAACTTATATTTTTTGCTATTACCAATAAGAAACTCCCAGCGCAACGACATCTGCGTATTTTATATTCTCTTTTTACTAGACGCCTGCTTAATAGAGGCGGGCACTTCAAAGCATATTACTTTGTCATTACCATCATTCAGGCTCCAGTGCACGCGAAGCTTTACCGTAGGATAGAAAGACTCAATGAAGAAGTAGTTAGTGTAGACGTATTCTATGCCGGGTTCTAACGGGCAGGGCGCGGGCTGGCCGTTGTCCGCACGAGACACTTGCTTGCAGGCGTTCGTTCCTGTCACGCCGAGGAACGGGAGAGGAATGCCTGCGATCGTCGCGTATACGTCGTTCACTAGAGTTTTCACTTGTTTCTCTGAAAAAAAAATAGGGGTTGGCGTTAGTTGTGACAAGTTAGTCATAGTCGTATCGCTAAGCGAACTAGTTCCGATGCTGCCTTTATAGAAATCGGGTCGTTCTACTACAGCCCGGTTTCCTATCATTTGTTTGTCCTAAGCGTGCTGACCACTTGGTCACTTATTTCAATAGTGGACGTGTCTCGTGCGATCCTGACGATCAGTCTGTAGTGTTTGTATTTTCGTCACGAATGTTTTCGCATAACAAACGCTAAGCTAAACGTGCGTTTTTCAACTTTGTATAGGTACCTATAATTTTCACGTTTATACAGACGTGAAAATTTAGAAAAAACATTCGTACTAGGCTACGAGTTACCCGTACGCACGCTGCACGCTACGATACCTACCCTCAGCGCTAGTTTACGCAAACTATCGTGTTCGCGTAAATGCGGTATACATTTTCATACAATATTCACGTTTACGCAAACATGATAAATAGGTACTAGAACTCGTACAGTTATGGTTAAAGAACGAAAATCTCGTACTTCGGGCACTGATTACATCGAAACGTCCCGATCTATAGTAACATTATAAAGAAAAAAATATAAATTGTTTGTAACAAATAGGCTTCGAAACTACTGGAGAGATTTCAAAAATTCTTTCATCAATAGAAAGCTACATTATCAGTATTTATCAGCGAGAAATATAGACTACTTTTGATCCCGATATTCGGGACTTACGCGGGTGAAACCGCGGGACGCAGCTAGTCCACTCTATACCCGTAAAATTGAACTTACTTGGTTTAAATTTGAAGTTAACGGTTGTATTAGTCTGTTTAGTCAAAGTGCATTGCGTTTTACCGCACGGCAGAACTTGGATTCTTTCACGCAGCTCAGCTGCTGTTCCTGGTTCACCTGGAAATTAAACCAATTTGCATAGGTAGGTATTAAAATATGGTTTTACATATAAGTATAGTTACTGGTATAGTTACCTATAATGTAACTGAATTATATTAGGTAGGTACTAGGTACATGTATCACTAATCAATCAGTCACTATCGTATGTAGATAAAATAAGTGCTATTTATAACTAAAAATATTAAATCAGTGAAACTTAAGTACTTTTACGTTCGCAAAAACTACTTCAGGTGGGGTGGGAAGTTAAATTAAAAGTAAATTGGTATAATGTAGGAAATTATTTTTAGGTATCGAATTAACTTATAAATCCTTATTTCCCTTTACATTCCGTAGTCACATATTTAGGCTAAATATGTTGAGTTTGTTATTGTGAAGTAAGGTGCTTGTGAAGTTGGGGCGTGTAGAGTTATATTATAATAAAGCTTGACTCATTTACATGAAAAATGTTTTTTGGGGGGATCCACCATTTCCTTTCCATTCCTATCTGATCACTGATTTACGATCAACCCACCCATTCCACCCAATTCAGTTCTTCCTATCCAAAGGTATACCTTTACTTACAGTTTACCTGTTGTACCTTTTTACCTTTGCCCAATTAATAAAGGAAAAATGGGCCGATTGTACTTTTATTAATAAGTTTTGAGTTGAGGTAGATTTATTTATGTTCTGATTTTTATCTTGTTTCTTTTAATTGTATAAAAAAAAACATCAAATTACTTACTTACTACCTACTACTGTACGTAAATCTAAGTAGGTAGGTATTAGTGATGCGCCGAGTACCAGTTTTACCGAGTAACCGAGTACCGAGTATTACTCGGTTCAAAATTTACCGAGCCGAGTACTCTGCCGAGTTACTCGGTTTATTAAATAACCGCGAAAACAAGTTGCAACGCGCTCCAGACGACGCGCGTCAGGCGAGGCGACTCGAAGCAAGCAGGTTTTCTTCTTTACTAGCTGCGCCCGCGGTTCATCATCATCATCATCCGAGCGATGTTCCTGATGGGAACATCTCATCATCAACACTCTCGGGAACCCGGAGTCCGCTATCCTACTTTTACGTCTCTACTTCGCACGATCTTTGGCATCGTGTGTAGTGAGGACATTTGCACGCATATCTGCTCTCTCGCCGTCAAGCCAGCCTTTCTTGAATCTTCCCAATCTGCTGCGGTCGGGCGGAGCCGCCATAGCAAAACATTTGTTCCCTACGTAACTAGCCGGACCATCGTAAACGTCATTCTTGCATGGTCATTGGCCATTGTTCTCGGGCATGAAGGCTGCCCCTGATGCCGGAGTCACTCCACACATCCAGCGCAGCATTTTCATCTTCGTGAAACGCAGCTCCTGCTTATGTCGCTCAAGCACTGGCCACTATCACTATCGTACAAAAGGACAGGTCTAGTGATCGTTTTATAAGACTTGTTACACTTGTTCCTCTTAGTTCAACCGGTATTTTGGGGTCGCAGACGATACCTGTTGCCTCTCAACACTTGCCCAAGCTGCCGAAACACGAGACTTGACGTAGCAACCGATGTCGTCGGACGCAGGAAGCACAAATCCCAAGTACTTAAACTGGTCTGTCCTTTTGACTATATGACCGTCTACACAGGTGTGCTATCTATATGCACAAAGTGGCCATAGCCACTTTGGGCGTGTAGATAGCGGGTCCTTTAAGAAGACCGAACTAGCGTTTGAGGACACGCTCTGTCTAAAACAGATCCCTGACGATTGCTCTTGGGAGTAACCTGACGGTACAGCAACCCCTTATCAGGCGTAATCAGTGGCAGAAGTCCTTGATTCGGAAGGAGTTCCGGTGTCTGCACCTCTTTATACTGCTTATAATTAAACAGCTCGTGGGAATATGAGCGCCATCTGCCCTTCACCACGAGGTCCTCGTATAGCAGGTTGCCATCGGGATTTTTAACACTGCGGCACATGGATATATACTGCGCCGCTTTGATCCCAGAACATGTCTACTTATAAATAAGCTTCTGTCCCTCAGACGTTTCCAACTTGTCGTATAATGGCTGTCATTGGTGCTGTCTGTCTCTGGCTACTGCTCTTTTAGTGGCACGTTTGGCGGACCTGTACGCGTCGCGATCTTCAGGAGAGTAAGACGCTTGCTACTTTACCAGCTTATGTGTCGATATAAAGTTCTTTAGCTCTGTACCTTTGTGTTAAATTTCATCTAAATTGGTCGACTCGGTTGAGCGTGAAGGAGGAACAAACAAATACACAAACTTTCACACTTAGTTAAGAAGCCAAAGCAGTACACAGATGAAATCCTACACAGATATATATATCTATATATATCCGAGTTACTCGGTTCATGAACCGAGTACCGAGGCCGAGTACGAGTAGAAAAAACTGCCGAGTACCCGAGTAACGAGTACTCGGCAGAGTACTCGGCGCATCTCTAGACTAGGTATTCTATGTATTGTATAACTATTATTTCAGGGCACGTAGTCTATACCTCTTTAAAAGGTCTCAACATCGCTTCGGCCTAGTGAACAAGCTTAGTGAACAATCTAATGATGCTCATTAGATTGTTTACTAAAAAGGTTCAACCATTTTGTATAGTTTCGCTAAAGCTTAACATGTTTCATTTTTAAAAATTAAGAGTGATGAGATGTTTTTGTTACAAAATACGTGGCCAGGTAGTCTAATTAATATTATTTTATGTGCAGTGTTGCACGGGCGACATTTGAACTCATGACTCAAGCAAGACCTACACTACGTATTGATTGAAAGCCTTACAGTAAACATGATCTTAACTCACGTTCCAGTTCATGGTAAACTACTATAATTTTAAAATTATCTACTTTCATTTAAAACTAGGTATGTATATATCCACTCCTCATACTTTATCAAGGTATATTTCTTTTATTATTTATTTATTACTTAAAACTTAAAAACAACCACTTAAACAAAAGTAACTATAATGTCTAAAAAAACATGCCCCCAGCTCAGTTGGTTATTTTGCAAGAAATCACTAACAGTTCTTTCAAAAGCTTTAACGGTTTTTTTTAATACAATGTAATGTATAGTATGTGGAAGTGTTATCGAAAAATAAGCAGAGCTGAGGCCTGTTAAGCTGTTAGACACCCAGAAACCTGGAGTAACACATACTTAGATTACTTTTATTTATCCCGATACGGAGCTGAGAAATAGTTGAAATATTTTAATTGTAGAATAACGGGCTAGTCTGTTTACCAGCAAGGCAGTTTTAAAAATGGCCATGCCTTGCCCACTAAAGAAAACGACAGTAATAATAATTTAAGAAAATATATTTAGTGCGCAGGAGCGCTTTGCAGCAGTTTAGGTCAGCACCTTAGCCGCGGTCCCGCGGAAATGCCAAATTGGTGGGTCCACTTTCAGTAAATTCTCACTTGTGGAAAATGGGAAAAAATATCCTTTTCTCCGTAGTGAATTTGAATGGGAATTTAGTCGTGGTTTAAGACTTGATAGTAGGCGCCCCTGAAGGACCGTTGCTGGCGTACTTGGTAAGAAATATAATAATTTACTTAGGTATACTTAGGTACTTAAGTAAACTTAGTCGAACAAATTATATATAAATAAATAAAAAAATAAATTCTGTGAACAACACACAGCGCCATCTAGCCCCGTGGTAAGCGACTAAGCTTGTGTTACGGTGACTAGACAATGGATATAATACTTATATTTATTTTTCTTTTGTAAATACATACATATTATACATAGAAGGACACCCAGACCAGACACAAATGTATATGAAGGTACTACATAACATATTCCGTAAAAGCCACCAACTTTGCCCGTTTTTTTTATAAAATCGAAAAAAACTCCTTTTTTTTTCTATGGGAACATACATTTTTTATTTATTTGTAAGGTGTATTACGATCATATGGTGCATTACATAACTATTTGAATAAATATATTAGGTACACTTTAAAACTATTTTTTTCTTGATTTTGATCGCGGGCAAAATAATCCGCAGTTGTGACCAACATTGCCCACGCCTATTTTTTGACTTAATTCGAGTCCTATTTATACGTAATTCAGATAATATCTAGAAAAATATATAATCTAGGCCTAGTCTTAAAATTTTTGTTTGTAGCATAAGCAGTTTTGCAGTAAAATCAGTGAGCAATATTACCTAGCGATTATTACTCTTTTCCATACAAATCCTAACAAGCTGTTGTAACTCTCTAGGGTTGTCACGTGTCTATTATAAGTTTCGAATGTTGCGAATATCAGAAATGCTATGTAAATTAGAATTTAGTATTAGAAATAAAAATGTATTATCAAAGTTTGACAAACCAAGTAACAAAGTATGTATTTGTTATAATTTTTAAGAAAAACAGTGTTTTCTTAAAAATTATAACGAATACACTATATTTTGCAAATTACACAGTGACTAATGTTTGTGATTGTTTAGTTTGTTTCAAGAAAACAATCTAAATGAAACAAAAAAAATGATAAATTGGGATCCTCATTTTTTGTGTCGGTTAAAATGAAATTTTGGCAACCCTATGTGCTTTTTGATGAAGGGCAAAGTTGACAAGAATAGGTCTGGTCTGGTATCTTTGCCCACCGCCATTACTGTTGTATTTTAAGGCTTAGAATACTGAAACCTAATCAAAAATGCTTTAAAATTGGTATTCTATAACACACAGAAAAATCAACTTTCCTGCGTTTTCGCCGTGACGTAAAATTCACTCTAAAATATCTGAAAAATTTGCCCGCAAAAAACATCACATTCGACAAGACCTGACAGGTGACTGAACGAAGTTGGAAACCAAGGCAATGCATCATGTTGTCAGAAACATAATCTACTTTTCTGCCAATTAGTAAATATAACCATAACGCTAAAATATTTTTCAATATTAACAGATTTGCTTAGATACTGCTTTTTGGGCAATGTTTTGGTGTTGGCAAAGTTGGTGCCTTTTACGGTTCCTTTTGTAACAGGGATAGTTTTAAATAACTGAACTGGATTGTTTTGATAAAAACTTAGCAAAAGAATAGGCACCTACATCAAAAACATGGAAAATATTCCATTTTCGATGAACCTACTATTTGGCTCAGATTTATATCGAATAATTTAATAAAAAAAAGGAATTGTTTATTTTTATCCCGTTTTTTTTTTTCAATAAAATAATTATGTGAATTGAAAATCCGTTTTATAACTACATAGCACAGAAACTTCCTATATTTATCTACAACAATATTTTACTTTTGGCAGTTGTTATGATTCTATGATAGAGGCTAAGAAGATAGAGGTAACTGATAGGTAAGACAATAGGTTAGTATTTGATTATTTGCTTACCTGGACATGTTTCACTAGGTGTAACTTTTGTTCCAGCCCCCAGCACCATTGACAAGAACGTTATAAAAACAAATGTTTTTATTAAAAACTGCATTTTGTTATAAAATACGTGTAAACACGGCTGCCGGCTGTAAGAGACAAGCAGAGACAGCACCCGCACGAAAGCCACACATTAAAGGCACAAAATACTCCTTGAAGTCCGTCCAACCGAAACCAGTTTTAAGGCCATTTGAGTCTTTGTTTTTTAATCAGATTCATTTTTAGGATTGACTTTTTCGTGGCAGCCCGATGGTCAAGGGATAAGTGTTTTCACTTATGTCTTCCGGTAGGGTTACCTACCTAACCTACCTTTGTAGAGAAAGGAGTAGAAACCATTATGATAGACGCTCGCTGCTCCGTTATAGGTAAATCAGACTGAGAAGAGACGTTTTTGAGAGAATACATTTTTTGCAATTTAGGATAGTACTAGCATTGCGGTTTAAAACTTGAGTGAAGAGAATATTATATAGGCTTAGATTAGAACAAAAAAAATGTTTTAATCTAAGTATGTAGGTAGGTCTAGGTACCTACGTAGGTAGTAAAAATGTTGAGTTCGATTTTTTAGCCGCGCAGTTTCTGAACCGACGATGCGGTCATTTTTTTAGCCGCACAACAGCGATGACGAACGCCTTCCCAACGTAACCCTTATTATTAAAACAATCAACAGTGCAATAATTTAATTAATAAAGATTAAGTACAAATAATTTTTCCATCTGTTGTACCAGCCCCGGTGAGTGGGATTGGCGCGGGCGGTGGTATGGGGATGAATGGGAAAAACCCCTAAATTAATTAAAACAAGTACTTAGTCAATTAAAAAAAACATTTTAATCTCACATAGAATTAAAAGTAAAATAAACACTAGATTTTTCTTCTGTTTTCGCGATGTTGTATTGAAATTAAAGACATTTTTCGGTTTGAATCGCGTGGTTTTTATTACTTTTAGCATTGTTACAACGCTCAACGTTTCGAGACCTTTCCAGGTCTCTTCTTCTCGTCTATCCTGAAGAAGAGACCTGGAAAGGTCTCGAAACGTTGAGCGTTGTAACAATGCTAAAAGTAATAAAAACCACGCGATTCAAACCGAAAAATGTCTTTAATTTCAAAATAAACACTTACAAAATGAGGCAGATTTATACGCAGATTTTTTTTAAGCCTTGACAAAGATACCTATTTATAAGAGTAAATATTTAAAATAAAGTTTAAACAATAAGAGGACTTTATGTAGCAGAGTATTTAAAGTAAAGGTCCTTATTTATCTCGGTAAATAAGGAAGCAGTTTTTTTTAATTTGGTGAAGTCACTGTGAAAACTGTGATTTTTCGACAAAACTTGTCATTATATAAATCGAAGTAGTTTGTAATAAATAACCAACATACGCAAACATTTGTTAGCGTACGTTGAGCTCTACGTATCAGAACAACGACCTTTGATTCGACCATCTATTTTGTAAATCAAATACAAAATATTAATTCACGCGAGACGCAGCAATAACTAGTCTGTAGGTAGGTAGGTACACTATTAAGAGGACAGTCTTTCTATAAACAAACGTAGTCGACTGATTCCTCGAAAACAGTCGACTACGTTAGTTAATTTTGTATGGAGAGAAGTGTAGGTAAAGTGTCGTCTTAATTGGTTCCGTTCAAATGCACCCATTAAAATGCTACATAATAGGTAAAGAAAGATATTCGAAGTCTCCAGCTGTTGAAAACAAGCAGTAGCTACTGTATTTAGTCATTTTACCGATATTAGGAAAGTGTCAATAAATTTAATTTCATATCAGAATCGCTAAAAACGAAGATAAATTAATATAATATTAATGTACAAAGTTTATTTCCGGAAGTAATTAATTAAATTCTAATAATACATTAAAAATCGACCAAGAACTGGATATTGAACTTTGCCCGATTTGTTGTTATAATATTGGCAACAGGGTAAACAACAAGCGGATCCAGGAAGGCTTTTTTTAGGCTTTAAGTACGGTCGTAAAGACATAGCTGGGTCCCGCGGTTTCAACCGCGTAAGTCCCGATCCCGCGAGAATATCGGGATCAAAAGTAGCCTATGTTACTCCTCAATAATGTAGCTTTCTATCGGTCCAGTAGTTTCGGAGCCTATTCGTTACAAACAAACAAACCAATAAATAATTCCTCTTGAACCGTGAGATGCCGTGTACACGGTTAGCCAGTCATTTTACGCCATTTTAATATTAAAAACGCGATAAAAATCAATGACGTTATGTAATTAAATAATTTAATCATTATATAATAAATCCAATATGTTAATAATATATTAATGATATTTTTATCGCGTCTAGAATACCAAAAAAGGCGTTAAACGACTGGCGAACCGTGTAAAAGCTACGCGGCATCTTCGTGGTTTAATTGCGGAATAGAGCCATTTGAAAAACTATTTTTTAATATGATACCCTTTTTAGGTTCGTCATAAATATTCCACAAACATCTTTCGGTAACCTTTCGGCGTATCGGATGTGGAACCCTTAAATACAAGGCCAACTACTATCCACACTCAGTAAAAAATACTTAATTAGCGCATTAATTTGGTCATTGTATTTATAATACGAATAAATTTGTTTAATCTTATATTAATAACAGCCAAAAGGCAATCTTGAAATAAATGTTATATTAAAATGAATGTTTTTACAAACCGCGGTAGATTTTTTAAATATAACTTCTTACATAGGTAGTTACTTAGTTCCTGTATCTTACCTAACAAGGTTAATCTTACAAATTAGCAATGTTTTTGCTCATACTAAGTAATAAATATTAAATGCGGAAAATAGAAAAAAATGTTTTCGGAGTCTACGGTCGAAAAAGAACTTGCTACCTACTACTGTACGATTATATTAAGAGGACAGTCTACCTACTCTTTCTTCATACAAACGTCCGCGTCGTCGACTATTTCCTAACTGGATAAAGACATTAGAGCAAATGTGTTTATGCCATAAAACCTATATCTGCCATGAACATGCTCCTACGTTTTGTTTTTTTTTTTCAATTTCTGATTAGAATAAAATTCAGAAAAATTAGAAAATAAAAAAATCAAAACGTAGGGGCATGGTCATGGCTGATATCGTAAGTATCGTAATGCCGAAGATCGTGCGAAGTGGAGACGTAAAAGTAGGAAAGCGGACCCCGGGCTCTCGAGAGAGATGCAACCGGGAACAACGCTCGGATGATGATGATGGTCATGGCTGATATAGGACTAATGGCATAAACATAATGTTTCTAATATCTTTATCCAGGGAGGCAACAGTATGTTTGTAAAGTATGTATGGAGAAAATAGTAGGTAGCCTGTCCCCCTAAACGGCGCGCGTAAATAGAGAGCTGTCGGCCTGTCGCTTTCAAATAAATGTATGAGTTTTTTGTTTACATAATATTTGATCTAAGATTGCAAGTATACTCTGTCTCGGAGACAGAGTATGCAATATTTTCAATGTAAATTGGAGAACAGCAAACTGTAGGACTTCTGTAACGAAATCACCGCGAGCCTAACTCGATAAATAAAAACAATGTCGAACCTTCGCGCTTCGGTAAGACAAGGCCGTAAGCGCCCTAGGTAAGTAAGTATACTTACGCCTTTGTCTTACCGAAGCGAAGGTACGATGTGTTCCTTATATTCAAACCCCGTCGTTGAGTTCACTTGGCGCAGTTAGTTAGCGTGAGAAGCTAGAGGAGGGGAGGTCGTGGACTCAACTTAGGGAGCAATGAATTTTAGAACAACAAAAGCATTTTTTTCTAAATACAAATTCTTATACTTCTTAACTAAAAATAAATATATTTAATAAGTATTGATATACGTAAGTCATAATTCTGAGGCAATGTGGTTTATACAATATAAGAACCAGATTGGAACGGGCCTACTGTTATAATCATGGCAATCTACACGGTAGGTATAAATGCAGACTTGTTTTGTACAGTAGTAGTTCGCAGCATAGCTGCTACATTAGTGTAAAGATTGCATCCAAACATTGAGGTGATGTCTCAAACATAGTCCATATTCCGTTTACGCGAAATAAATATAATAATAACACTATATATACCTCACATGAAATATGTTCAGTAGTTTAGACGTTAGAAGGCACAGACAAATATACATACATCGCGGTCAAATTCATAACCCTCCTTTTTTCCGTAGTCGAGTAAAAAGCCGCTGCAGTGCCGACAATGTTTTACGACTATTATAAAAACTTATAACACCCCTCTTTTTCCGTCGGGGAAATGAAATGAGCATTGCTGCGGGCTCTATATAAGAAGAAGACGATTAAAACGTCAAAAGTATAATTGAGTTTGCGGTAGCATAACCGCAGTGGCTGTTTGCAACGGTCTTTCTTCTGCTGTCATATCTACTGTAAATATTGAGATCAATGCATTCAAATAATTTAAAAGGCGTAATAAGACTTAAGACGATGCCGTGCAGTGTCGGTTACGAATAGCACTGCCCCCTCTCTTCCCGTGGGTGTCGTAAAAACCGACTAAGGGAAATATAGCAGAAGATGGGCAGCAGCACCTTCTTGTTCATAATACAAATTATACTGCGCTCGCCAACCCGCCTGCCAAGCGTGGCGAGTATTGGCAAATCCCTTTATGGACAGAAAGTGCAACAAACGGCCCCGAGTCCCCGGCAGCCCCGCTAGCCCGGACTACGGTAGCGGTCTCGGTAACGGCGGGGCTAGGGGTGCTAAGAATCCCCGGCAGTCGCCCGGCTACCAATCCAAAAGACAACTGGCCCTGGCAACACACAACATACGTACTTTGAGGACTGACGAGAAGATTGTTGAGCTGGAAGAAGAACTGAGCAAGTTACGGTGGGATATTTTGGGGTTGTCTGAAGTCCGTAGAGAGGGCCAGGACACGATAACTCTGAAATCTGGTAACCTGCTTTTCTACCGGGAGGGCGACCAACAGTCCCAAGGTGGTGTCGGATTTCTCGTCCACAAGTCCCTCATTAACAACATCATTACCATCGACAGTGTGTCGAACAGGGTCGCATACCTAACACTCAAAATATCTAAAAGGTACTCGCTGAAGGTCGTTCAGGTTTATGCGCCGACTTCGTCACACCCAAATGAGGAGGTAGAGTCTATGTATGAGGACATTAGTAGGGCCATACATACTAACAAAACTCACTTCAATGTTGTTATGGGGGACTTTAATGCGAGGCTGGGCAAGAGAAGCGATAATGAGTTGAAGGTGGGGAACTTCAGGTATGGGCAACGGAACCCTAGGGGACAGAGGCTGGCCGATTTTCTGGAGAAAGAAGGACTCTTTATGATGCATTCTTTTTTTCGGAAGCCGCCTCACAGGAAATGGACCTGGGTGAGCCCCGATGGTTCCACAAGAAACGAGATTGACTTCATTATGACCGACAAGAGACGAATATTCAATGACGTCTCAGTGATTCATAGGGTGAAAACCGGTAGTGATCACCTAATTGTGAGAGGCACATTGAATATAAACGTTAAACTAGAACGGTCTGGTTTAATGAAGTCCACGCTCCGACCTACTCGCGCTCAGATCGAAAACCCCGAGAGCTTTCAACTCGAGCTTTCAAATCGCTTTGATTGTCTAGAAGATCACGCGTCGGTTTAGGACGAGATTAATAACAGGTTCGTGGAAACTGTCCATGCGGTCGGGTCTCAGTTCTTTAAGACTGGCTGAACGACGCTCGCTGAGACTGCAGACCCCCGATGATGTTGAGTCACACAGGCAGCTTAATAGACGTATCTGGAAATCCTTGCGACACGATATTCGTATCTTTAATACTGCTCGTATTAAAGATACGATAGAGCGGAATAAAGGCTCCAAAGTGTTCGCAAGAGATATGTCTATTGGGCAAAACCGAATGACAAAGCTGAAGCGGGATGATGGCAGTGTAGCGTCGACGAAAGCGGAAGTGTTGAGAGAAGTCGAAAAGTTCTATGGACGGCTCTACGATTCAGTGGCTGAGCCTGTTACAAGTGTGGCCTCAGACCAAAGAGCCAAACTGACCCGACACTTTACCGAAGATATCCCGGACATCAGTCTGTATGAGATTAGGATGGCCCTGAAACAGCTTAAGAACAACAAGGCGCCTGGTGAGGACGGAATTACATCTGAGCTTCTGAAAGCGGGTGGATCACCGGTACTTAAAGTCCTTCAGAGGCTCTTCAATTCCGTTTTGCTCGAAGGTACCACGCCCGAGGCATGGAACGAAAGCGTGGTGGTGTTGTTCTTTAAGAAGTGTGATAACACCTTATTAAAGAACTATAGACCCATCTCGCTTTTGAGCCATGTTTATAAGCTTTTTTCTAGGGTCATTGCAAATCGTCTCGAACGCAGGCTTGATGACTTCCAACCTCCCGAACAAGCCGGGTTCCGAAAAGGTTATAGTACCGTAGACCACATACATACGCTACGACAGGTTATACAGAAGACCGAAGAGTATAACTTGCCGCTCTGTCTAGCGTTTGTGGACTACGAGAAAGCCTTTGATTCGATCGAAACGTGGGCGGTACTCGAGTCTCTCCAACGATGCCATATTGACTATCGGTATATCGAAGTGTTGAAGTGTTTGTATAAAAACGCCACTATGTCGGTCCGAGTACAGGAATAGAGTTCGAGGGCGATTCTATTGAAGAGAGGCGTAAGACAGGGAGACGTGATATCTCCGAAACTCTTTACGGCCGCTTTGGAAGACGCCTTCAAGCTTCTGGAATGGAAAGGACTGGGTATCAATATTAACGGTGAATACATCACTCACCTTCGGTTTGCCGACGATATTGTAGTCATGGCAAAGTCGATGGAGGAACTCAGTACGATGCTCGAAGCCCTCAATCAAGTCTCCCAGCGGGTAGGTCTTAAAATGAACATGGACAAGACGAAAGTCATGTCTAATGCCCATGTTGTACCTACCCCTGTTATGGTTAAGAATTCGGCTCTCGAAGTTGTTGACGCGTACGTATACCTAGGACAGACAGTCCAGTTAGGTAGGTTCAACTTCGAGAAAGAGGTCAATCGTCGAATCCAGCTCGGATGGGCAGCGTTCGGGAAGCTCCGCAACGTCTTTTCGTCTAAAATACCTCAGTGCCTTAAGACGAAAGTCTTCAATCAGTGTGTGTTGCCAGTGATGACATACGGATCCGAAACGTGGTGCTTCACTATAGGCCTTATGAATAAGCTTAGAGTTGCTCAAAGAGCTATGGAGAGAGCTATGCTCGGGGTTTCTCTACGGGATCGAATCAGAAATGAGGAGATACGTAGAAGAACGAGGGTCACCGACATAGCCAAACGGATTAGCTCTTTGAAGTGGCAGTGGGCAGGACATATAGCACGGAGAGCAGATGGTCGTTGGGGCCGAAAAGTTCTCGAATGGAGACCGCGGATCGGAAAGCGCAGCGTTGGACGTCCACCAACGAGATGGACGGACGACTTAGTTAAGGCCGCGGGTTCACGATGGATGCAGGCCACTTATGACCGAAGCATCTGGAAATCTATGAGGGAGGCTTATGTCCAGCAGTGGACTTCTTACAGCTGAAATGATGAATAAGACTTAAACTAAAAACTCCTGTCAGAATTATCGAAAATTGTAGATTATTTTCTGACGCAATGTTTTTGAATACTTTCGTTCAAAGTGTTTGTAGATTAGGTACATTTTTCCTTTTGGTATAGTTTCAAGACAAAACATATTTAGCACGTCTTAAACTAAAATAACTTTTTTGTCTGAAATTTGCTAAATGTTCGACAACTTTCGACATTTTTCTTTAAAATCTACACCAAAACATAGTTGCAAATGCGCAATGTTGCGTCAGAAGATGATCAACCATTTTCGATTAATCTGATAGTGATTTTAAGTTTAGTTTATCTCTTATACGAATTTTAACGCCTGAGAAAATATTTATTATTTCTTCACTCTGGACGGATCTAGAACTGCACGTATAAAACAGTTCTCCTACCTTGTAAAATATGTACTTAAATAAATCATAATCTCAACTTTCCATGATAGATATGAGTATGTTGACAATGTACATTTTAAGCCCCCTCCAGACTCACGGCGAGAAGGCTCGGCGAGAAGGCTCGGCGAGAAGGCTCGGCGAGAAGGCTCGGCGAGAAGGCTCGGCGAGAAGGCTCGGCGAGAAGTTCGCCGAGACTACTTGTAAGAACAAGCAAATTATCCACACTCTCACTTTTCTCAGTTGCGATGAGAGATCCTTTGTCTCGGCCAAAAATACCGACACCGATCGGAGAACAGGCGAGAATCCTCACATTCACGCTTCTCGGGTGTTCTCAGGGGTTCTCGCCGTGAGTCTGGAAGTCAAACCAGTTGACCTAAATCGGCCCACACACACATTATAAGGAAATTTGTGCATGTGTGCTGTAGGTGTGGTCTCTTTTAGATAAAGTGTCAGTGTAAGTGACATTGTGTATTTTGAGCTTTCGTTTTTTCAAATAAACACTTACATGGAGTCTTTTGATCCGGGTTTCAGGTTTGATGTACTCTTAAAAATATGATTAACTGGAACATATATCTTCAGATCATAAACAAATTGCTTAGGCGGAAATAAAGCTTGCAACCTTCTGTATCACAGTCTGCTTTCCCTCGACTGCGGCACAGAGGTCAAAACATGATGCTACCTATCTGGAACTGGGTATAGGGCTCCGAGCGCTTCCTTTGGGACACGAAGAAAGGCTTGGTTTAAATTACCGCAGTTGGAGGGTTCAGTCTCAGATAAATATTTCTCCATGTTTGGTAGAAGTGTTTTCAATGGATCCGTGCCTAGCTTGTACTCATCTATCGCACGATACACAGCCTGCAAGATGAATTTATTTATTAGAAACAAAAACAAATTAACATATTTATAACAAAACTATTAAAGAGGCTAGACGGCCATGCATTTTCTTATAAATAATATTCACCCTTTTTCTTTCTGAATATTGCCTCTAGCTAGAGCAACTTTTTTTGTAAATGTTCAGTTTTGCAGTTACATAATATTATGGTAAGATATTTATGGTAGACCATTTTGCTTTCTAAGAATTTGCCAATTTTGGAAAAAAATTGAATTACTTATCCAAAATTTGGAAAAGATCAAAACAGTCCCATCATCATGTAGACACCATAAATATAGGCAGTTAAGTCTCAGTAATAGGGTCTCGTATTTACCCTTTGGGTATGGAACCTTAAATTACAAACATACAAGATCGGCACGAAAAACATAACCCTTTCCTTGCAGCCGGGTAAAAAGATCAGGACTCAGAAGTTTTTGTCAGACCAATTTGCTTTTTTTAAGAAATTGCTAATTTAAGAAAAAATGAATTTTCCAAAATTTCGAAAAAGCAAAACAGTTCATCATCTACATCATGTAGGTAGACAGCAAAACTTTATACGTAAACTAGCTTCGTCACGCAGTTTCATCCGCGTAAGTCCCGATCCCGCGAGAATATTGGGATAAAAAGTAGCCTATGTGTTATACCAGGTCTCCAACTATCTTCATACCGAGTTTCGGTTCAGCGGTTTTTACGTGATTGAGTAACAAACACATAAATATACATACATATAAGCCCCGCAAGTTGATATTGCGATGGAACCTTGTCACAATAACAGCTGCGTGACGTCATCCGTTGCACAAAAGTACAGATAGCAAAACAATTATTATAAAAAGTAGGTAAAAAAGCTAGGGTTATGGGTTTATTTGTAGATAGTAGCGAGACGGCTGTTTATGACCATAGGTATATTTCTAAGAAATTTCGGGACCATAAAAGATTAGTTTTGTATGCTGCTTATAAAAAAACAATGATTACACCCATAAGTACATAATAATTATATTGTTGATGTGTAAATATTTCTTAATTAATGTCTGGGTTATGTGGTAAATAATTATAAATTATATTATTTACCTTGCGAACGGTACCGACGGTGCACGTCGACTACGTCACCAAGATGGCCGCCAATCGCAATATCAACTTGCGGGGCTTATACTCACAAACTTTAAGCTTTATAATATTAGTAGGTTATGAAGTAGGATAGGATATAATCGCGCATACATCCGCATTCTTAACAAAACAAACCTGAAAAGCTGGCTGCTTGTTCCCGTGGAAGGCGTTGCGGCTGCCGTGCAGCAAGTAGACGCCGCGCGCGGAGGCGGCGGCGCACGCGTCGCCGTACGTGCACTGGTCGGAGCGGTAGTTGTAGCGGCACGGCAGCACCACCACGGCGCGAGGGTGGTAGTGGAATATTATGTTTATTATGTCCTGGAACAGAGAATCAAAGGTTACTGATCTGTAGTTTTTACTAATTAACTTTAGACTTAGGCCAGTTGCAGTGCTCGACGGTGCAGTGCGGAAAAATATCCGCGTGCGGTCAGTCCAGCAATGTACGATTTTTGAATTTTCATATTATAAACAACAAGCGAGAGACGTACGCACTGATCATCGGTCGAGCACTATAACCGGCCTTAGGGCTAAGTGTATCGCTCGGGGTTTGGGAGATGTTGCAGAGTCAGCGTGTTTTTGTATGGTATTGCACACGCTCCAATACACCCAGTTTCCACCCTTATAGATTTAGAAATATTTTGAAGGAAAATACATCTACAAAAACACAACGCTTGGTCGAAGCGGGATTTGAACCAACGCTCTTTACTCAATCTGGCCATAACAACTTAACCAATCAGTCAATCAGTCCACTGGCGTCAGTGACTTAAAGATATAGGTGGAACTTTCACAATAAGCCACTTGTTACTTGCAACGAGCATCATGTTTCCCTGTACTGACTCCACCAACACTCGCTGTGTAACAAATTACATTACGCGCCGTAACGTCGATTAGTGCCCACCGTAAGAAAAGCTTATTGCATACTCACTTGATCCCCCCATGGAATATACAGCTTCCATTTAAGCATTATAGGTGTAACATAGTCTGTCCATCCGAAATCTCGCATTCTTGTTAAATTCATTAACATCACGCCTGAATTCAAACCTGAAAATACAAACAATATACAGTTGTGGTCATATAATTAAGAACGATTTGAAGTTCTAGAAGTTTTTTATTTAAATCGTATCATACACAGAGATTTGTACCTTCTGAGAAGCAACTAGTTATGTTATATAATAGTCACATTAATAGAGCAACCTGACTTAAGAATAAAGTATGAAATCGCTAACTATTTTTTGCACATTTTATTGATTTTATCAAAGTAACACATTCAAATAGTACTGAAACTGGACAAATAATTAAGAACGATTTATTTAACTGCTCGGGAATTGTTTTGTATGACACTTAGATTTAAAAAATCACAATATTATGTAGCACAGGAAACAAAAAGAAATTTAATAAATATTTAACTAAAATTAATAGTTAATAGCATATCCACGGCTTTTAATTACAGCTTTACACCGGCGAGGCATTGACTCTATTAATTTTTGACATTTCGCAAGAGAAATAGAGTTCCATTCTTCTAAAAAAACGTCATACAGCTCTCTTAAATTTCCACACTTTGTATTTGAAACCTTTTTCTTTACTTCAAACCACAGATTCTCTATTGGGTTTAGATCTGGACTGTTAGCAGGCCAGTCTAAGACATAAACTAATTGCGCTGTAAGAAATTCCTTTACGGTGCGTGCAGTGTGCTTTGGATCATTGTCATGCTGGAATGTCCAAATGACCGGTAGAACGTCTTCAGCGTATGGTAACATTGTTTCTTCCAGTATATTTTTGTATTGGAACTGATCCATGTTACCTTCTATCAACTTTACAGGTCCTACACCATGTCCAGAAAAGCAACCCCAAATTTTCACATTTCCACCACCGTGCTTTAATGTAACTTTCGTGTACTTTGGGTCGAATGCTGTATTCGGGGGACGTCGTACATATTGTTTTCCATCAGAACATACTCTGTTTATTTTCGTCTCGTCAGAAAAAAGTACATTTTTCCACTGTTGCACAGTCCAGTTTTCATACTTTCTCGCAAATGCAAGCCGGGCTTGCCTGTGGCAAAGTTTTAACATGGGTACCTTTCTTGCTATCCTACCGTGCAATTTTTCTTCTACCAAACGTCTTCGAATAGTGCGTGCTGAGATTGCTGAAGAGTTGTTTTCACCAAAATATTCTTTTCTAAGCTCATTGGACCCTTTAAAAGGATTTTGTTTTGCCATACGAACGATGTTTCGGTCATCTCGAGGAGTTGTTTTTCTCTGTTTAGGTACACGTGGAACATTCGAAGTAGTTTGATACGTAGCAAAATGCTTTACAGCGTGGAAAACCATCGTTTTTGAACATTGCAGATGGTCGGCTATCTTTTTAGAAGACCAATTCTTCCGGCGAAGTTTTATTATTACTTCCCTTGTAGATTTATCACAACTTTTATTTTTTCCCATTATTTTTCTAAAGAAGCAATCACCTTTATATCTTTTACAGCACGTAATGGCGCCAAAATTATACAAACAGTAACAAATCGACTGAGTGTTCTCTATTTAAATTTGAATAAAGGTATAAACTACTTAGCGTTCTTAATTACGTGACCAGCCAGTAATAAGGAATACTTTGTTTAAAAGTAGTGTAAAAAGTTTGCCTATTGATTTTTAGCCAATCATGTGTATCAATGAATACAGTGGTAATATGAAAATGTTTTACGATACCGAGAGAAATAAAAACAAATGCATACAATTAGTTTTGCATCTTAGTTGGAAAAAATCTTCCCTTTATATCAGCGTTCTTAATTATATGACCACCACTGTATAACAAATGGGCATATAAAATTATAATATTTTGAATAAATACACTTAAAATTCCAGAATCCTACTCTTATCATAAAATGCGTCTGTGTCTAACGCAGCGTCCTACGTGGACGATTGGATGCGAACGCGATTGCGAAGCGATCCGATCCGGTGCGGTGCGGAAACAAGGAACAGTCGACAATCGCGCCGCATCGCACTTTACGTGCATTTGGTCACGTAGGATACTTTAATAGCTATCGACTGTTTGTTGTTTCCGCACCGCACCGCGCCGCTTCGCGTTCGCATCCGATCGCCCACGTAGGACACTGCGTTAGTAACTGAGTATGTTTGTTACTTCTTCATCCAAAAGCTTCTGAACCAATTGTGATATAACTTGGTATACCTGGATTAACCTGGATGAACCTGTTGTTCACAGAATTAACACACAGGCTACTTTTTATCCCGTTTTTCCCGTGGAATCGAGACTTACGCGGGCAAAGCCGCGGGGTACAGCAAGTTATAGTAAAAAGAAACTTCTACCATATTTTCCATAAAATGGATGTTTTGCAAATCTAGGGTACCAGGAAACATTGGGATTGTCATCTTCTAAAGTCATGGCTGACATCTGCGAGGAGTTGAACTTGTGGAATTGATCCCATAGTTCTTCAATGGGTCCCAGGAACAAGGTGTCCGTGTCCACATATATCATTGCACTTATGTGTGGCAACAGCTTCTGAAAGGGTATATTATGCTTCAGAAACTGGCATTTGGTGTTGGTGACTAAGGGATCTGGCAGAAACTAGTTAACCATAAGTTCTCCCTGTGAGGTGGCGGCTAAACTACTTGGTTCCAAGTATTAGCATCAGATATGTGGCCAACAGTTAAAATATAGCCACATCTATTTGCATAGGTATGGTCAATGTAGACTTACTTACTGCCAACCTGATATAATTTGAAATAAGGGCAGGAATAAGAAGAGTGAATTTTAATGTAACAGTGATAAAAACAACTTACTGGAATAAAAAGCCTTTGAGCTGCACATTTACTGAACAGATTTAACCAATCCTTTCTATGTTCTTCGGGAAAGTTGATTCTATGTAACTCAAAAGTCATTCGATTACTAGTCAATTTCTGCCAATTTTTCAACTGCTTACCAAACTGATCCCAGAGTACATCATCAGTGAATATAACAAAATGTAGTCGTGATTTACTGAACAATAAGGCAGATTTTACGACATTTAAAGATTCATTAAATCTAGAGTCACATACAACAAATGACACAAATATTTCTTCTTGCACACTGGAAATTTTACTGGAAATAGTTTCAGTTCTGTAAATGATAAAAAGTTAAAGTAAAAACCAGTGATCCTGTTAAAACAATAGTTAAAAACCATAAAAAAAAGTTTTGACACAAGTTTTCTTCAGTGGGAAAGTTAGTTAAAAAATGTTATGTAAGTAAGTAGTACATAGAAATAATTTATTTATTTTATGTATTGTATGACCGATTAAGTGATTAATTTTGATTACTATAGGTACACCCAAATATATATTTCATATATTTTGAGAGATATTCAATCAATACAAAACCACAACAATGTGAGAATGCGGTTAAACGACTTGTACTTACTTTAGTTTAGTGAGAATCTCGTAATGAGTTGAAAAGTTATTCAACTTCCTGAACCAGTATATTAATGCTAGACAACACATAACTAAAAATATGAGTTTTATAGTTATTCTTCTCATTTTTCTGAAAATAAAATCCATTTATTTGTTTTCAAAACAAAGACAGACGGATTTTATTTGTTTTGATTGAGATTGTCAATGTCATTTTTTTTTCTTCGAGTCAATAAAAAACGGCGTTTTGAAGATTTGAATCAAGTTACAAAAATGTTTAAAATTATTTTTCGTGATAAAACTTCAAACTGGAATTAATAAATACAATTAATTAATTCGATTTGATTTTATAAATAGGATTGAATAGTTGATTACATTGTATCATGCGAACCGCGGACTAATTACATTTTTAACCTCCTAAGTCCTAGCATCCTTTAAAAAGAACAATTTGGCGAACTTTAATAGGTCCCGACATTTTTTTTGTTACTGTCGTGTAATGACCGCACGTACTTTTTATCACACATTTTCGTTTTTCCTTTTTAATTTCGCGCCGATTTGTGCAAAAGTCAATGTCAATGACTAAACTGACAAAACAATTCATTTCTGGGATCAGCCAATCTGCAAGGCTACCGCGGTTCTTCCGTCGCCGTCGGAATCGGATTCATTTGACAGTTGACAGCCGAATTTCGCACCGCGAAAATTAATAATCGACGCGTCGATTACTCATATGATTCCGACGACAAATTGAATGAATGAAAATGGGATTTTTGACAGAAAATCTTACAACCGACGGCTGACTGTCATCGATTTGAAGTCGACGAGTAACTGTCAAATAAAAACAAGGGTTATTATTTTCGCGCGTTTAATTTTCCATTGTACTGTAGTATAGTGTTACACTGAAAAATGGCTTTGGTTGCTGCGGAGGAGGAACGGCTTAACCCTTTACCGCATGTCGTGCCAGATATGGCACGCTAAAGAAATTTAAGTATAATTTGAATGATACACAGTCTATGTTTGTATAAAATAAACAATATAATAGCACATGAGTGATGAAATGTATTAACATCAATTGCAGCTTGTGGTTATTTTCTGTTGCGGGTAGATTGATGTACAAAGTTGAAGTTTCGGCATTTTGTACGCCGCTCTCATTTGCAACGATTGCATTGCATATATTTTGTGTTCTATCGAAAAAATAAATTGGTTGTTATTTTGCGGTGTAAATATAATGGATCCACTACGATTCTACGGCAAGAAACGTAAGAAAAATTAATTACAACTTACTGATAATAGCTATGAAACCTTGTGCCTAATATGGCACTCCATGCAATAAAGGAAAAATATACTAGCCATGTATGGCACACCATTCAGTTAGGTACTCAGACATATATGGAACAAAATGCAGTAGTGAAATAATATTTAGCGTAGCATTTTTTTTATTTTTCAATTAACAAATTACACTTTTGGGTGTGTGTGCTATTATTTAAAGTTTAAATAGGTACTTATAACTGACCGAGTGAGTGAAGCTTATCGTTTTTTAGGGTTTCCGTACTTAGGTGACCATTTGAGCACTATCTCCAAGATCGTAAGAAATGATGTGATCTAAGATGTAGCAAGCCCAACTAGATGATAGACAGAGGGGAGTTCAAGATCCGACCCGTCTTTTTAGTGGCTGCACCGGCCCATATATAAAAACACGAATAATTCCGCTTGTGCTAAGAATTAGGCTGGCGAGTGAATGGACTGGAGATCGGCAGCGTTGCAAATATTGCGATCATAAGTCATTTGTTCGTTGCGAAAAATGTATGATGCATTTTTGTCTAAATAAAGATCGTAATTGTTTTAAATCTTTCTATGAACTTTGGTTTAATTAAAAATTATTATTTTTTCTTCATAAAAACTTGTTTTGTTATTTAGTTCTATTAAAAAATTATGTCATCGCATCAACTGCATGGCGTTCCCAATATAGCACAACCTATTTTATTACCACTAACGCATACAATTCCATATCTGGAACAAATAGTTTTTTCTAAATATACTCTTTGGAAACATGTTTATATTTTTTTATATTTTTCCTAGGCTATAAATAGGCTTAAATATCCACTGTATTTTTTTAAACAAAAACAAAAATTCCATGCGGTAAAGGGTTAAAAAAGTGAATAACGAACGCCGAGGGATTACGTTCCGTTACCTACACACGCATTATTTATGAATATAATCAAATAATTATATTTACGTTCAAATGTAAGTAATTTACATTTTTTAAGAAAACTATATTAACTTTTATCATGTCTAAATCTTTTAATATACAAATTGTAATAAATGATAACAACTTTTTTGTCCCGTAATGATTAACATTGTAATGTTTGTTGCGTAAATCGGACCGGATTCCGACGCTCTTTTTCCATTCATTCATGTTCATTCGGTATTGTGACGGCTGTCAAATGGATGTCAAACACGCTTGCGCGGTGTCAAAATTGAAAACCCCGCTGTCAAATATGTCAAACTACCGCGTCGGAATCGAGTTGCTGTCATCGGAAGAACCGCGGTAGCTTTCCTATGGACAGATATTTTTTCATTCGCCCAGTGTACGAGATTAAAAATGGATCACCAACGAACATCAGGTAAGTAAATACTTGTTTTATAATGTTATTTGTTTAAATTTTGTGTTTACTTTACATTTATTATTGAGATACAATAACTGCCTTCATGTAAACATTAAATTTTTATCAAAACTCAATCTTAAAAATCACAAAATATGCCATAAACAAATATGTTCTTTTTAAAGTATTTTCGGTGTTCTGTTGTATGTTCTTCATAATTACTAAATTACCTTTGTGATCTCTTGAATAATGTTTGAGACTGAGAGAAGTAAGGTTTAAGTTTCTTGATTTTATAAAAGTGTTTAATACGTTTTGTGAATTTTTAATAAAAGTTGATTATTTTGATTGTGGGAATGCATTTTTATTTATAAATATTAATATTTTTTTTAACTCTCAAGTCCGAAAATCCTTTATAACGTACAAATTCTTAAATTTTAAAGCCCGATGTCCTATAGAACGAACAATTAGTACCCAAAAAATTTAAATGCTAAAATGATCCTTATGTCTATGGCTAAAATGTTTGTTCTAGCAAAAAATGTTGTATAAACATTAAACCCTATTTCTAGGCGCGTAAAGTCTCAGGTCTTAGGCCTTTCTTCAAAATTGTTCTTTCTTTATGACATGCGGTTAAATTTACAAATTTTTAAAAAGATACTCAGGACTCGAGGTTATAATCAAAATGAAGTTGGCTACATACACAAGCCGTGCGAAGGCATTATCATTGTCGTAAATAAAAATCACACGGAAAAAAAGTTTTTTGCAGAACAAATAGAACATGTCAATTTATTTTCGAAGCTTGATTTATAGATAAATAATTATTCCAGAACAGCTAGACTCCCAGAAGTAATTAAAATGTCAGGTCATAAATCTTCGGATGAAACCAGAGAAAAGATTCTGAACATAGCAAAGAAAAATCCTAAAGGAATAACTCACAAAGACATAACTGCAGCACTGCCCGAAGTTTCACCTGGCGATTTAGTATCCACCATCAATGAATTACTACAACAAGAACATTTCGATTTATTTAATCAAGGAGGGTCACTTGTTTACAGGTACGTAAGATTGACCTTAGATTTAATTCATTAAAATACCTATAAAAATGTCGTTCGAAATGTCAGATTGTGTTCAGAAAATAATAAATAGACTATATAAATTACTGAAGTAACCTAACTCCCTAGTTCAATACCTAACACTTTATGGAAAATCTCTTCGATATCAAACATCCTTACTTATGTGTGACAACGACCCGCCCTGCACGCACACTCCTGCTTTACCTAGGGAAAGCCACAAGTTACCATCTTGTCAGACTAAAGACTATTGACATTCATTTTTAGACTTAAAACTCAAACAAGCAAACAGGCAGTCAAGGGAGCTGATAATGAAGAGAAAGTTGTGTTTAATCTCATTGAAGAGGCTAGCAATAAAGGTATCTGGATACGAGACATAAGGTTAAGATCTAATTTAGCCAATACACAATTGAACAAAGTTTTGAAAAGTCTTGAAGGGAAAAAACTTATTAAGGCTGTAAAATGTGTGAATGTGAGTATAAAAAGTTATATTAATTTCCCTTGTATAGACTACAATTTTCTTTTTAATCCTAGTTTTAATAATATCAAAAAATTGATCACAAAATTATCACAAATGGATGTACTATGTACCTATCAACACTCTGTTAACAATCACTTACAAATCATCCAAAATGGTAATCAGGTCTATTTCATATTTCCAGGCTTCAAAGAAAAAAGTGTATATGCTCTACAACTTGGAACCAGACAGGTCAATATCAGGTGGTGCATGGTATCAAGATCAAGACTTTGAGTCAGAGTTTGTTGAAATTTTGAATGTACAATGTCTGAGATTTCTGCAACAGAGAGCTGACAATATGAAAAATAATCCTCGAGGCCCAATCATTGGTAGAACACAGTCATATGCAACAGCAGCTGAAGTACAGAAGTATATAACTGACTTAGGTATAAGTAAAGTAAGTATAAATTCTCATCTGTAATTGAATTTAGTCTATTTACAGGTTTATTGAAGTAATCATTTATTTTCAGGTTGAATTAGATGTAGAGGATGTAATTACTATACTGAACACACTTGTCTATGATGGTAAAGCAGAAAGCAGTGTGTATCCTGATGGTAGTAAAGTATACCGAGCTATTGATTCTCTTATACCTCCTCCAGGGTTGGTGCAAGTACCATGTGGTGTATGCCCACTCATACACAAGTGCTCCTCAACTGGAATGATTACTCCACAAGATTGTAACTATATGAAAGAATGGCTTGAATAAAAACATTTCAAATTACAACTACCTAAATTTTGTTTTTTTTTTGTCATGTGTAATGTTAAAACTAAAGTAAAAATACAAATACTGTAATAGCAAAGAAACATTTATTAACTACAAAATAATACTAACACAACATCTGTGCTGTAAGTGGTTTCTAGTAAACTAAGTTTCGATTTCATCAACTCTATTAACAAAAAATATTTATAAAACAACAATTATATACATGTTAAATAAACCTAACTACTAGGTATGTTATCTGCAACTATTGGAGTACCTATGCATACATAAATGTACAAAAAATATTCAAAACAAACTTCTAAAATTGTTTTCTATATTGTACAAAGTTGCGGAGAGTATTGCTGGTTCTCTTTTATGCACTATTTCCTCGTTATCCCTCTCATTGTTAGTATTTACACTGTCTTTAGGGAATAAAGAGCTAAATGCATCCATCTGTATGTAGTTGAGGGACTGTAGGATTACCCCTTTATTTGGGTAAGGAGTGGGTGTAGTGTGGACATTTGAATCAATGTGAGATGTCATTTGCGGTTTAGTTGTTGGTGGAGCCACTGGACCATTATCTCCTCCAGAACCAGGTGGAGCGGGAACTGGTTTATCACCATCTGAATAAAAAGTGTTCATTAAAAAACTATATTATTTTCTAGTTAGAACTGGCCAATAATGCTGTGGAATATTTACTTATGGAGTATATCAATCTTTCCATTTCCTTTAATTGCGTCTGTTGTTTCTGAACGGTGAAGTACAGATCGGTTATAGTACTAAATATGTGTTTCATTTCTTCATCCTTTTTTGCCTCCTTTGCAACTTCTTTTTTACTTTGTCTAAAAATATGTTAAAATAATTAGCACATTTAATGCCATAATAACAACACTTTTATTTGTTATGTGCCATTTACCTGTTATATTCAACTATAAGTAACCCTGCACCTATCACAAATATAACTGATTCACCCAGAAGGTTGGCTCCCAGTTCTATAGCCATTTCTTGACTGAGAACAGGAATGTTCACAGGTCTGCCTAAATTCAAAATCCACATTTTTGCCTTCACTTCACACCAGTTGTAGACTAGAAAGAAATTTGATTATGTCATATAGGATAAATATGAAGTTTTTAGAACAAGTAGATAAATGTTGTAATACTTACACTGAGCTGGAGGCATACATACATAAGTTCGGAAAAATGGACTATTCTTAGCTCGCTCTTTGCAGGCATTTGCTATGGGTTTACTTATTTGCTTGATCAATAAAACTGATAATTTAGCAATAGGGAACGCGCCTACCACCATTTTGGATGACTAATGACAACAATGTTTGGAATTATCTGAGAAAAAGTTCATCAGAGTAATATTCACATCACGAAACTGGAGTTTTTATGTTATTTTCAATAGCCCATCGAACAAAATCAATTTCCTCCTCCATTCTACTAAAATGTCACGGAGTTACGTCATTGTCATTTTCTTTTTATCCTCATGGCCAAGTTATAGAGTTTGAGCCCACATAGCCTCGTCTTTTTTTGTTATTTATAGGGTTCTGGTACCCAAAGGTTAAAAACGGGACTCAATCTATCACTGAAGGACTCTACACACACACGTTTAGATTTCTCTATTTAGACGATTTATCGTTGCAATAAAACTGCACAGTTATATCTAACGCCCATAACGCCTACACACGTTCAGTTTTATCAGTTGCGATTTCTTTTCGCTTGAAGTTGGAAGATAAAGATCGTCAGTTGAAATAAACAGTTCTCAGTTTTGCCTACACACGTACGAATCCGTACGATTTATCGTAAAGATTTGTCGCATGCGAAATAGCTTTAGGATATATCTCAGGCCCTGCGCAGACGACAGACTATCCGTGACGCACTTTTTAGTCTGTGAAAATAGAACGCAATTAGGCAGTAACGCACACGACGACGCGCAAAAAGTCTTTTGCCTTTTTGTGCCTTTTTCGCAGACTTTTTGTGCGCCGCAGACTCGATCGCACAAAAAGTGTGACGTCTGCGCAGGGCCTAAACGTGTGTAGGGCCCTTGAGACTCCGCTGCGTCTGTCTGCTGTTTATTATTTTGAACCATGCCTGCCGTGATAACTAGACGGTTAAAATTTTCACAGATGATGGATTTCTTTTGCCACTTTACCGACAAAACTAAAAACCAGGTAAAATAAATATTTATTTAAGTGGGACTCCCATTCAACAAACGTAATTAATAGGTATAACTAGAGGTCACTAGTGGTAAAAATAAATCGCGGGGTAGAGGGGTGTGTGAAGGGGTGTTTCTTATTAATCTAATATAAACACCGTTAAGCGTGCACCACTCACTCTTGTAGTTCCTCAAGTTGAGAGACAGAACCCTAAAAAAGCAAAATCCGTGTACGCACCGACGACCCACGTTTGTATTTTATTCACCACTGGCGCCAGTCTATCACTTCATCACTAGATGGCGCTAGTGGTAAAAATAGATCGCGGTATCGTTGCTTTTTAATGTAAATCAAGTTTGTTGTGTGGGGCTCCCACACAACAAACTTGATTTAAGAACCTACATTAAATATTTGTTTTTAGTAATTGTTGTAGCCATCCATCTTCTGTTAATACAATTCTATAGCAGCTATAACAACAATGACTTATAACAAATATTTAATGGGACACAACAAACTTGATTTATATTAAAAAGCAACGATACCGCGATGTATTTTTACCACTAGCGCCATCTAGTGATGGAGTGATAGACTGGCGCCCCAGTGGTAAAATAAATGTAAACGTTCGCGTTGCGTTCTCTACTTGGTTGGACCAGTGTTAATTTTAGGGTGTAGTGGGTTGGCTGCGTTACACTTTGTTAGTCGTTCTGTAAAGATGACAAAGGGTAAATAACTCGTCGTCAGCCCACAAACTCTTCTCCAGTGGCTCCTAGAAGCTGTTTTACAGCGGCCACACCCTGGAAACCACGTCGACTCGTGGGCTAAACCTGGAGAAGGGGCTCGGGAAGGGCATCTCTCGAGTTACTCGGTTACCCTCCGAGCTCTGTTGTCTTGGCTGCATAGCAATCCACCGTCGTCGGTGGCAGGACACCAAGGCAATTGTAGGATGGCCTTGAGGTAGCAATAAGGGTCGTAGTATTGCTCGCCAGAATACTGCATCCAGCCTCCCTCTGGTCGTAGCGGTTTCCCGTTCCACCGGGTCCAGGGGGGCACGGACGAGAGAGTGCATCTGTGTTTGCGCGTACACTTATGCACTTAAATATTTCCTGCGTATCCGACTGTTTCAGAATAAAGGCTAACCGAGAAACCAAGTCCCGCGGCGATGGATTGAAGTAGAGAGGTCTGACCTTGTGCAGGTTGGGCTTTGTCTGAGGTCTGCACGCGGGCGGTGTGGGAATAAGTGGTCGTTTCTACGTTGCACTGGAACAACAACGTGGACTGGGCAGCATCTCACACGACGGAGCAGCCCTATTTAGGGAGGCACTGCTTCCCTCAATCTGAGGAAGGGGCTAGAAAAGGTGCCCTAAAAAAAAGCTTGTTCCACCAAAACTGGGGGATAGTAACCACGGCTGTCCTTAGCATCCCATGGCGTGGTGGAAATACAAAAAGGAATAAACGGACTCCCAAAACGATGAACTTTAACTTTGGCTCATGGAATGTTCGAACTCTGCTTGATGGCAAAAATAATCAGTGCCCTGAACGAAAAACGGCTGTAGTGGCAAGAGAGCTACGCCGCTACAATATCGACATAGCCGCACTCAGCGAAACACATCTTGCTGACGAAGGGGATAGGGTAGAGTTGGGTGGAGGCTATACCTTTTTCTGGAAAGGTACCTCTGCTAGTGAACCTAGGCGATCAGGTGTAGGATTTGCCATCAAAAATGAACTGGCAAAAAAACTGAATGAACACCCAATGTACATATCCGATCGCGTAATCAGTTTGCGCTTACACTTAGAGAATAACAACTTCTTAAATGTAGTTAGTGTTTATGCACCAACTTTAGACAAAAGTGATGAGATAAAAGATAAATTCTACGAAGAACTTGGGCAAACCATCACGAAAATTCGTTCAAGAGAACAAATTTTGCTGCTCGGCGACTTTAACGCCAGGGTTGGCCGGGATTTTGAGGCGTGGCCCAATACCATCGGAAGGCACGGAATTGGCAATATGAACAGTAACGGTCAACTTTTGCTTAACTTTTGTTCTCAATTCGGATTAGCAATAACGAACACCTTTTTTCGGCTCCCCATGAAATACAAAGCAACCTGGATGCATCCCCGGTCAAAACACTGGCATCTTATTGATTATGCCATCGTGAGGGTAAGGGATATGTCGCAGGTTCAGATAACACGTGTCATGCGAGGCGCTAACTGTTGGACGGACCATAGACTTGTATTGTTGAAGCTGAAACTCCGTTGTCATGTACCCCGGAGAAGAAACATTGTGAAGCCCCTGCATACAGCAGTTGACGATCTTCAGCATCCCCAAAAAAGGGTACTCTTTGGTCACGCAATAAATACCGCATTGTACTCGCTGGATCTTGATAATGCTGATCTTGAGACCAACTGGCAGATTCTGTCCTCTCTCATCACAGAAACCACCAGTCAAGTCGTAGGACTGAAACCCAGTAAGCGTGAAGACTGGTTTGATGAGAATGACAAAACTATTACAAATGCCCTGATGTGTCACCGTCGATTGCTTAAAAGGCAACGCAGGAGTGATGCTCGTTCTAGCAACCTGTCGGATCAAATAAAAGAGAGCAATTTAAGATTACGGAAATTAGCCAGAGACGCTAAGGATAAATGGTGGCGAGAGAAATCTGAATTCTTACAGTGGCTTGTTGACTCTGGACAGCTGGGTGCCTTTTACAGTGAGGTGCGTAGAATCACGGGTACGGCAAATCATGTAAGAGTTCCATTGAAGTCACTGGATGGACTGCCACTCACAAACAAGGATGACATCTTGGCACGTTGGGCAAGACACTTTGATGATCTTCTCAACATAGACCGGTCTGCTGACTTTGATTTTATTAACTCACTTCCTCAAAATACACCTAGAGCGGAACTCATTGAGCCTCTTACACTAGATGAGGTAATTAAGGCTGTCAAAGAGCAGCAAAATAAGAAGGCCGTGGGCGTCGATAACATCTGTGGAGAAATGCTTAAGTACGGGGGAGAGAAGCTTCACCACGCCATGTGGCAGTTGTTTTTACGTATGTGGGCGGAAGAGACTGTACCAAAATGCTTCAAGACCTCACGCATTAGCTCGCTATACAAAAACAAAGGTGACCGATCAGATTGTAATTCGTATCGGGGCATTTCCCTTTTATCTGTTCCCGGTAAAGTATTTGCCAGAATTTTGTTGAATCGGTTGTTGCCTTTATCTGAAGCGTTGCTGCCGGAGTCCCAGTTTGGGTTTCGACCAGAAAGAGGAACCTGTGAAGCCATCTTCTCAATCCGTCAACTAATTGAGAAGAGCAGAGAGCAAAGTCAGCCACTATATCTCTGTTTTGTGGACCTTGAAAAAGCCTTCGACAGTGTCCCTCGTGAAGCGCTTTGGTTGATTCTGTCCAAGCTGGGTTGTCCTGATAAGTTCGTGAAGCTTGTGAGGCTTCTACATGACAACATGTCATGCTGTGTCACAGCACACGGTGAGGAATCAGAATACTTCTCTGTGACGTGTGGGGTGAAACAGGGGTGTGTTTTGGCGCCAACACTGTTTGCCTTATACTTTAATGTCGTAGTCCGCCAATCTTTACAGCGTTTGACAGAGGGTGTTCAAATTAGATATCGAACGAAAGGAGGGCTATTCAATCTTGTGAGGCTTAAAGCTAATACCAAAACATCTTTAGCTCTCATTACTGAGATAATGTACGCTGACGATTTATGTTTCGTCGCGGACTCCATAGCTGGTCTTCAAAATCTTTTGACTAGTCTTAACGAGGCATGCATTAAATTTGGCCTAAAAATAAATGTCAAAAAAACCGAAGTGATGGCAGCGGGGGTTGACATGAATGCGTCAATGAATGTATGTCTTGGCGATGATTCATTGCGTCAAGTGGATAAGTTTAAATACCTTGGGAGCGCGATTACACCAAAGGGCGACTTAGATGCGGAAGTAAACAGTAGGATAGGTGCTGCTGCTGCTGCCTTTGGTAGGTTGCGGGCTAGGGTATTTCTGTCGCATGACATAAAACTATCCACTAAAGTTGGTGTCTATATGGCTGTAGTACTCCCAAATTTCCTGTACTCATCGGAAACGTGGACTCTGTACCGTAGGCATATACGCGCTCTCGACAGGTATCATATAAAGTGTCTCCGTGACATTCTGAACGTTAAGTGGCAGGACCGGGTCCGCAACACTGAAGTTCTCCGACGTGCAAACGTTGGAGGTATCGAGACCTACCTCATGAGGCGCCAGTTGCGTTGGAGTGGACACGTTTCGCGTATGACGGACGATAGGCTGGCCAAGCGCCTGCTCTTTTCAGAGCTTCAAAATGGCAAGCGTCAACCAGGCGGACAATACCTGAGGTACAAGGACGTTCTGAAAAGACATATGAAAAGATGCAAAATTGTTCCAGCTCAATGGGAGGAAAGAGCAGCTAAACGGCCGGAGTGGAGGCGACTCATTAATCAGTACGTCTCTAATTTTGAGTTGGAACGACGTGCTGATATGGACCTCAAAAGAGACGCGTTAAAATCCAAACCACTTAGGCCCACTTCCTATAATATTGTGGATGGTGTGTTGACGTGCCCGACTTGCGGTAGAGGTTTCTCTGCAAAAATCGGGTACATAAGTCACGTGCGAGCACATCATAGACGAGAAGAACTGTGTCGTCATAATACATAGCCTAAACAGTCACTATGGCCGAGATCGGCTAGGGAAATATATATATAATTTTAGGGTTCCGTACCCAATTGTAATGGTGGTACGGAAGTTCCCTACCACCATTACAATTGGGTACCAATACAATTGGGTAGGGTTCCGTAACGGAACCCTTCTCTTTTTTCGGTTTTTTTACCCTTTGGGTACGGAACTACTAAAGAACAGTGGGCATCATTATTTGCACTAAAAAAATGTTCTTCATAGGTACCTAAAAAATGAATTGAAAAATGTTAATGAAAGGACTAACTGCTATTTACAAAAGAAAATATATTTAAAAAAAAAACTGGTTAAAAGATATGGAGATTATAATTTTTTAGCAGTACTTTTTTAGGATAGTTTCCACATTGATTTAACTTGTTGTTAATAATTATGTTTTGCCACTTAAATTCTTATTTTTATTTGTTTATCTCGACGACATTATAATTTTCTATGACTGGTTTCTGATCTCTAATTTAACTTCTTATTTGAGTAAATCTGAGAATTAAAATCAAACAACATGATCAAATGTTACTAAACTAATCATCCACTTTATATTGAGTAATGCTTGACTTATCTGGAAATCCTGCTCGTAATATAAACATATTGTTTACTTCAGGTGTTTTTTCTAGAGTTTCAAGGTATCCAAACCAGTATATAACTAAACCTTGACCAAATCTATTGAAATAGCAAGACAGTTGTTCTTTCAAATATCCTGAATGATTTTCTTCATCTCCGAATAATGCTTTACTTTCAATCCAGTTTATTACAAAGCCGTCAACAGCAATGGGAACGTCCAGTTTGAAATCTGGTGTCTTATCATACCCTCTAGCTCTTAGTACATTCTCATCTGAGAATGTAATGTTCATTGAGCGAAGTTCTGCTTCCAATCTTAGTTCATATTCCAAACCAATTGACCTGAAAATAAACATGTTGTTTCAAAAAGAATCTGAATTAATCTAATGATTTATTTTGATATTGCACATAAAATTATTGAATTATCTGATCCATGGTCTTTGTTGTACATTTTAACACACGTTTTATGTAGAAATATATGTGGTCTGATCTAACATGACTATACTCTACCATGTAGACTTGTAGAGTATATCTGTCTAAAGTAAACTATACCTACAATGTTCATGAATATTCTTAACCATAGTTAGTTAGTTTCGCTGAGTCTTTTCCGCACTTAGCCTCACAATTGGCCATTGTATGTGATTTCTTAGAGGGCTTAAGACGCCACGGGAGCCTACCCCGCATTGGCGAATATCCCATGCCTTCGGACCGTGGTTTATCCTAGGCCATGTCGGTTTCCTCACGATGTTTTCCTTCACCGTAAGAGCGATGTTAATAGCGCACTTAAATTTTTCTTAAAGAAAAAGACATTGGTGCGCAGTCGGCCTGGATTCGAAACCACGACCTTCGGAATGAAAGTCGCGGTATCTACCACTAGACCACCGCTCAACCATTTGACCATACATACACATAGGTAATAAGTGCCCACTTATAACTTAATGTCTTTTGAAAATTACAACATAGAACATGGATAAGATAATTTAATAATAACTGTATGTACAATTTCATAATAAATGATTAGATCTACAAGAATGAATCATGTTTGTATTTTGGTTCTTAATAGTAAATGATCCTTACTGTTTTACTACATCAGTATAGGGGCCATATTGATTGTCATTCATAACACCCTGGAAAGAGATAGTTGTAATATTATTACAACAGTAATCAATTTATCATGCATGTGGTATAAAAATTAAATCATCAGTAGCTGTATAGTCATTATTCGGGCTTTTTTAAGCACCTAACACCATCCTCCTCTCTCCATTGTAAAAACGTTATACTAAATAATTAGCAGTTTTTAGATAAGCCAAGTGTTTTAAAGATCTTGGGAAAATTCTGATCAACCCAATATAAACATTTTTGGGTGATGATCAATGATGATGAGTCTTTTTCTTTATATATTTTTTTTTACTTTGAAGATATTTTAGTAAGTAAGTTAGTTATATTATGTCCAAATTACACTTACCAAAAACACTTGATATGCCAAATCTTTGTCTTCAATGAGAGTGGTATCTTTGAAACACTTTTTTGCCATTGCAGAATCTGTATACTGACTTTGTAGCAAAGATCTGGCAAACAAAGCAGGGCTTATTCCTTGACTGTCTGCTAACCTGTAAAATATTTGAATGTCTCATTATTACATACCATTAATCTTTACTGTCGGACGTGGTTCAGATGATGAATAAATTTTGCTGTAATGCAAATGGGTAAGTTATGTTAATAAGCCAATTTTTTTTAAGCTATTGCATAGATTTTATCGCGGGCTTTGAGCTTTGAATGAAGTAATTTTGTAACGAAAAAAATCTAACACCCCCACTCCGCCTACCATGGCAACATGGTACAAAATAAATACAAAATTATAATTGCATAAGTTGATAAAAAATGCTATGCAATAGCTTTACCGCGGCAGTCCCCGAGTGCCCCACGTTTTTTTTTTATTATCACAGTAACTTCTCCAGAATAAGATTTACTGTAAGTAATTAATAAGATCTAGCCTTTAATACTTATAGAATACATACTCTAGAATAACATAGTCCTTCTTCTTGTCACGCATGATGTGATCGAATAGCTCATGGTATTTGGTTGAAATGGAAGGAGATTTTCTGTAACTTTGTTTCATTGATCTTTGAATCAGAAGAGATAAAATGCTTCCCAAGGTAGACGGCGGTAAACTAAAACAGAATTACGAAATACACAGGAATTCTATGCGATCGATTTGACCGTTATGTGAGGATAACTTACTGGCTGTACTTTTTCTTCATTTCGTTTTCAGCTTTACGACTGTACGAACTCAATTTACTGAAATCTTCTAAAATGGAGTGATATTCTTCTAAATTCATGATTTTAGTTTCAGTCATTTTTATTAAATTTTTGCTAAGATTTACGAAAAAAACAAACAAAACTGCGACCAAAATACAAACGCAAATGGTGTCATTATTTTGTCAATGCAAATGTCAACGTCTTGTCAACGTCAATGTCGAATCAGCTGTTTTTATTTTTTTTCTCTATCCCACGGCTTTCTGCTGTATTGCATAGGTATGTAAAGAAAATAATAGCTATACAGACAGGGTCTAGCTAGGCAGACGTGGTGTAACGTGAAACTCGGTGAAACTTAGTTTTTTACTTACCTTGTTTGTACCTATTGATAAACTTGGGATTTGTTTTTCATGCTTCGTACGCTAAATAAATGCAATGAAATGAATGACACATAGACTTTGACACTGGCTATATACACCGACGGCGAAGACATGTTTATAAGTTAAAAAAAATTTAAGGGGCGCAAGTACCATAATTTTTTGCTTAATTTTGTTGTTTTTATCTAAAAAATAAACAAAATTAAAAGGAGTGCTATATAAAAATTATATAAGAATGTGGCACAGTACGCTGGAAATGTTAAACTGGGCATATGAACTGTCGTTGAATGTTTACTAACACTATTCTGATGACTAATTGTACGAGGAGATTGAACAAGTAAATCGTGTTCTTTCCACACAATGAACGGATCAAATAGCCTAGTTATGCATAACTCAGACTTAAAGGAAGCTAAAGATTCAAATATGCAAAGTGCAAGTGCTATAAAACACGACGGCAACCCTTCTGCAAGTTCTAGTGGTGCTGTGTCAAACAATGATGAATTATTAGATCTCAAAGGTAAAGTAGAATCACGCCTGTTGTCGATGTGGAATAATGTAAAATTTGGTTGGACAGTCAAATTAAAAACGTCATTTTCAAAAGAATCTCCAGTTTGGCTCTTGGGACGTTGTTACCACAGGAAGTTAAGCCCCACTGGTTCTTTAGAATCTTCTACAGAAATAGGTATGGAGGCGACAGCTAATGAACCTATGGAACAGATATATGGAGAAGGGATAGAAGGCTTTAAATCTGACTTCATTAGCAGAATATGGATGACATACAGACGGGAATTCCCCATAATAGCTGGTTCTACATTCACAACAGACTGTGGTTGGGGCTGTATGTTAAGAAGTGGACAGATGTTACTAGCTCAAGCTTTGGTCTGCCATTTTCTTGGCAGGTCCTGGAGGTGGTCACCTGAAAAGTCTATACAAAATGCTAGAGAATTTCAAGAAGACTGCTTACATCGAATGATAATAAAATGGTTTGGAGACAAGTCTTCAGTGAACAGCCCACTCTCTATTCATCAGATGGTTAGCTTAGGAGAAGCTTTGGGGAAAAAACCTGGAGATTGGTATGGCCCTGCTTCTGTAGCTCATTGTCTAAAAGCTGTAATGACAGCAGCCTCTAAAGAAAACTATGAATTTGATAATTTAGAAGTATATGTTGCTCAAGATTCCACTGTCTATATTCAAGATGTGTATAAGCTGTGTAAGTTGCCTCATGGAGCATGGAAATCTTTGATATTGTTAGTACCTGTTAAGTTGGGCTCAGACAAGTTCAATCCTATTTATGGTCCCTGTTTGACTTCTCTTCTCACATTAGATTTCTGTATTGGCATCATTGGTGGAAGGCCTAAGCACTCATTATACTTCATTGGATATCAAGATGACAGACTAATACACTTGGATCCACATTACTGTCAAGAAATGGTTGATGTGTGGCAACCAAATTTTCCTTTACAGTCATTTCACTGCCGGTCACCTAGAAAAATGCCCCTCACTAAAATGGATCCATCATGTTGCATAGGATTCTATCTTGCAACACAACAAGACTTTGAAACATTTATAAATGTAATAAAAACATTTTTAGTCCCTCAAGGAGTATCAACGAATTTTGATTATCCAATATTTAGTTTAAATAATGGCTCTCGCACTGCGGTCATGGACATTCCTAATATAAGGTACTCCATATTTGAAACAGACCAAAATTGGGTAACACCAAATGTTCAAGATAGCGACACAGATATAGAGTCTGAAGAGTTTGTTCTAGTTTGATATTATTGTATAGGCTTGCTATTTATTGTTACTTATTATAATGCTATTGAATAGCTAGGAGATAAATTTTCTCCATTGTAAATCAGGAGTCAAATCACATTGAAATTATAAATGTAGATAAGTGCATTGTTATGATTTATTAAATAGTAAATTATGTAAATAATATTAGGTTTAATTTTTATCCTTTACTGGGGGAGGATGTCTTATGAAGTAGTGAACAGCATTGTAGACGAGATGTGGTGCAACATTATGCAAAGGGTGGACTCTGTTGAGTTCATTGACCGGGGAACCAAGCACCAGGGGGTCTCCAGCCCCAGTGCCATGTTGAGCAACTGAGAGTCCACTGAGGGTGTAGCAGGTATGATAAATATCTCTGTGTCTGAAAGAAAACCATTTTATTAATTATAGAACTGAACAAAATTAACAAAATATTTATTGGTGTTGTGCCACTCACTTGCCAGGCTTATCAATAAGTCCTCCTTCTTTAGCTTGACAACAAATAATTATGTACTCTTGTAAGGCACCCTCATTAAAAAACACAGTTTCAATCAATTCCTTGTTTCCTGTAAAATAATAATTATTTATTTTTAGTATTTTACTATTAAAATAGTAAAATATTTATAAATATTAGGACCTTAAATAAGTGGATACCTTGTTGGGAAAGTATTGCACTAATAATCGGAAATGCAGCCCCTTGCCAAAATGAGTAGCATCCATCAACAAGTTTGTTAGTCCTTCCCTGAAAACCTCCTTCTAGTCTCATCTGTCGGTTTACACACCATCGTAGAAGTGCATCAATATCACACAACTGTGTTCTATTCAATAACGCTAATGCAGCAATGCCACAAAATGCGTAACCCCCATGTGCTTCCATGCCAGGGCATCCAGCAAAGCCACCCTCATAAGTTTGACAGCTTACTATCCATTCAGCAGTTTTATCAAACAGTGCATCTGTGTAAGTGTTAGTTATCTTAGCAATACTGACTGCACAGTAAGCACCTCTGATATCCTGCTCTCCACCTCTGTGAAGAGCAAAAGAACCATCAACGTCTCTTACAGTCCAAAGAAATTTTTGCAGAGAGCTTCGGTCTACAGAATTGTAAGCTTCATCAGTGCCGATAATGCTGATTGCATTTACAGCTGCATATGTGGTTCCAAGGTGGGGGAATTGTCCAGGACCCCCTCCGTATCCTCCCTCTTCATGCTGACATGTAGAAATAAACTTAACCACATTGGATAATGTCTCTGCATCTGGCATATCATTTAATATCCACAAAGAATGCAAAATCCAATACACCAACCAAGTGCGACTTGCATCCAGACATTCATAGCTTTGTGGTAACTTTTCAAGCCAAGATTTAAGTATTTTAATATGGGTTTGTTTCTTTAACTTGGGTAGTTCAGGATTAATGGAGGAATCCTTTTCAAATTGTTTATACAATTTTAGAACCATTTGTTCCACTTCATTCTAAAAAGCAAAAAGTATTCTTCATTAATGGTTTGGTGATGTCAGAGATCCTAATAATATTATATGTGTGAAATTTTGTAAGTAAGAAAATGAGTATGTTTGTTACTCCTTCATTCAATAACTACTGAATCAATTGTGTAAAACTTGGTGTACACATGGCTGTAGATCTGGATTAACGCATAGGTGACGCACCTGAAGCCACAGGGCGCACCTAGTAAATAATATGCACAATGATTATCATTAAATATTGATGTATGTCTAAAATACATACACACAATGTATTGAGATCATTCAAAGCTATTTAAATGTGTACAAAATACTTTAGTGAAAGTTCATACCTGATCACAAGACGAATCCGTAACAATGTTATCAGAATTAAAGATTTCTTTCTCAATGGTACTATAGGTTCGAATCAAACTTTCCATGTTTTGGTACAACTTGAATGTTGTAGTGAGCTAATAACGAGGAGGTTACGAAACCTTGTACCAATCCTATTTGTTTCCTCCCAGGGCTGTATGTGCCCTTTAATTATTTATATCTTGATGCGTTACGGGTAACCTTTGCAGATTTAGCAACCGAGCCCAATTAAACTAACCTCTAGCACGTCGATGGTAAGTAATTAATTATAACTTTTGATTTACGAAATTGGTAAATTTGTAGAGTACAAATATATGAATTGATATAATAAAATAAATAACCCACTGCCTAATTGCTTATCTCAATCCCGATAAAATAAATATATTTTTGTATTTTTTTGTACAAGACTTCGCAAAGCTCTGTGATGGCTCTTCGACAACAAACGAGTGTTTGACAATGTCAATGTCACATAAAGTACAAAATAGGGTAAATGCTTTCAAAAGTTTTCAGTTAAAAAATGAACATGATTTGTACATCACTGTCAAAAAGTGGCGTGGCGTCATTTGTCTGTCATGGACTAGGAGTATAAGTGTTCGGTGGTCATGGATGCATGGATGTCATGCAATGTCATGTTTGTTGATGTTGAAAACTGAACTTTATTGTGCACAACAAAATCAATCTAAAATCTTCTAAGATGATGCCAGGAAGGATTGGGAATCTCCCAATTGCAGCTGAAAACCCATTGGGCCTATCATGGCATGACTCCGCTTGGATACCACTCTTGAATCCATCAAATATCATGGATTACTTCTCGGAGCGCTCTAACCCATTTTTCGATCGCACTTGCAATAATGAAGTCGTTAAAATGCAACGTCTCAGTATGGATCAATTGCAGTAAAGTGTTTTTGTGTAAATTATCATTGGCAAATACTGTACTTACATACATTCTGGATCATACTAAATGTACTGTATCTGTTTTCAGGAACATGACAGGCCTCGAATATATCTTACTCCATGTTCAAGATCCGATCCTGTATGTGATTAGGAAACAACACAGACACAGTCCAACACATGTTATTCCTCTTGCTGACTACTACATTATAGCTGGGATTGTTTATCAGGCACCTGATTTAGCCAGTGTTTTGAACTCACGATTGGTAAGAGTTAAAATACTGGACACTGGCCGCTTGGCCCGAAACAACAAATAGCCTCATGTTTGTTAGGTATATGCATGTCAGGGAAAAAACACACCTGTTGTGTGCTTACCACACTGGCGAACATGGAAGAAAAAGATACACTTGGTGTTGTAAGCAGTCCAAGTTAACTTCAACTGTTAGATACGGCTAATAAGCAGGTACCTGTAGATTCTTGCTGGGTACTTATTCATACATCAGACTAGTATTAGGTTTATAATTTTATTATTTGCTCTTCATACTTAATACTCATCCTAGCTCAACACATAATTGAATTTGTATTGTCCTTAAAATTAGGTACTTAAAATTAATACTTCCTATTGCTAGATTGAGAGAGTGATCGACCAACATAAAGGATATGTACCATTATTATACATAAATGTGATGTACTGATGTATGATGAATGTATATTTGCAGTTCAGTTTGTGTATTTACTGCTTAAAATTCCAGCTTTCTGCAGTGCATCATTTACAATGTTCCTTTGAAGAAACAATGTCATATTCAAGATACCATCCCAGTAAAGGATATTGGTGGGATTTCAAAGCTACTAAACCAGGTAACAAATTATATTAAAATCACAAAAAATAAAATTGGCTTACAATAGTCAATGGACTGTTTTGAAAGCATTGACAGTCTCATTTTTCTCAAGAATCTATTTTTAATATAACAATGAATTTGATTAACACTATACCAGTTTAACATATTATCGAGCATGTTATGGAAGAACATCTTAACCGACATTTTGAAAACTTTACAGGAGACAAATTTTTTTAATAACTTTTACATCCTAAGACATAAAGAGACAAATTCTGGATATGTTATAGAATATGTTTTTAATATTATATTATTATTGACACAATTACAAAAAGATTTATATAAAGGGTAATTTTGTCACATAAGATAAAATTTCTGATCGTGATTTCTTATGTTTTTCGAAAATCTATCACTTACGCTATTATTTTGAGCATCTGGGACTTGACTTCATCAAGCATCCACCATCTGATTCGGCGCTGACATGGTTCCGGTCGTTTGTCTTTGGTCTTTACACAGAGATCCATGACAAGGAGACGGTGTTGGGCAGTGAGACTCTCACCGGGTATGACTTTGCAGTTGGCCACGTTGCCGATATGATGTCTCCTAGTGATTAGAAAATCGATTTGGGTAGCGCGCCCCCCGCTCCTGTAGGTGATAAAGTGGTCGGGCTTCTTTTTGAAATATGTGTTCACGAGTGCCAGGTCGGCAGTGGCACATACGCTGGATTTCTTTCCCTTACGCATTCCGACTGCCTTACCCTTAGCCTCTATGATCACGTTCATCTCACCCACATGTCCGATCAGATCACCACCCAAAACGATTCCTTGTGACAACGGGATGGGGCTCCAAGGACCTCGCCGCGTTTATCCCAAAACGACCTCTTACCAGCGTCGCTAAAACCAACCTGTGGCACGTAAACTGTTACTAGGTGGGTAGGAACCCCCCTAAAAAGCACCTTCACGCACATAAGTCGGTCGTTAAAGCGATTCACCTCCAAGATATCGTCCTGCAACCCCTCAGCGAGCACTACAGCCACCCCGTTCTCTCCACCAGGTGCACCCTGATCAGCTTGTAGCCATTCCCAATGACGGCTCATGGACTCGATGGAAAGGCAGCTGATCCTGGCGGATCTGCTGCCTTTCCATCGAGTCTCCTGCAGGAACGCCACGGCCACCTTCCGCCTGGAAAGTACGTCGGCTAGTTCCCGCGCGCGTCCGGTTAGCGGGCCAATGTTCCACGTTGCGAAGCGGAGTTTTACCTGGTGTTTCGGGGCTAACGTCTTTGGCCGTGCCCGCCCGTGGCACGGTAGCCCTCGTCCACTTACCACAGGAGTCAGGCGAAGCTCCTGCGCGCCGTTATGCGGCGGCGCCCTATCCCTGTGGCTATAAACTCTTTTGCAACTTTCCATATTGATTTGGCTGATTTTGACTTTTACGGGAGCGACTGCCGTCTGACCTCCCAACCCCGAAGGGAAAGTCTGCGCCAGAGCCTCGTCCGTTCATCAGCAGGTGCACCAAGCTAGCAGGTGAGGTTGGCTTGGGCCCAAAGATCTTAGTGGACCCCATACACACCCAGTGGACCCCATACACACACAATTTCGACCGCATCGAATTACGAAAATGTTGCTTACGATAATTTTTAAGTTCATAATTTCTTTAACTTTTGCTTTTGTTGTTTACGATAAAATTTATTTTCCGTTATAGTTTTGTCATTTATTCAAATATGAACTTAAGGGTCTTCGCAATAGGTGTCAAATAATTTTAGTTACACGTTACGGTAAAAAAGTGAAATTACGAAATTCTGTCGGTTACGATGTTCTTCCATAACACGCTCGATATGTAGGTATACTTCTTAGGATTGAAGGGATTAAAAATAGGGTATATATGTACAATGTTAATACAAACATACTAAGCTTCATCTCAATAGTTAGTTATTTGTGAAGACATCAAAAATGTAAACAAAATTTTTATATTGATATTGGTGGGGTTTCAAATTATATGGTGGGTATATTTACAGGTTTAAGTCCATTCAACTCGGGACAGACAGCACAAAAGGATGTGTCCAGTACTCCCAAAGAGGAGCCGTCAACACTGTTCCAACGACAAAGGGTTGATATGTTGCTAGCAGAATTAGTAAGGCAGTTCCCATTGCCAGTGACACAAACTGCTCAGGTAGGTAGATTATGCATATAACGTATTAAACTAAGGCATATTGTATACTAGCTGACCCGGCAAACGTTGTTTTGCCTTATAAATTATAGATAGTAGCCGATTCTCAGACCTACTGAATACGCATATAAAATTTGGTAAAAATCGGTCGCACCGTTTCGGAGGAGTACGGTAAATAGCATTGTGACATGGAAATTTTATATATAAGATTATAGTATTTGTGTAGATAACTGACTAACAGGGCAAGTTAAATAAAAACTTGTAAAACATTTCCTTACAGACAAATGGAGTAACAGTGAAGACAGAAAACAATGATAGTAATAAAAGTAGTGAAAAACCTGCTGAAACAAATGTCAATAATATAACTATAAAGCAGGAGCCAGTAGAGCCTGGCAGCTCGGAACTTACAAATGGAACAATGCAAGGACATGTTGAAATAAAAACTGAAATTAAACAAGAGAACATGAAACCCCCACCTGAGAAGAAACCCAGAAATTAACATAATTTAAATCAATTTATTTTTAAGTTTACATTAATCAAATTAAAATTAAATTATTAAAGAATATTAAAAAAAAATGGTTTCAATTGGAATATTGATTTAGTATTTCATTATTTTTTTCCTGTTGATTATTGTATAAATTCCCTACATTTTGCTGGAGAGTTAACACATTTGTACATATTTGACAGTTGATTCTTCTTGGATCCATTAGTTGTCTGCTTACTTGTATTGACTGCTGCTGTTCATTTGGGTTTTGGTCAATCCTGAAAAGGTAATTTCATAATCATTACTTTACTGAAAAATGAAACCTCCACTTAAATAAGAAATAAGTTTTATATGGGTTATGTGCTATGATCACTGATGTGACTCATAGATCGGATTTTTGGGTGCCGTTTCAAAAATGCGACATCAAAAGTATGGATACGACCAAAAAAATTCCGAGAAAAATTCCGCGTCTTGGAATTTCATCGTGATTGGGATTTCGAATAAGGATAGGTGTCGAAATCACGAGTACTATCACTATCTAAAGTATCATCATCATCATCATTTGTTTTTATTGCTGAAGGCATATTTACTAGAAATATTTTAAAGAAAAAAATAATCTTCAAAATTTAAAATGAGATTCTGTTTACAGGTTAGAGTTATCCGTCAGAAATAATTAAAACACACATATAAATTAAAAAGGTTTAATGTTTATATTTCTTTTTTTAATATACAAACAATGGATAAAATCTGTTCTATGTATAAATAATTATCACAATTAAGAGAAAACACACCTAAAGCATGTTTTTGGAACAAACATTTTCAAATACTTGAAAAACATTTATTTTTCAGCCAGTATTTCCTTACAACGGTAGGGTACCTAAAGACAATCTAGCAAAGCTTGAAATATAACAATTTATGTATTACTAAAACCAAAAATGTTCCCTCGAACTTGGAATTATTGTTGAGAAAATAATACAAAAATACAACTTTCCTTACAAATTGACCGAGTTGGTTAAAATGGGAAGTAGATTTTTGTACCTCTCAACATTTAAATGTGCTAAGTGCACTACGCACCATCTACCTCGGTGTGCGAGCTGAATAGTTGACATTGCGGAATTTAACAACTATGTAATTACTTGGAAGCTATTTTTTAAATTTGACCCTTACCATGATCTACTTATTGCAGGATTTAATTCGTCAGCTAATCAAAACTAAATAAATAAAATTAAAAAAAAAACAAATAATAAAAAGAAAAAGTTTTTTTGTTTTCTGTGTTTTTTCTTAATAGTCTAAGAAAAAAATACTCTATTTTTTTGCGCAACAAAACAACAAATTAAATAACGAGAAAAGATCATGGTAACGCCCAATATCCAGTTTTACTTAAGAATTACCAAGTTGAAAATAGAAATCTGATGATCATTTTTTTTAAATTCCGGGTCTAGATAGTGTTGTAGTTACTTTTAGATTTAAATTATCTCGATATTTCGGAACGGAATCAGCCTAATCCATAATATCTATAAGTTGTAAATTTGTAGGAATAAAGAAAAAAAATTCTACACTCTCTTTAACAACAAATTATAGGCAAGAAACTTACAGTTATTCGTGTAAGTTTCTTGATAATAGGCTATGTTATTTATTCTATTACAATATATAAAAAATCTACTCACCCAAAGTTCGACAAAATGTCAAAGATATCCAATCCAGTTGCAATAATCGTAGTCCGTTTAGTAGCCAAAATGTCAAGTTTTGCAGTGAAATCCAAGTAACGAGCAGGGGTCAATAAACAATAGCATAAAACACACGGATAGACTGCACTCAACAAACCGAAGTAAGCGAATGAGTTTAAATTGCCGCTTTTGTAATATTGCCGACAATAGCGACAATAGGTATTGCAAAAGATAAACAATGTTTATGGTCGCTGTCTTCGATTTTTTTTTTGTTCAACTTTGGGTCTCTACTTATGGATATTGTTAACTTAAAATTGCGAAATTGCATGTACGAAAATGACTCAGTAGGTTTTATGCATTCAATTAAAAAAATCCTGTTTTTTTTTTTTAAATTAATAGTACAATTTCTACGATACATTTACACTACATTACGTTACATACATACATACAATACATACAATATTTTTGTAAAGTTTAAAAAGAAATATCGGAATTACGGAATTTAGAATTCCGGAAAGTCATATCCATGTTAGTGACAACGTCTAAAACAGCACCCAAAATCCGATCCGAGACATCAGTGATGTCTCAAAGATACATTTAAATATATTGCAGACAAGCACATATTTTTTTGTTTTTACCGTGACATAGCTTTTTTGTACCCTAATTCGAAACCAAAATCGAATCCTTGTTTGTAGCCAGAGTCAAAGCAGGACTGGTAAACTGATTCTTGACCATCGGAAGCTCCATCTTTAAATCCAACCTGAAACGAGATAGTATATACTTAAATGTAGGTACATACTTAGAAGTAGATAAAAAAGATCCTTTCCTAACATATTTTATTTTTAGTACCTTATTTACCGATTCAATAGCGCGATTCCAGGACTTTCTTGTTAAGTTTTCTGTTTCGTCACACATGTTTTTAGTTTTCCAACTTAACCTCTAAGAGAGTATATTTGACGTATTTTCAGCACTAATATTTTTTGTGAATCTTTTGTTGTTTATTTCGCGTTTTTCGCCTAAACTTATTCTTGGTTTTATTTATTTATTTTGGGGAATAATCGTAAATAATAAACAATCACGACATTTTGACAAACACCTAAATTCTTGACAGAAATGCAGTAGGGCCAACTTAAAGATACCAGCTTTCAGAAACTGATTATCTTGAAGCTTTTACCCTATTTCTTTTTCATTTTTTTGCTGATAATGTTGGCCCTACCACATAGTTTTCAAACTTCACTTAATGTCAATTGTCAATAATTGTATTTTGTTTGATGTGCGTGTGTTTTTATTTTATTTTCACGTTGCCTTTTTATTCTGAATAGCTGAAATAATAATATAAGTCGAAAGATTCATTTAATTACCTACCGTGAAAATTTTCATCTATAAGCCTTTAGTATAATAAAATTGTATTCATCTAAGAAATAAGCAGTGAGCCACCGAGAGGTTAGGTTATTTATTTACGATTTCATACTGATTTTATCAATAGAATCATAATGAAAAAGTCTAAAAAAGGTTTCGATAGACGAAAGAAAGGTATGTTAAACAATACGACAAAAAAGAAGAGAAAAGCTGAGAAGAAAAATGAGATCGTAAACAAGAAAGCTTTATTCAATAGGTACAAGAACCATCAAAAAGTTGAAGAAGTGTTACAAAAGAAGAAATTGATGGAGCAAAAGTTACAACACATGCAGGTTGAATACTCAGAAAGTGAAGAAGAAGAAGATGCTCTTGGTAAACTAGTATCCTGTTTTGCTGGCTCCAGTAAACAAAAAGTGGTAATCGAGAGTGATGAGGACAGTGATGATGATATAGAAGATGATAAAATATTGAGTAAGAAAAATACACACAGTGATGAAGAAAATAGTGAACAACCTGATGATGATGATGATGTGGATAATGACTCCAGTGACCAAGAAAGTCAGGTAATTGATGTTTTATGTAACATTATTGTAACACTTTTATGTCCTGACTGTTAGAAATAACACACACCTTGAATAACCTAACTTTGTTCTATTCTGAGAAATTAGATATTTTTTTATGAATTATTATATTCTTTTCAAACCATTTAGAGACAACCACCTTGCCATCACCCGTACACCAACCTATATTATGAATAAATGATTGAATTAAATTGACAAATAATTATTAAAAGCGATTCTCAATTTGGACCGAGGAGGTGTGAGTATTATCTCTTTGGCTGCTAGGCCTGAAATAGCAAATAGCCCTAGTGTGCGGATATGCATGATGTGGTAAAAACACAACAGTTGTGTGCCTACCGCACTTGCAACATGGTAGAAAAACATATATTTTGTGTTTTCAGCAGTCAAAGAGTTTAAATTCCTATACCTACAGTACCATTTTGTTGTAGGTAGTACTAATTCCCTTTACTTAGGTAAGTGTAGCAATAAATTATTATTATAAACAACATTGTTTTAACCATTTCAGTTAAAAAATGAAGATGAAATTGAAGATGTGGAGTTACCAGATGATCCATTTACTAAACATTTTCAATATGACATAGAAGATGAATTACTAGTATCATTGTCCAACACTCCAATCACATCAGATCATGTTCAGAAGACATGGCCTATCCTTGGAAACTTGTCTATTACAATACCTAAACCTTTACAAACAATAACAAAAAAAAACAAACCAAAAATAACAATTTTAGAACAGAAAACATATGCAGCAGTTGGAACAATCCCTAATATACAAAATACTACTGATTTCAATCACTTGTTCTTAAAATCTCAGATACATGGTAACATTGTTTCTGCAAACAAAACTAATTTGATAAAAAGGGACCTGGAATTGTCAGAAGTGTTCACATCTTTGCAGAAGGAACTTTTTTCTGTCATAAACAATTACCAAGATCTTTATTATCCAGAGAGATCATTTACAAATGCCGATGAAATTAGATATGTTTATTGTCTTCATGCTATTAATCATATGTTAAAAACGAGGACAAAAATCTTACACCACAATGCTAAATTAGCAAAGAAAGATGATTTGTCTGATGAGTACAGAGACCAGGGCCTTGTTAGACCAAAGGTAAGAAGGTGACTTCCTATCTAATATAAAGCAAATTAATCTATTAAAGCTTAGCATATGTAATCCCCTGTTTTACGCGACTTCGCACAGCGCGAATATGTTATAGCGCGAATTTACGCGACCCGCTTTATGCAATTGCATTGATACAAGCAAGCAAACAATACAAAACAGTGTTGCTTGCTACGAAATACTTTTGCAAGAACGCAAACATAATGCTACTCAAAAAACATTAGATAGTTACTTCTCAGTGATTAATCCAAAGGATTGAATAAGAATAATTAACTAAAATCACTTTTTTAAAACAATGATTCAGCTGATTCTATTTGATTTTTGCATTAAAACTCTTTTATTATTTACTTGCTTATTATTTCAATCATCATACCCCATTATACGCGAATGTGTGTTGTCCGTAACACATCCCTCGCGTAGAGCGGGGGACTGTTTAATTATTATATTTAATTGTTTATCTCCAGGTTTTAATAATAGTGCCTTTCAAAGATGCGGCATACAGAGTAGTCAAAACTCTAATTGACATTCTAGTCCCAAAAGAGTCAGGTCAAGTGTTGAACAAAAAGAGGTTTGAAGATGACTTCACTGGAGGAGAGTTGATCATGCCAAAAAAAAACCCTAAGCCGGAGGATTATGAATTAATGTTTAGTGGAAATACTGATGATACCTTCAGACTTGGCATGACTGTTACTAAGAAGACACTCAAGGTATGTTACCTAAATAGTTTAACCCTGCAGTTTCACCCATGTTAGTCTCTATCCTGTGAGAAAAAAAACCAATCCTATGTGTTATACCAGGTCTTTATCTAGCTATCTAGATAATGAGTTTCATTGCAATCAGTTTACATATAAAGGACCACATAAATAATAGTAATAATAAACTTCTCTTTAAATTCATAGTAAAAAAATAAAAATCTATTTCATTGTAAAATTATATTATAGAAAAAAGCTAGAGTTTAATCTATGTTGACAGTAGGTATTTACTGACTGAAGCATACTAAGGCATAACTCTCATTGCCTCATAGCATTAAACTCAGAACTGAAAAAAATATTAATTATTAGTTAAGATATTGACATGGTTATTTTGAAATGTCCTACAATAGTTATATAGTAGTTATAAGACAACAAGGGGCTGGATTGCGCTGTGTGTGACAGCATGCTATATTTATTTATTTATTTATTATTTCCAGTTATACACTGAGTTCTACTCATCAGACATCATAGTAGCAAGTCCACTAGGTCTGCGGATGATAGTCGGAGCTGAAGGCGAGGAGAGCCGCGACTACGACTTCCTTGCCTCCATTGAAATGCTAATAATGGATCAAACGGATGTGTTTCTGATGCAAAATTGGGACCACGTGTTACATGTGCTAGACCATTTCCACCTTCAACCCAAGAAAACACATGGCACTGATTTCTCAAGGGTCAGATCTTGGGCGGTCAATGGTTGGGCGAAATATTACAGGTAAGAAGGCACTAGGCACTAAGGAGCGCCCTTGCGCGCAAACTACTAGTTCATCTGTGGTACATCTAATCTAATATATAAAATTTACATGTCACAGTGTTAGTTACCGTACTCCTCCGAAACGGCTTGACCGATTTTTATGAAATTTTGTATACGTATTCAGTAGGTCTGAGAATCGGCTACTATCTATAATTTATAAGGCAAAACAACGTTTGCCGGGTCAGCTAGTAGGTATATATATTTTTCTTTTTTTTAAATACAGATAGTTATCACTATGAGAAACTAGATAACATTTGAAATAAATACTTTGACGGATATTCTAACCAAAAGTCAAAACTCCCAAAAACTCATAATTTCATTTTGGACATTGTTCTTATAATACCAATGTAATATTGGCCTTTACCTTTAGTTTCGACTTTTTGCATGTATTCATGGCGCTGCTATAGTACCTGGGATGTGTATTATACTAACAGCGCCCCGCTGTTTCACCCGCATAGGTCGCGATCCCGTAGGAATATCGGAATAAAAACTCTAGTGTATGTGTTAATCCAGATATTCAGCTATCTGCATATTATGTTTCATCACAATCGGTTCAGTAGTTTTTTCTGTCTGTTTTCATAAGTATATAATATTAGTTGTAATTATGAAGTGCTTCCACAGCACCTAACCCACGATTAAAGTCTTGTTTTATTCAACAGGCAAACAATAATATTCTCGTCAGTGACACTCCCCGAGATAAAGTCCGTGATCAATAGAAAGTGCTGCAACTATGCAGGTAGAGTGACTGTAGAGAACCCGGTGGAAGTCGGCTCCATACAGCAAGTGTTGGTGCAGGTGCCCATGGTGTTCCACAGGTCGGTTTACTATCATTCAATCACCATACTTACAAATTTTAGAAAAACTTAATTGAAATTTCATGATATTTTTTAAATGAAGGATAATTTAATGTTTACTGTAATTTTTGATGCTAAGCATAATATCATTATCTACTAAATATATTTTTAAGGAAAACTACAATCTGATTTTGAAAAATGTATCTTCAAAAATACACCTCGAATTAGCGTCTATGCGTCTGTACCGCAGCGTGTTAAGCTATTTAGGGTCCCCACACAGCTGCGTTTTTATCGCGCGATAAAATAGCAAGCGATTTTGCACCTGTGTGGGTGTAGTATTGGCAGGATGCATCATGTCAATGAATGTCAATGAGTGACATGAATACCACATGCGCAACGCATGCGATATTACCGCATAGATGAACGCAGCTGTATGGGGAATGGCCTTTACACCACGCGAGTTCCTACCCCGAACTAATTTAATTTAACTTTTTTGTAAACTGTTACTACTTGTACGTATATGTTTGTCCGTCCGTCCGATACAACATAACTTTGTGGCTAAGTAAATCATTATATTATTTATTTCAGGTTCAATGCAACAAGCCCCCTAGAAGCAGTTGACGCGAGGTTCGAATACTTCATAAAAGAGATATTACCGAAACAGAGAGATACTCTGATGAGCCACACTCTCATTTACGTGCCTAGTTATTTCGATTACGTGCGACTCAGGAACTATTTCAAGAAGGAAGATATTAGTTTTGTACAGATTTGTGAATATTCTAAGGTAAAAATGATTCCAATATGCATCTGAAAGTTTATCTAAATTCGTACGGAATCAGAACTTTGTAATAGAATATTATTAATATTTTTGATGTCCTACACAAGAATTACAAAACTGAACTTTGAGGTAACTGGTGATTATCGCGTTACGTCTAAGCAGAAATAATTGTACTGCATAGTATCAAACTCAGTTATCAATAATTAGATAGATAATATAGCGACCAAGATCATTGTAACATTGTTGAAACGTCGAGGTAAGAAAATAAAAAATAACACGCGATTGATACTCGGGAAAATGAAATTATTTTGACAAATCGTTTGAATTTAAAAAGTTTTTTAAGATAGATAGTAGATTATACATATAGATAGCTATTAGAGATTCATAAAACATAAATTATTAGTGATTTTCTTAAATATTTGTTTAATTTCAGGATGGTAAAATAGCGCGAGCACGCGACATGTTCTTCCACTCCGAAGCACATTTCCTGCTCTACTCGGAGAGAGTACATTTCTTTAGGAGATTCAGAATCAAAGGCATACGACACATCATATTCTATCAGCCTCCTACCTATCCACATTTTTATTCAGAAATGTGTAATCTTATGCAGGTAATCAAATTCTCAATTTTTTTTTGTAGAATGAAAAAAAAGGATGTAGCCACACTGTTCCAAACAACAATCTTCTGGTACTCATATATTGTAAGCCAAAGATATTGCTTACAATATGGGTTTGTTCTGACCTAGCTCCCCTCCCTTCAAACATCATACGTCTATATTTAATGAAGTATTTTACACTTTAATATTATAAAGAGGAAAGTTTTGTATTTTTGTGTGAGTGTGTGTGTGTCGTAAGTTTGTAATAAATAAACTCAAAAACTACTGGACCGATTTCAAAAATTCTTTTTTTAAAAGAAAGTACATTATTGAGGAGTAACTTAGGGTACTTTTAATCTCGATATTCCCACGTGATCGGGATTTACGCGGGTGAAACCGCGTGACGCAGCTAGTCTGATATTTTTCGGCCTCAGTGGCGCGTCAGACGAAGGCCCGACTACAATGCAGAAGGTTGCGGGTTCGATACCCGCCGTATTTATGCATAAAAATAAACATTTGTTTCTGGTCTGGGTGTTTTCTATGTATCATATTATATGTATTTACAAAAGAAAAATGAATTTCAGTACTATATCCGTTATCCAGTCATCGTAACACAAGCTCAGTAGGCTCACACGGGGCTAGATGGCGCTGGGTGTTGGTCACAGAGTTTATATATTCTGTTGTATGGTGTGTTTCGAATCCAGGCCGACCGCGCACCAATGTATTTTTCTTTAAGAATTTAAGTGCGCTATTAACATCGTTCTTACGGTGAAGGAAAACATCGTGAGGAAACCAACATGTCCTAGGATAAACCACGGTCCGAAGGCATGGGATATTCGCCAATGCGGGGTAGGCTCCCGTGGCGTCTTAAGCCCTCTAAGAAATCACGTACAATGGCCCAATTGTGAGGCTAAGTGCGGAAAAGGCTCAGCGAAACTAACTAACTGGTGTGCAGGAGTCGAACCAGAACAAGTACGGCGGCAGCGGCAGCAACGTGTCGGTGGCGACGCTGTGGGCGCGCTACGACGCGGCGGCGCTCGGCGCGGCGCTGGGTGCCCCCCGCGCCGCAAGGCTCATGTCCGCCGCGCAGCCCGTCCACATGCTGCTCACCGGAGATAAACAATAAACCAACCCGATACGATACTACACGTATGTTGTTTCTCTTTCTAATGTAGCTAGTGTTCGCAACTCGCTACGTTTATTCTCTATACCTTTATACTAGGGATGTAAAGATACATGATTTTGCCGATACGATACCGATACCGATTATTGTAGCAAATAATCGGCGATACCGATCTGATACTGATATCGATGGCTTAGTAAATACAAAGGTCTGTATGACTTTACTATGTAGGTACTAGCTGCGCTCCACGGTATCACCAGCGTAGGTCTCGAGCCCGTGGGAATATCGGTAAAAAGGAGCCTATGTGTTAATCCAGCTATCTACCTACCAAGTTTCATCGCAATCAGTTCAGTAGTTTTTTCGTGAAAGACTATTATTTAGAATATTATTGTGATAAAAGTTATCTATACTTATTTAAAACAAGAGTCCTCGTGAATTGTGGAAAAGAAAAATAATAAAATTCAAGGAAAACATTGATTTAATTTAGTACGAAATATTATCAAGCATATTTCATGCACTTCGATGCAATCGAAGTTAATAACACAGCAATTACAGGAGCGGAAACGTCGTGTGCTTCACTTGTTTCACGTGGTTTTTCGAACTGTTTGATATCGGTTGTCTATAATCGGCGATTCCGATATATCGGCGGGCCGATTATATCGGCCGATATATCGGTTTCGGAATCGGTATCGTTACATCCCTACTTTATACCTACCAGCTAGCTGATTATGTAACTCTGTTGCTAATAAACCTCGATCGAAACGATTGAAATTGTTTATTTTTGCGTTTGCCGATTATACAATTTGACAGTTACAGTCGCAATTTGTTAGCGACTAAGTGACGTGTGTTCGACGATTTCAATTGTTTCAACGAAATTAGTTAGCAACATAGTGACATCATCGGCTAGCTGTTCCTGAGAAAATCTAGAAACTGAAAAAGAGAAATCGCCGGTAATAGATAGATGAACTAGCGAGGTTTTATAAAACCTTATTAGGTCCTTTTTGAGGTATGAAATCCTAAAAATGCTTTTTGCCCCACGCGAGACTTTGATCGGAAGGTTGTTCGAGCACAATTTACCTAGTAGTTCATGCTACCGTCAATGTATGTATTCTGTGTTCGACTCTCGTGGGGAGCATTGACTAAGGAATAAGAATCATTTTATTATGAAATCTTAATTAGCCTTAAATGTGGGTAAATAATTTGAAAGTAATCTTTAGTTAGTTCATCTAGCTAGTAGCTAGTATTGTAGTTAGATAGATACAAGCAGTTAGTATTATTTGATACAAGATACAGAAATGGTACATGTATGGAATTTTACCTCAAAGGTAAAGGGGTAAACCTTTTATAAAATGAATAATGAAACTAGATGTAAGGAATATACAGCCCAAAACAACAATGAAATAAGTATATAGGTAGGTAGTGTAAATAAAAGTACTAAACATTTAAATCAGTTTTAATTATAAAATAATTGCACAGTATGATAATAAAATAATCCATAAATTAGACAAACTTCTAAAATTAATAATACATAAGATAAGAAGGTGGTAACCTCATAATTTGTCATACAGCTGAGACGAGGTGCTGGCCGTCAGTATCTTAAAATATCACTAATAAACATTACCAAAAAAATGTGGTATTTGGTCACCCAGGTGATCAAAGTAGGATAAAGCAACAAATTAAGAACCTAGATTTTTCTTCTGTTTTCGCGATGTTTTATCGAAACGTCAGGCATTGATAATAATGCTAAAAATAATGAACGCAACGCGATTAAAACAGGAAAATAAGTTGAATTACAATAATGAACCTGTTGTAAATTACAATTCAATATGGAACATAATTCAGAAATTAATTAGGCTTCTAGAATTTAACTATTTTAGCGTATCACCCCTCACCCTTTCACTAATCTTATTATCTTTGGACGGACTTGCACGAAGTGAGTGTGTCTTCGTGCAGCCGATCGAACACATTTAATAGGTACATACACACACACACATGATTGACTATAGTTATAGCGTGGCTGCATAAGTGTACGTAAAGGCCGGGTCAAACCAAACGCGTACTTTACACATCACGCAGGCACGCAAGACGTTATGATGAAAATTGTATGAAAATGCAACTTCAGATGCATACGTCAAGTTGCATTTCCCTTTCACATCCGCACCCCACGCTTTTGATTGGACCCGGCCTTATGGGGATAGTCTACCTACTTTTTTCTCCATACAAACTTTACAAACATAGTCGACTGTTTCCTCCCTGGATAAAAATATTAGAAAAAATATATACCAAGTTTATACCATAAGTCCTATATCAGCCATGCATGACCATGCCTCTACGTTTTGATTTTTTTCATTTTCTATATTTTCTGAATTTTCAATTCTAATTAGAAAATGAAAAAAAAAAACAGGGGAATAGTCATGGCAGATATAGGTTTTATGGCATAAACATATTTGCTCTAATGTCTTTATCCAGGGAGCCGAGGAAACTGTCGACTACGTTTGTGTGGAGAAAGAGTAGGTAGACTGTCCTCTTAATTGTTTACACACAGGTTTGATTTGAGTTAAATCGAAAGATGGCTGCCGGAACGTGGCTTAAGTAAGATGCAACACATAATGTACACAAATTGCAGATACACGTATGAAGCCACGCTCTAACATGAGGTCAAACGTAAAAATATATTTAGACTTAGATTACTAAGAAGTATGAGCCATAATGTTAAACACGTAGGCCTAAAAACTAAAAATGAGATCAGAATATAATGTTAGATGAAAGCTAAATTATGATAGACTAAGCGAGTATTTTAGGCTTTTTATATTATAATCACTACAATAATGATTAATGACGTATCGTATTAATATAAGTACATGTGTACTAAAGTACTACATAGACGTATTTTTGTTACATACACTTGGAAATTTAGTGTATAAAATTAAGGACTGCATCTCTTCGTGTTTTCGACTGATCGACGGACTGTTATTGTATCGATTATGATGAAACTTAATACGTGATGTGTAGATAGATTGAGTACTAGAAGAACACCGAGTATAAGAATAGGTAGTTTACAAATTTTAATGGTGAAACAGGAAGTCATCGATGTTGTATTAAAAATCAGAAAAAAATAGAAGTCTCACACAGTAAAAACGAAATTAAAATAGGTAGTTAAAATATCAATTTGCATAGACTTGTTCACTTTTGCTGATAAAAGCTAGACTAAAGCTAGATAGTTTAATATAATAACATAATACTAATAATAGAATAGTTCTCTAAATAGGCCATTTTAAGTGAGTTTAAGATACCTAATAGATATAGAAGAATTCATTAAGTAAAGCATGCACACTTGTACATTCAGGCAACAAAAATCGATATCTATCCACCGTATAGTGCTGTAAATTAATTACTTACTTGGTTGAGTACAAAACTTTTGATTTGTACTCAACTAAATAAATTGTAGCCTTATTAATAAGCGCTATAGCTACTACTCCATAGCGTAACGTAACGTCGGAGTAGTGAGAACATGCTTTGTCTTTTTCCGTGACAAGAACTCACAACAGAGTGGTAAAATTACTCCGACCGTACTCCACTTTATTAATGAAGTTATTGGAGTTTAAAATATTTCGAATTAAGCACGGCCAAAGTCCTCTTCTAACACAAAACTAACTATTTTTCAACTTTACGGTGAATATTACTTATCTACGTAATTGTTGCCGACTGATTTATTCAATTCATAAGGCTCAATACTGCGTGGAACATTTCGCTTCGCTCCTGAAATCTAAATACCGAATCATAGGTTATCGCTGCTTTTTGCTTCTCTAAAAGCTGACCCCAAAAGCTTTAAACATAGGCTAAGTCACTTATCGGTGCTCGGGTTGTTTTCTTTGCCGATAGGTATGAGGGGTCCGTTCGCACGCACTATACGACAGACTGGTCATTACTTTCTCCAGAAACTTCCTGCACACAGACCGTATAAAATCTGCCTGCGAAATCTGTTCAACGCAGCATTATGCTTTAAAGATATCGGACGTCATTCGGTATCGATAAATTCATGGCACATTATATGATATTGGACTAGATCCAGAAAACTGTATCTAAGTGCGGTCAGCGTTTGCAACTCGGAGTTCCTCACATGAACTGTACAAAAATGTAAAACTACATAGTTAGGTTAGATGCTAACTGTAATACGAGGGTCATGTGACATTATCGTCGTCGTGTGCGTCTCGAGGGTCGTCCGTGACGTATTCGTTGGTGGTATAGTCGTAGGGCTCCGTGGTCGTGTCGCTCGCGCTGAAGGCCGGCTCCGTACCCTCGGACGTGGTGCTGTCATCTGGCAGCTGATCCACCAGGGCGTTTACTGTGCTATCGCTTCCTCCTGAAAACATAGATGAGTTTCTATTACCTATTCCCCTATCAAATCAAACATAGGGACTCATATAAACGGATTCGTTCAAAAGGATCACTTTATGTGTCATATTGTGTACATCCAAGTAAACCATTTGAAGTGAGTCTTTGAATTTTTTGCTATTTTTTTCTCAGTATCAATATATTATAAGACTTTTTGAAAATATTGTGTTTCCGGTGGTCAAAAATAAGTTCTCTTAAGGGGTCAGTCTACCTACTCTTTTCTCCTTGAAACTTTACAAACGTAGTCGACTGTTTCCTTCCTGGATAAAGATATTATAAGAAATATGTTTATGCCATAAGTCCTACCTATATCATACATGACCATGACTTGGCCCCTACGTTTATATTTTTTAAATTTTCTGAATTTTATTTATATTCTAATTAGAAAATGAAAAAAAAAAACAAAAACATAGGGGCATAGTCGGTCATGCATGAGATATAGTTTTTAAGGCATAAACATATTTGCTCTAAAGTTTTTATCCAGGGAGGAAACAGTTGATTACGTTTGCTTGGAAAAAGAGTAGGTAGACTGTCCTCAAAAGCAATAGGTAGGTTTGGTATGTAATAAGTAATTTTGCTTCATTTTATAGTTGCTTAGGTCAGGATACCTTTATATTATGAAAATATTGATTATGTATGTATGAATAATAAAATAACTGTAAAATGTTAACGCCTCGCTCTACGAGTACCAGCACGTTTAACTACTGGCTGTTAAAATTCATTAACTTTTGCTAGCGATTTATAGCGTTTCTGAAGTTTTACAGACACATTTATTTATGAAAGTTGCTTGTAAATCGTGTGAATCATTTTAAAATATTTATACAAACGTTCAAAGAACTATAAATAACGTTATTAATCCCTATAGTTATCATCACGCTTGTTCAGATTAACTAAAAATCCTTACTACTGGTTCATCGCATTTTATTTAAAAACATTGTTTTCATATTATATGAAATACGAACTAATGTTATGGTTTCATGCTGATGCTAATTCCGATCGGCTGAGGCGCTTTGAACCGAAAATTGGGTCAACTATACTGAACTTACACCCTATTTGTTAGTAGGTTGGGCAATACCGTACCTGCGCGCTACATTCCTCTCTCTGCGAGATTTCAAAATAAAAACAAACGATGTACTTATCAAAAAATACCGAACGAAGTAGTTATACCTACCTATCTACTCATACCGATAAACAGTTATATTTATCTTATACAGAGCATCGATTAGGTAAACTGTGCTTATACCATGTAGGTAGCGTATATGTAAATAGACAACGACAGACAATAAAATTTATTATCAGTCACAAATTCAAAGAATTACACCTGCTTTAGACGGACCATAGAGTTAAGCCCAAGAGACGAGCGACCAAAAATTACAAGCATTTTGTTAAAGTGCTTGTAATTTTTATAATTAAGTCATTTTGGGATATAACCGTATAAAGAGATAGCCTACCGTCAGTCATTCGGTTACGTTAGCGTATGGATGGAGCAGAAACCCCGGACCATTATTAGTTGATTGTAGAACAGGCAATGATGTTTGTAAAAATACCGAATGTGCACATTGCATACTGCATTGCGCAGTGCACGCTAGTCTCAATCGGCGCGCGGCGCGGCGTCTGCAATAGTCGATTTGGTAAACAAGATCACTGAGGAGTAGGTAGGTACAGAAGAGCTTGTTATCGCGTCTTCAGCCTATTTTTAGAGCAACTCTCGATCGGTGTTCAACATTCGAAGCATTCGACCTACCTATTGGATAAATTTGGAGTCATGTTACACTCTATTTTATGATATTTTTATGATACCGTAATTTATTGATAGCCATTAGTATCTCAATGTTTTATGATCTTTGCTCCAATTTTATAAGTAAAATTGAACAGATGAAACCACCTCTCCGTAATTTGAGGTTAGATTATATTGTTATTAAGTAAACTGTGCTGAAACTAATGAAACCTACTTCTTTAAACGTTAATGTTTATGAATCTGTTCGTAAAAACAATAATATGAGAAACAATCCGTAGGTATTTTAAGATTTTTTAAGAGGAAAGGATACCTACTCTTTCTCCATACAAACGTAGTCAACTGTTTCCTCCCCGGATAAAGAATTAGAGCAAATATGATTGACTCATGGCATGGTCATGGCAGATATAGGCTTTACGGTATCAACATATTTGTTTGGGAGAAAAGAGGCGACTACGATTGTACGGCGAAAGAGTATCCTTTCCTCTTAGGTGCTTGTTTTGATGTTTTTCAACATTTCAGAGTGGTTTTATTAGCTTTACTAAAGACACAATTTTTTACTTAGTGATTCACACGTCGCTCGGTGAAGTGAGGTAAATCTGGCTGGCACCTACATGTGCCTCAAACAAAGCGTGCAATTTGGCAATTTGAGAATTCTTGTTGTGTCGATTGTTCAGTGACTAGGAATTTCAAGGCGGTTTGAGGCGGAAATAAGATACCTTTTTGAAAAAAAAGATTACAGTGCTTATCATCTAATCTAAATAGATTTACATAAACTACAAAGTTTACTCATTGCTAACGCCAGTTGAAGTTTGAGTATCAAACTGCATTTTACTTCAAAAATTGACAAGAAAACTAATAGATGTGCCGTGTAAGTGATAGTTGGCAGTTCGAGATTAGCATTAGAAAAGAGTTATGAAGCGTGTTAGTGGTGTAACCTACCCGTGTGGGGCATAAAGCATGTGGGCATTGGTGTAGTGGTGGTTGGCTTCTCTACAGTGTGCAACACCTTGCGCTGCGCGTATTGCGCGTCCTTCGGCTCCCAGAAGAACACGTAGTACAAGGAGAGCATGATAGCGGCGAGCGAGACGCAGAACACGTACACGATAACAGTCAGCACGCGCACGCTCTTGTTGTCGCGTTTGCGTTCGTAGAGTGCGTCGAGAACTATCTCGTGGCCGGTAGCGGTGCCCAGCCGCACGGAGCCCGCGCACGAGCGGACGCTGCCCGAAGCGCACGACTTGCCCGACATCCTCTCCGTCCACTTGCAGTGCACTGCCGCTACCGGCACCGCACTACGTCACTCCGCAGCCGGCCCAACTCGAACCAGGTAACTGGGGCACGTTTATCGAATGGCCCAGTTGAGTGGATGCGCCGCGCGCCGCTCCACTCGGCACTCCACGCTGCCACTGCACGGGTCACGCCTCCGACGTTTGTGTCTGCCGCTTCACACCTCCTGAACCGGACTGCTGTTTCATTGTTATAGCGCCCGCTTCCAACTTCATTTGTTTATCCTTTAATTCCTCACTCCGTTGAAACAATACCTACACGATTCTATTCCAGTTCGTGTGACGTGGTCGGTACGATCGCGTTTCGTCTGTCACGGCCCGGTTCCTGAACTTTGATTGTTCTCGTAAACAAACGATTAACGTTCTCTCATGGACGAGATAGGAACTTTGATAAATATAATAACATTATGTCGGAGTCACTCGATAAGTGAACCGGGATCTTTATCTACGTTGAAGTGTAGTAACGTCGTTAAGGGTGTTCGATCGAATACAAAGTTAAGTAAACGAAGTTAATTCCGCGAAAGTGTGTCACGTTATTGGGATTGTGCGTAAATTGACAGGCTGAAGACAGAGCGAGCTGTGGGCGGTGCGGCGTGCGCCGCCGCCCTGACGCCGACCCGCTGCGCCCTCTCCGCACTCCGGAACATTACTCCAACTCGATTCCGCTTGTTTTCCAGACGCGGACGATCGATAAGAATAACTAACTTTCATTGTTATTATTGTTGTTTTATTGCTCAATTAGTTTACCTTAATTAATAGGTACCTACCTAGTTAATAAAAAAGTAATTACGTAATGAAATTCGTATTTAAGCCTTTAAGCGCCCGCTTTCTTACTTTACATGGTACCTACCTACCTATTATTTTTGATAATTTTGTTGTGGCAGCTGTTAGCCATTTTCCTAATAGATGTTGCCTACTAGGTAAAGCTTCTACCTTGCATCAGTACGCTGGGATTCAATATGAGATATGGCATCTTCGTTTACCTTCACAATATTTATGGGGTACCTAGGTAAATGGTAATTAGTGGTTATCTTTTACTAGATGCTATTCCCAGTTACCTAGTCTAATTTTTCTGTCGTTGAGATATTATGCATCAGTATCAGCGGTGATGTCTCAAACATAATGCCATGTTCTTTTTATGCTAAATAAATATAAAAGCTGCTGCAGTGCTGTGCTGGCAATATGGTTACGTCTGTCGTAAAAATCGCATCGCTGCGGGCGCTTAGATGAAGTCCATGAATGACGATTAAAACGTTAAAAGCATCATTGAGTTTCCGGTAGCGGTATCACAGTGGATGTTTACAGCTGTCTTTCTTCTGATGTCATATCTACTGTTAACGTTGAGATCAATGTTCTCTGTACTTACAGTCTTAATTTAAAAAGCAGTATTTAGTTATATGAATTCACAGGATGAATTGCATGAATGCAATTCTGTACCAGCCTACGTATCCGTTCATGAACGAGTTCGCTCGGCGATACCACTTCGGCCGGTGGATGGTGACAAGTTGTTACTGAAGCCTTCTATCTACCAAATAATTAGGTACTCTCATGGGTCACTTGTGGGACAACAAAGTCTAAATCCCCACAGAGATGCGAGAAATAAGAATGCTCCCAAGCTGCCAGCCACAGACCAAGATATCTACATATCTATTATTATCTATCCATCCGGTTCTCTCCATTTCTCTACCTCTTGTTGTTCCATCTACGAAGGTTTCGAAACAGCACAACTATTTAGGCACGACTCATTCTGTTCCTTATAAATGATGAGTAATGATGACACAAATACAGTCGAATAGATATTTTAATCAAAGTCAGTCAATTAATTAGATAAGCACAAACATCCTCCTAATATTATAAATCCGATAGTTCATAAGTACCCATGTTTCTATATGACTTTCCTACTGTTTCACGCAAAACTACTTAGCCGATTGAGATGACATCTACACTAATATTATAAAGGGGAAAGATTTGTTTGTGTGAGTGTGTGTGTGTGTGGGTGTGTGTCGTATATTTGTAATGAATAAACTCAAAAACTACTGTGCCGATTCCAATAATTCTTTCACCATTAGAAAGCTACATTCACCCTGAGTAACATAGGCTTTTGACCCCGATATTCCCACGGGATCGAGACTTACGCGGGTAAAACCGCGGGATGCAGCTAGTTATTTATAAAGAAGCTGGAGACCTGAAATCTTACAATAAGGCTACTTTCTATCCCGATGTCCCCACACGAAAGTTTGTAAAAATGTAGGTATGTGTCTTTAGTTACTCTTTCACGCAGCTGGAGAATTGGAATAACACAGAGACTACGTTTAATCATATCTAATTCCCACCAATCAATGAACTAAGTACAATCATTCGACGACATCTGTGGCGCTGCGGGCGAATCCCCGACTGCGCCGCACAAGATTGCCGGTTCGATTCCTGCCGGGGACAAGTATTTATGTTGACCATTAATGTTTATTTCTGGTCCTGGGTGTTTTCTTTATGTAATGTATTTACAAAAAATGTGTTATATTCGTTGCCTTGTACCCATAGTACAAGCCTAGTTGCTTGATTTAGGACTAGACTAGACTGCGTTGTGTGCAACGTCCCGCAATATTTATTATCATTGTGTGATGAAGATGATCTTATGATTAATTATGTCATTGAAATGTTTTGTACCAATAATTTTTACTTGATTTTACCTTCTAGTGCCTACTCGATAGATGAAACCTAAAAATACGAAACAGTTATAAATTATTTCTAGACACAGTTTAAACAACGAAATGTAAACACGTGAAATGAACAAGTTGATTTTTTCTGTGAAAACGTTTCACAAAGTTAATAGGATTTGTAAGATTGATTTACAACCGAGTAGCACGTTGTAGATGAAATGTTTGCCAAATGAACGGAATACTAAAACAAGCAAAGCTTCCTTCAAAAATCAGAAGTACCGAATCTTTACATACAATTGTAGATTAAAAACTTATACGTTACTAAGACATTTCCAATTCGAAATTAAACTCAATTTTCGGTTTATATAGCGTTGTGTTTATTAATTGCTTTTAGCATTGTTTCAATGCTTAACGTTACATACGAGACCTTTACAGGTGCCTTCTTCAGTATTGACTGAGATGTGATTTGTTTTTTTTTTGTGAGTTTTTTGTGTGGTGTAAGAGACATGTAAAGGTCTCAAAACGTTGAGCAATGTAACAATGCTAAAAGTAATAAACACCACGCGATAAAACCGAATAATGAGTTTAATTTCAATCCGACATAGCGAAAACAGAAGAAAAATCTACTTTTCCAATTGCTGAATGCATTTTTGTAGTAGGCCATTTTACGTGTTTAGTGAATATTAGTTCCACAGCCAATTCTGGCCTAGTTTTCACCTGTAGTATTCTCAATTGCTTTCCGGATAGGTCTTCTGCATTGTATAGTGCAGTCAGGAATAGTTGATTGATGACCTTAACCATACAGGAACGCCGATCTACTACGTCAACTATGAACATCTCAGCTAGAAAATTGTTAACGTCTTAGGCACAGCGGCTCCACGCTCGCCCATCCAAGATCGACCCTAGCCACATAAGCAGATACATACTTATACTTATTATGACATACCTACATAAACACTACAATAAACAATTGTAATTGTTTTTAGTGTTTCTATGTTATCTTACACTGTATACACATCGTTTACAACTGTAAATAAAATATTAACAGTTGTTATAAAACAAGAAACATGTTCGAGTAAGTAATTGATGTTCATAGTTTTGGACACAATTGGGTTAAACTAATTAGATTACAAGAAACCCCTCGTGTCCTGACCAACTTTATTAGGTGATAGTTTCCTAATTAGTCTTCACTTTTGATGATAAAATATTTTAAAACTTGTTACACTAATTAAAAAAAGATTTTTCTAAGTGTTTTTTGGACATTTTGAGACCATGACATCCTGCACCCTTGACATTTTGCGATCATGACTTATTGCACCCACATACATGACATTATGAAACTTGGACATTGTGCACCTAAACGATCTAAAGGTACCATATTAGCTTTTTTTGGTGTTTTCATTGGAATTCCTAGTAATAAAGAATTTTAAAAGCTAAGAAAAATGGGAGGAGAGTTGTTCAACTGTAAGTCTTTCTGTCGTCTAGATGAGCATGCTACATCTAAGACCACTTTGTCAATTATCATCTGGTGAGAAAATATATCGAATCTAAAGCCTAGTTTCGATGGCGCCATGATTTAAATGAGAAAGGACACAAATGATACGCCAAAGTAAGGCAGATGGGACATTGTTTGTTTAAAAATTACGAAGCTTAACCGTTCTTAGGGTACAAAGTGAAACAGTTTTATCAAGCTTATTGCTGTCAATCGCGAAAACAAGACGAAATATTGTTAAATTAACGTTAATAATAAAGGGAAGAAGAATATATAAATAAGTTGATCCAACTCTAGCATTTGTGTACCTAAGTACTTCTTTAATTAATTCTGTAATATTTGCTGAGTGTAATAGAAACAGTCAATAAACCCTATCCATCAAGTTTCCGTGAGAGTGAGCGTGCGATTGACCGGAAAATGGCAGAACATGATCAAACATTGATTTGGAAACAAAGAGCTTAGGGCAGATTACGATTCGCTGAAAGTTAATTCTTGCTATTTGAACGGACGTAGATGAGGTGGTACCCTACCCGGGTACCGCTCTATACATGCACTATAAGAACTAAGAATTTATTATTAAGGTGTATGGAAATAATAAATACCTACATAAGAACATCTATATATTTAAAAGAAAGTCGTGTTAGTTACACTATTTATAACTCAAGAACGGCTGAACCGATTTGGTTGTAGATTGTATGTAAGAGGTATGAGACGGACATATGATCTCGACGTTTCAAAACGTACGTATGTAATTTATACATCGTTTTAGAACGATGTATAAATTACATACGTACGTTTTGAAACGTGAAAAAGTATCAAATTAAATCAAAATTCATTTATTCATTTAGATGAATAAATGAATTTTGATTTATTTTGATACTTTTTTTATTGCCTCTAAGGCGGAACAAAGTTCGCCGAATCAGATAGTATTAGATATCTTCTTACTAAATAAAGAGGTAACGTTGTTGGTAACATGTATGTATGTATGTATATTGGGGGTAATCTCCGAAACTACTGGACCGATTTCAAAAATTCTTTCACCATTAGAAAGCTACATTCACCCTGAGTAACATAGACTTTTGATCCCGATATTCCCACGGGATCGGGACTTATACCTAATATAAGTGCACCTATTTCATCTGATTCCGTTTCGGTTCAAAGTAAGTACGGTAAAGTCAACCTCCATAGAATGAATTTTATAGAATTAACTGAAATTAAAAAAAAAACCAGTCAAGTGCAAATTCTAAAAAAAACCGGCCAAGTGCGAGTTGTACTCGCGCACGATGGGTTTCGTACATTTTTGAATTGAATGAAAGGTAAAGTGCGGTTTACGGTTTATGACGTATTAAAAAAAACTACTGACTAGATCTTGTTCAAATCATCTTTGAACACATATCCATAGATACCCCACTTATGGGTTTTATGAAAAAAAATTTTTGTGTCAAAATCTTAATGCGGTTTACAGAATACATCTACTTGCCAAGTTTCAACAGTATAGTTCTTATAGTTTCGGAAAAAAGTGGCTGTGACGTACGGACGGACAGACAGACAGACAGACATGACGAATCTATAAGGTTTTCGTTTTGCCATTTGGCTACGGAACCCTAAAAAGGACTTTCTTAGTGAGGCTTAGGCTTTAAAATGAGCGTGCTACATCCAAGACAAGATATAGCAAGCTGGATATACATATCATCACTTACCATGTGGTAAGATAGTGGTCATGGTCAAGCGCTCATCTATCGTTTATTTAAAAAAAAAACTATTAAAAACTATACCTACTTATTTTACTGGCATTCATTCTAATTAAAAGTAAGTGGCGTAAATAAATAAGTAAAGACCATTCATCTTTCCTTTTTTAGTCCCGACTGTTTCAGTCAGTCAAACAGTCGGGATTAAAAAGTATGTTTAACGTTAGCATTTTTTCAATAACAGTATTTCCTAAGGGTGGGTTAACGTTGTTAAATATACATTTATGATATTTAAGTTATTTTTATTTGTCCAATTCCTTTTCTTAATGATGTTATTAATTTTGACGCCAACACTATATTGTTAAAGATCAAGTGACTGTGGCCATTTACCATAATAAAATTAAACTATTCACCACCAATAAGTCTGTATAAAAATCATAACCTTTCGTTGGCAGTCGCGTAAAAACAACTAGCTGGGCCTGGGGGGTTTACTCGCTTAGTTCCCGTCCCCTTGGGAATTCCGGTATAAAAGTCTGTCTAACCATTTTTGCGTGATTGACACACAAACAACCAAACAAACATCTAAACTTTCGCATTAAAAATATTTGTTTGGATAGTTTATAACTAGGAAATGTTACGTACACGAATTAACTGTATCTACCTAATAAAATACCCTAAAATTGAAACGATAAGTTGGCAAGAGCTTCTGAATCGTAACGTCAGAGAGTTAACATAATCAAATTCTATATATTCGGTGTCCATGTATGTATGTCTACTATATGTAAGGGTACCTTTAGTTACTTACACGATAACGTACTTAAATTGGGACCAGAATCTTACCAGAAAAATGGTCGTATACTGTTGAGTTAAGATGCTGTAGATCGGTGTAGTTGTCGGCTGTAAGTGCTTGTAACGCGGCGGTGTCGTTGTCTTCTGCCTTGGGCAGCACGGGAGACTTCCACACACAGACGTAGTAGACGGAAAGCAGGATGGCGGCCAGCGAGACCGAGAGCAGGTACGCGGCAACAGTGAGCACGCGTACCACCTTGCTGGCCGGCTTCTGCTTGTAAATGTCCCGGATACCGGTGCCCGTGCTCACGGTGATAGTGGCCACCTCCTCGGAACCACTGTCGTCCTCCGTCTGGCCGGTCTGGCCGCACACCGACATGGCAGTGTGTCCGACACCGGCCTACATGTTATAACTTAGTAGCGGAGGATGAGCCGGGTTGTCCGCGGCTCTCGGTAGCGCGTGTGCTGTATGCGACTCGAAGGAGCGAGTGCGGCGGGCGTGTGATCGCCACCCGCCGTATCCCGGTGAGTGGTGACGTCCAGTCGGTGCGCGGTACACGCTCGCCCGCTCTCTACTTACTCATTAAGCCGATCAGTTACCTACGTACGCATACGTCGCTGATTCGGGAATATTACGTAGCTTAACATATACTTGAAACCGCCTAGTACTTACGTACGTATGCGTAATCTGTCAGTAAACTTTCATGCGTTGTTAAGATTACAGTCTACCTACTCTTTCTCCATATAAACGTATAGTCTACTGTTTTCTCCCTGGATAAAGATATTAGAGCAAATATGTTTATGCCATAAAACCTATACCTGCCATGACCATGCCCTACGTTATGGTTTTTTTCTTTTTTTATTTAGAATATGTCCCGATCCCGTGGGAATATCGGGATCAAAAGTAGCCTATGTTACTCAGGGTGAATGTAGCTTTCTAATGGTGAAATAATTTTTGAAATCGGTCCAGTAGTTTCGGAGATTACCCCCAATATACATACATACTAGTGATGCGCCGAGTACCAGTTTTACCGCGTAACCGAGTACCGAGTATTACTCGGTTCAAAATTTACCGAGTCGAGTACTCTGCCGAGTTACTCGGTTTATTAAATAACCGCGAAAACAAGTTGCAACGCGCTCCAAACGACGCGCGACGGGCGAGGCGACTCGAAGTAAACAGGTTTTCTTCTTTACTAGTTGCGCCCGCGATTCATCATCATCTACTTTTACGTCTCTACTTCGCACGACCTTTGGCATCCCGTGTAGTGAGGCCATTTGCACGCATATCTGCTCTCTCGTCGTCAAGCCAGCCTTTCTTGAATCTTCCCAATCTGCTGCGGTCGGGCGGAGCCGCCATAGCAAAACATTTGTTCCCTACGTAAGTAGCCGGACCATCGTAAACGTCATTCTTGCATGGTCATTGGCCATTCTTCTCGGGCATGAAGGCTGCCCCTGATGCCGGAGTCACTCCACACATCCAGCGCAGCATTTTCATCTTCGTGGAACGCAGCTCCTGCTTATGTCGCTCAAGCACTGGCCACTATCGCTATCGTACAAAAGGACAGGTCTAGTGATCGTTTTATACACTTGTTCCTCTTAGTTCAACCGGTATTTTGGGGTCGCAGACGATACCAGTTGCCTCTCAACACTTAGCCCAAGCTGCCGAAACACGACACTTGACGTAGCAACCGATGTCGCCGGACGCAGGAAGCCCAAATCCCAAGTACTTAAACTGGTCTGTCCGTTTGACCATATGACCGTCTACACAGGTGTGCTATCTACATGCACAAAGTGGCCATAGCCACTTTGTGCGTGTAGATAGCGGGTCCTTTAAGAAGACCGAACTAGCGTTTGAGGACACGCTCTGTCTAAAACAGATCCCTGACGATTGCTCTTGGAAGTAACCTGACGGTACAGCAACCCCTTATCAGGCGTAATCAGTGGCAGAAGTCCTTGATTCAGAAGGAGTTCCGGTGTCTGCACCTCTTTATACTGCTTATTTAGCAGCCCGTGGGAATATGAGCGCCATCTGTCCTTCACCACGAGGTCCTCGTATAGCAGATTGCCATCGGGATTTTTAACACTGCGACACATGGATATATCCTGCGCCGCTTTGATCCCAGAACATGTCTACTTATAAATAAGCTTCTGCCCCTCAGACGTTTCCAACTTATCGTACAATGGCTGTCAGTGGTGCTGTCTGTCTCTGGCTACTGCTCTTTTAGTGGCACGTTTGGCGGACCTGTACGCGTCGCGATCTTGAGGAGCGTTAGAGGTTTACCACTTTACCAGCTTATGTGTCGATATAAAGGTCTTTAGCTCTGTACCTTTGTGTTAAATTTCATCTAAATTGGTCGACCCGTTTGAGCGTGAAGCAGGAACAAACAAATACACAAACTTTCACAATTAGTTAAAAAGCCTAAGCAGTACACAGATGAAATTCTACACAGATATATATATCTATATATATCCGAGTTACTCGGCTCATGAACCGAGTACCGGGGCCGAGTACGAGTAGTAAAAAACTGCCGAGTACCCGAGTAACGAGTACTCGGCAGAGTACTCGGCGCATCTCTAATACATACATACATACATGTTACCAACGTTACCTCTTTATAATATTATATATAGATATAGATAGATTATAGATTATAGATAGAATTAAAATTCAGAAAAATTAGCAAATGAAAAAAAAAAAAAAAACGTAGGGTATGGTCGGTCATGGCTGAAAGGGACCCTTGGCATACACATATTTGCTCTAATGTCTTTGTCCAGGGAGGAAACAGTCGACTACGTTATGGTATGAAGAAAGAGTAGGTAGACTGTGCCTTTTAAATAAATGCAGAGCCATTATGTAATAAACCAAATAATAAATTATATTAACCACTGTACCTACGTACTTAATTTTTAGAAATTAAATTATCCGAATCTCAGCAATCGGCTTATGAGAACAAGGTTGAAGGGTGGGCGAAGGTATCGAGTGACGGTCGAAAGGACACCAGAAAATTCCATGTTTCTACATAAGTTAGTTACCTATTACCAGTTCACAAACATTAGGTATACTATTCGACTAAGAATTCGCAAATTGGTTCGTTAAATAACAACCAATTTGCGAATTCTTATAGCTAAGATTTGTTTTGTTTAGAAGAATTTCGTCTCTTACAATTGTAGTTTATTAACAACCTACTCTCGAAAGCTTATTACTTACCTTTACTGATCCTTACTAATATCTTACTTCTTATCTTACTAATATTATAAATGCGAAAGTAACTCTGACTATCTGCCTGTCTGTCTGTTCCACTTTCAGGCCTAAACCGCTGAACTGATATTTGATGTATTTTGGTATAGAGAAAGATAGAACCTTGAAGAAGGACATAGGTAACTTTTGATCCTGATATTGCCACGGGTACGGGACTTACGCGGGTGAAACCGCGGGACGCAGTCTAATATAAAAACATTTGACTAGATTGGCAAGAGCCGCCCAATGTGCTCTACTGGGAGTTTAACCATTAGAGATAATTGGATCGTTACTGTACACGCGGCTATATCACTTGTCCTTTATAAAACACAATCAATCATGTCTCTATTGATGGCCGCCGACCCGACCCAACGACTGTCGAGGAACCTTGCTATTTTTTAAAATAAATTGACTGCAGTTTAGTAAAATATGCAACGAATGGTTGTAGAGATCTGAAATGCAACTCAAGCAGAACTTCAAAATATTGTATATAACTATTTTAAAATTGTACCTACAGTTAGTTTTTAGGGTTCCGTACCCAAAGGGTAATAAAAACGAGACCCTATTACTGAGACCTCGCTGTCTGTCTGTCATCAAGCTGTATCTCATGAACCGTAATGGCTAGACAATTGAAACTTTTCGTATATATTCGAAATTCCTGATCCGCTTTTATAATTCGTTAAAAACGTTTAGTCTCTAAGCACCTAAACCGCAGTCTGACAATTTCGCGTTGTGCCTAGACCTAACGAGAAATGGGCATATTGATGTATAGACTTATTGCGTATTAGTTCATGAGCGAAGTAGGTAAATTGAGGTTTAGTCATAGTGCGCATTAGCTCTAAAGCGAAGTAAATGTTATATGGCGATTGGCGAGTTAGGTCTAAAGTTTAGACCTAACTCGCCATATAACTATATAAACTCGTTTAGACTCTAAACCGAAGCATGCAAATTGGGATTTAGTTTGTAAGCTAGGTAGGCAAATTTAGTGGGCTCTCTTAATCGGTAGTATCTAACACGAAATCTGCCAATTTCGCGTTGTGCCTAAAGATACATCAGCACATTGATTTTGAACGTGAAAAAAAAACTATTTTTTTCGTATTTAAGATTAATTCAAAAGAAATACATAATCTGTGAAAATTTTAACTAGTTATCACGGTTCATGAGATACAGCCTGATAACAGTGGCAACAGACGGACGGACAGACAGCGAAGTCTCAGTCAGTAATAGGCCGGGACCCTAATACTAAGACTTCGCTGTCTTTTTTTTACCCTTTAGGTATGAAACTCTAAAAATACATTTGAAAATTCGAACATGCTGGAAGGAATATCGACTTAGTCGTATCGCTAAATGGGCACTACGAAAAGTAGACCTATTGCAACATAGTCATACCGCTAAATAGACACTACAAGAAGTAGACCTATTGCGACTTAGACCAAACGCTGATTTTAAATGACAGTATGGCACAACGCGAAATTGACAGGCTGCGTTTTAGGTACTTAAAGACTAACCGGTTAAAAATAACCCTGTATAAAATATGGCGCTCAATATTTGATCGGTGTCAATCCGCCAGTTTATGATTTTTGCAAAAATATCTCAATGAAAAACTAATTAAATTTTAAAAGTAGATACTAAGTATTACATTTTCTTATTGTTTAAATAATTAGTACTTAAACATAACTGACAAAAAATAAAGTGTGGAAAAATATTTACAATAGGTTAGGTATTACTAAATACGTACTTAAACTAAAAACAAAAAATCTAAATTTAATTTAGGTCTTTTTTTTTTTAATTTTTTATTTGCTTATTACAGAATCAACAGCACTTAAAAACTAACTTATGATACATTTACACAAAGCTTACTGCCAATTACAGATTCTCATTTTTTACTTAGGTACATTTAACGTCGCTTTAAAAAGAAAATTTTACATAAAATTACAAATAAAAATTACAGAAACACAACAAAATAAATAAATATTGAATTATTGAGATTGAGATATGTAAGCTCGGGTGTGTAAACATGATATGTGTGAGAGTGTGTTTGAGTGTGAAAATGTAGCGTGTATTTACGAATTGAGATGCAGGCCATCCCCCAGAAACCAGGCTCTAAAGAGTTGGACAGGGGATGACCGCAAGCCCCATGCGTATTATGTGAGTGTGTGTGAGTGTGTGGGGAAGTGTAAAGTGTGTTGTAGTAAAATATAATTAAAAATTGTAATATCACGATAAAGAAGTAAAAATAATATTAAAAGAATTACTTTTTTACTTCTTTATCGTGATATTTCAATTTTTATAAACTTATAAAGTTTTAATTACCTACTTCGAATTTCGTCAGAGGTGAACTCGGTTCCAAATCATGGTTAAATCAAGTGGATCAAGTCTCTATATTTTTTCGCCAATTTAAGTAATTGACTTATCTACAATCAATTTTGAAAACAGCCAATAATAAGACAACATAGTTAAATCAAGTTTTTGGTCTGTTCAACTGATTTGTTGTTATTTAATACTTCTGCAATTTTTCTCGCAATAAACGTCTTAGAATTTTTCCTGAACCATTTCGTGGTATTTCGTCGATGAATATAACACCCCCTCGTAGTCGCGATGATGGTGATAACTGAAAATAAATATTCTTCGTTATATACCTTCTCTGTACAAAAGAAGAGACGAAAGCCACTTAGTACAAATTGCGTTAAACCTACCTGAACAAAAGAGAGGAAGAGCCCGCTCACCATCGACCTTGTGGTTTTTTTAATCAACCCAAGACAGATCAACTTGGCGCCGCGAAGCAAGGAAACCCGACCCAAAATAACGGGATAAATGGAAGGAAGAAGATTCTCTGTACCATAAATTGACTTTTGATAGTTCCAGTATAAACATCATAAGAACAGTCATACCTTAGGTGTAGTAAAGTCCAGTATGTCTTGTTCGATGAGGGTGACACCCGGCTTAGGAACTACGAAGGCAGTAGGCAGGTCGCCAGCCAGCTCGTCCGGCTTGCCGACCACACAGCATTCTGCCACGTCAGGGTGTTGAAGAACAATGTTCTCTATTGCTACTGGTGCCACCTATTTAACAATTACCTATTAACTACTTTCTGCGTAACTGAAAGCGATCTCATGGACGGTCATTAAAATACAAGTGTTTACCTGTTGTCCCTTGTATTTCATAATTTCTTTTATCCGGTCGACTATATAAAAGCGTCCTTCGTCATCATAATAGCCTATGTCACCGCTCTTGATATATCCTTCTTCGTCGAACACATCTCTTGTGGCAGTTTCATTGTCAATGTAGCCTTTCATGAGTGTTGGACCTTTGAAACAGATCTCACCCTCTTCATTGGGTCCTAACTTTTGCCGAGTGATGATATCTACTACCTAAAACAAACATTTTACCTTTATACACCTGCTATATCGGTATATCTGAAATGTTTTATTGCGAGTATTTCTAAGTCTTGACTACGAAAACGGTATGATTCTACATAATTCCAATTTTTTAAATGAAAATATAAGAAGATTTTTCACAGTTCTGATTTTCTGAACTTACCTTCGCGGTAACTCCAGGCAATGGTTGCCCACAACTCCCAAGGGTTCCCGGTCTGTCGTCAGATTCTTTGAAGACACACATTGATGTTTCTGTCATCCCAAAGCATTGCAGTAGTTTGTCACAATTGGGCAAGCTGTAAACAATATAATCATTGTAATTTTCAAATGTATCTTCATATCCACTTCAGTGTTACCCTGAAAATTCACACTCACTTATCAATCGCTTGTGCTATAATGTTAGCCGATAGAGGTGCCGCACCGGACCAAATAAGTTTCACTGATGACAAATCATATATTTTTGCAACTGACGGTTTAGCAAATTGCATTACTATTGGTGGAACTGCTAAAATTTCGGTGATCTGAATTACAAAAAAAATATTTGTTTATTAATAATTTGAATTTTCAAGACTCGAGCGTGTCTGTTACCAATAATGTAGGTACTCTGTGATCGTCACTCACTTCATATGTTTTTATTGTTTTCATATACTCATCTGGTCTAAACTCCGTAAGATACACGACCATATCTCCAGAACTAATGTGTTGTATCGCGCTCATTAAGCCAAACGTGTGATACCATGGCAACACTGTCAAAGTCCTTGCATTATTATGTTTACTCGAATAACTGAAAGATTGACGCAAAGTTAAGTTATCGGTAACAATAAGTAAGAGTTCACAGTTTATGTTTAGTGCATAGTTATAAAGGTTTACTTGAACGATATTGCCGCATGTAAAGCGTTTAGGTGTGTAATCATCACGCCTTTCGGTAGTCCGGTAGTGCCGGATGAGTACAGTATAAAAGCAGTGTCTGTCTTGCCGTTGACCTTCGTCGGTTCGAACTCATGCACGTCACATTCCTTCTTCGCTAGATCTCCGAGGGTCATCACACCACACGGCGCTCCTTCGTAACTTAGCTGTACTACGTACTCAACACAAGATGCTTCTTGAAAAATATCCAGCTTCAGCTCTAATGCATAAACCGAACAAAAGACTAGACGTGGTTTTGATACACTCAATACATGTAACGTTTCATCTGAAAATATTAACGATACTTCGTATTAAAAAGTATGTTTTTTTCAATGCCAAGTGTACTAATCAATGTTAATATTGGTCTCATTAAGTCTCGAAGATAATTCATGTCACTCACTTTTAGTATCCTTCAAATTGAAAGTAGTAAGTGTAGCCCCGATGCAGAGTGTAGCTACAGTAGCTGCTATGTACTCGCAGGAGTTTTCGCTGCAAATCCCGACTACATCGCCAGGCGTTAAGCCAAATGCTTTCAAACCCGTTGCAATGCTTACCGTTTTTTGCAATAATACCTTGTATGTGTATTTTTCGTGACTATGTGCGTTAATCTAGAAAACAACTAAATGCAGTATAACGTAGTCTATACACGCGAATTAAACGTAAGAATGTTAAGTTTCAATCAATTGTAAAACTACTGCAAGCAAACCAACTTACTTACCAACGCAATTTTTTCTACAACTAAACAATATTTTGAAAGTTTGTCAATCACATATTTTCCAAAAGATAGGTGGTCAGGAACTTTTATCTGTGGACCGCCATGCACTTCCTTGTTATTTATGTTTATCATTTCACCGGATTATTTCAAATTTTTTAATATAAATTAGGTTACGGATGTAAAATACAATAGGTCGTTCGAGAACAATGTGAAAAGGATTTCTGTGGTCCCTGTCGAGTTTTTTATTTATTACGTACTAGCTGAGCGTCGTCGTGCGTGCGGTTTTCACGCGCAATAAATTTATGTTATTTTATTATGTGAAAACACCAATGCTCAACTCCGTGGATTCAGCTATCATCCTTTCATCAAATAGAAATCTGTTGAAAATCTTACAGACACTGTATTTTGAAAATTTGTGACTTCCTTTTGAAATCAGAACAATTAAACAAATATTTAAGCTTCAAAATAAATATCCGTTGTGTATAGTCACCGTAACACAAGCTTAGTAGCTTACCATGGGGTTAGATGGCGCTGTGTGATGTTCACTGATGTAATGTAATGAACAATTTATAGATAGACACATGTAGGTACTTACTCGTTTATTATATTATACATTCTATAATAACTATTAGATACAATAGAAATAACAAACAATAGATAGGTAGGCACTATACTATAAAATAAAGTATAAAAAGTATGTACCTAATCATTTTATTTTATTAATCATACTTTTTTTAATGCATGTAGGTACCTGATTTTAAATTTTGCCCAAAGGTATTTCTGTCTGTTAACCTATTTTCTAATCAGTATTCTGCAACGAACTCATTTCTATTTGTTACTCGTAGGTATTCTGTCATATTGGTCATATCATCGTAAATCATCTCTGCAATTCCATCCAATTCTTGGTTAGAATAATTTACGTTTCATTATGGTACTAGCTGTGTCCTGCGGTTTTACCCGCATAAGTCCCGATCCCGTGGGAATTTTCAAAAATCCTCGAAAAATCTATCGGATGTCTACATCACATAAAGAACACACTCTCCAAATTTCAGCCCTCTACTATCAGCGGTTTAGGCAGTGCGTTAATCAGTCATTCAGTCAGTCAGGACAAAGCCTTTTATAGATATAGATTTAGGTAGCACAAGTTGTCTTTTTGACGTTATTACTTTAAATAATAAGTAACAGCGCGATTGACAAGTTGATTCAGCGTTAACCAAGAGTTAAGACCAGTCAGCACTTCAACGAGTTCGAATCCTGGCTGACCGCGTACCATCCCTTTTTTTTTAAAGAAAAACAATATGTGTGCTTTTAACATCCTCCGGTGAAGACCCTCCAAGAGGGGATGATGGTGTTCTCGCCCGCAGAAACCGCCGCCCGTTCCTTGTATGTATCCCCCGGGTGGGGCTAAACGAACAACCACTTTTGACTGCTGTACTGTCGTATCTTAATGGGTGTCGAACACTCCAGTCCACTTCCCTCCAGTTCCGAACCCACACATCATAATCTAGTTTTTAAAACGGTTCAAAAATTATCATTACATGTATTTGTAGGTAAACAAGTTTTTTTAATCGACTTAAAAGAAAGGTTCTCAAATTCATTTCATGTTCATGTACACAATACAACACACTAGCAAAAAGCTGTTAAATTGTTGGCGTATCGTTCTTCGTCAGAGCTTCTCTTAACAAACGTCGCAGAATTTTACCCGAACCATTTCGTGGGATTTCTTCGACGAATATAACACCACCGCGTAGTCGCGTTATTGGTGATAACTGAAAATAAAAAGTCTTCGTTAGTCTGACTGAGGCAAGTTATGGACACAGTTATTGTTGCTTGAGATCCAGAAGTCGAGAGTTGTACTTAATAAATGAGACAGGTTACCTTGGGTGTTGTGAAGTCCAGTATATCTTGTTCGGTGAGGGTGACTCCCGGCTTAGGGACGACGAAGGCAGTAGGCAGGTCGCCGGCCAGCTCGTCCGGCTTGCCGACAACTCCGCACTCTGCCACGTCAGGGTGTTGGAGAACAATGTTCTCTATTGCTACTGGTGCCACCTATTTAACAATTTACAATTAATTATCTCTTTTAAGTCTACTTGAAAGCGATCTCATGAACGGTCTTGTTTACCTGGTGACCCTTGTATTTCATAATTTCTTTTATCCGATCGACTATATAAAAGCGTCCCGCGTTATCGTAGTAGCCTATGTCACCGCTCTTGATGTACCCTTCTTCGTCGAAGACATCTTTTGTGGCAGTTTCATTTTCAATATAGCCTTTCATTATTGATGGACCTTTGAAACAGATCTCACCCTCTACATTGGACCCTAATTTTTGCCGAGTGTTGATATCTACCACCTTAAACAGATAGATACATTTCACGTTATATACCTTGTCACCGAAATATCTGAAGTGTTTTGTTACCTACGAGTATTCTAAATCTTGACTAACAAAACAATTTTCATAATTCTGGTCTTCTGACCTCACCTTCGCCGTAACTCCGGGCAATGGCTGTCCACAACTCCCTAGCGTTCCCGGTTTGTCGTTAGATTCTTTAAAAACAGCCATTGATGTTTCTGTCATTCCAAAGCATTGCAGTAGTTTATCACAATTGGGCAAACTGTAAACAATAATTTATAATCATTGTAATATTCAAATGTATCTTCATAATTAGCCACTTCAAGTTACCATGAAAATTTATACTCACTTATCAATCGCTTGTGCTATAATGTCAGCTGATAGAGGTGCGGCAGCGCACCAAATCAGTTTCACTGATGACAAATCGTATATTTTTGCAACTGATGGTTTAGCGAATTGCATTACTATTGGTGGAACTGCTAAAATTTCTGTGATCTGAATAGAAAATTTAACTTATTTATTGTACTTGTCTTAAATTGGTAATTTCATCAATGTTACCTAGTAATGGGTTATTTGATATTTTTAAGACCGACCTTTACCAATAATATGTACCTACTGTGTGACCTCTACTCACTTTATAGGCCTTTATTGTTTTCATATACTCATCTGGTCTAAATTCTGTAAGATACACGACCATATCTCCAGAACAAATGTATTGTATCGCAGTCATTAAGCCGTACGTGTGATACCATGGTAACACTGTCAAAGTCGTTGCATTATGTTTACTCGAATAACTGAAAGATTGACGCAAAGTTAAGTTATCGGTAACACCGCAGTTTACCTACAGATTGTTTACCGTAAGATGTCGCCCTGTCGTGCCACCGTAAGCAATACTGCCAATTCCTAAGGCAAGGGACATCTTACGGTGAACGATCTGTAGTCGCCGCTAAAAATGGGGTGTGGACGGACGTATAAGTCGAACCCATAAATGTTGAATTCGGAACTTTGTTTGGACTAGTTAGGAAACAAACATACCAAAAGTCCCTCTGGGCGGTAAGTTCTAGCTATGCGATGTGGGGACTGGGGACCAATAATGTACTATTTTTGCATGTTTTGCTTTTATCTCGAAAACAACGCATTATTAGGTTTTTTTTATTTTTGGCACTTGAGTTGTCAAAGCCCGTTCTCAGAGAACATAAAAGCTAACATACTATTACTTTTAGTACTATGGTAAGTAAATGTTCACAGTTTATGTTTAGTGCGTAGATAATGGTGTTTACTTGAACGATATTGCTGCATATAAAGCGTTAAGGTGTGTAATCATCACGCCTTTCGGTAGTCCGGTAGTGCCGGATGAGTACAGTATAAAAGCAGTGTCTGTCTTGCCGTTGACCTTCGTCGGTTCGAACTCATGCACGTCACATTTCTTCTTCGCTAGATCTCCGAGGGTCATCACGCCACACGGCGCTCCTTCGTAACTCAGCTGTACTACGTACTCAACACAAGATGCTTCTTGAAAAATATCCAGCTTCAGCTCTAATGCATAAACCGAACAAAAGACTAGACGTGGTTTTGATACACTCAATACATGTAACGTTTCATCTGAAAATATTAACGATACTTCGTATTAAAAAGTATGTTTTTTTCAATGCCAAGTGTACTAATCAATGTTAATATTGGTCTCATTAAGTCTCGAAGATAATTCATGTCACTCACTTTTAGTATCCTTCAAATTGAAAGTAGTAAGTGTAGCCCCGATGCAGAGTGTAGCTACAGTAGCTGCTATGTACTCGCAGGAGTTTTCGCTGCAAATCCCGACTACATCGCCAGGCGTTAAGCCAAATGCTTTCAGACCCGTTGCAATGCTTACTGTTTTTTGCAATAATACCTTGTATGTGTATTTTTCGTGACTATGTGCGTTAATCTAGAAAACAACTAAATGCAGTATAACGTAGTCTATACACGCGAATTAAACGTAAGAATGTTAAGTTTCAATCAATTGTAAAACTACTGCAAGCAAACCAACTTACTTACCAACGCAATTTTTTCTTCAACTAAACAATATTTTGAAAGTTTGTCAATCACATATTTTCCAAAAGATAGGTGGTCAGGAACTTTTATCTGTGGACCGCCATGCACTTCCTTGTTATTTATGTTTATCATTTCATCGGATTATTTCAAATTTTTTAATATAAATTAGGTTACGGATGTAAAATACAATAGGTCGTTCGAGAACAATGTGAAAAGGATTTCTGTGGTCCCTGTCGAGTTTTTTATTTATTACGTACTAGCTGAGCGTCGTCGTGCGCGCGGTTTTCACGCTCAATAAATTTGTTATTTTATTATGTGAGAATATCAATGCTCAACTCCGTGGATTCAGCTATCATCCTTTCATCAAATAGAAATCTGTTGAAAATCTTACAGACACTGTATTTTGAAAATTTGTGACTTCCTTTTGAAATCAGAACAATTAAACAAATATTTAAGCTTCAAAATAAATATCCGTTGTGTATAGTCACCGTAACACAAGCTTAGTAGCTTACCATGGGGTTAGATGGCGCTGTGTGATGTTCACTGATGTAATGTAATGAACAATTTATAGATAGACACATGTACTTACTCGTTTATTATATTATACATTCTATAATAACTATAGATACAATAGAAATAATAAACAATAGATAGGTAGGCACTATACTATCCCCTCAAAAACATTTTCATGTAAAATGTAGCCAAGACGAGAGCGAGATCATATGATGGGCACTGTCAAAAAGTTATCAGATGTCATGTACCTAAAGCCAAGCTTATAACTCTACACGCCCCAACTCCACAAGCACCTTACTTCACAAACTCAACATCTTAGCCAAATATATGGCTGGCCGTTTCGCTACCATGCATGGGTTTTCTGTTAAACATTTGTTCTTGCGGTAATGAAACGGCCAAGCCCATATATTTTGGCTAAGATGTTGAGTTTGTGAAGTAAGGTGCATGTGGAGTTGGGGCGTGTAGAGTTATAAGCTTGGCTTTAGGTACATGACATCTGATAACTTTTTGACAGTGCCCATCATATGATCTCGCTCTCGTCTTGGCTACATTTTACATGAAAATGTTTTTGAGGGGATTTCATCTCTTTTTGTGGTTTGCCTAATTATTAAAAAAAAATTCCCATCAAAGAAACTTTCAGCCTTATAATATTAGGAGGTAAAGTAGATGTATTCACATGAGTATTTTTTTTCTTTTTTTTTCATTTACAATAGGTCGTTTATTATCGACTTACACGTCACGCCGTAGTAGGTACGGCGTTTAGGCCCATGTTTCCAATGTTTACCACTTGTTTGGCCATCACTGGCGGATAGCGAAACAACTTTTAAATATATTCTTGTTGTCCATCACTGTACGACAGCGGTAAACCTTTCTAATTATCAATCAATTTTCATACCTCAAGCACCTCTTATACACACTAGGTGTTGTGGGGGCGCTTAATTACATCCCCTAATTTAAAGGGCAGAAGCTGAATTACTAAAAATCCTGATTTTCTGTATTTTATTTTTTATAATAAGTTGTACTACCTCTAGCATCAAAATTTGCGAAAGTCTCATACAAATAGCCATCCCTTAATTTTAGGAGTTGGGGGGGTGAAAGTTTCAACTTTTAGAATTTTTTAGTTGTTTGTGTACTAATACCAACCTACATACCAAATTTTAGCTTTCTAGGACTTCGGGAAGTACCATTTGAATTTTGATGATCATCAGTGAGTGAGTGAGTGAGTGAGTGAGTGAATGAGTCAGTGACGAAATCGGGGGTTTTTAGATATCAATAAAATCTAAACTATAGGAGCTATGTAACTGAAGCTGTGTATTTTTATTAAGTTCCCTATTGACATTATACCCCGTGAATTACATTCATCTGGTATATTCCAAACCCAAGTTATGAGGGTTCAAAATACCGACGAAACCTTTCGATAAAAGGTAGGTAGTGCCCGTACACTTCGCTGGCTCGTCTTGGCGGGGGCACTACCGTGCCCCCAGATAAAATAAAGTATAAAAAGTATGGACCTAATCATTTTATTTTATTAATCATACTTTTTTTAATACATGTAGGTACCTACCTGATTTTAAATTTTGCTAAAAGGTATTTCTGTCTGTTAACCTATTTTCTAATCAGTATTCTGTCATATTGGTCATATCATCGTAAATCATCTCTGCAATTCCATCCAATTCTTGGTTTCTTGGTTCTTGGTTCTTGGTTCTTGGTTCTTGGTTATTGGTTGGCATTTCGTGGGACGTTTCATTATGGTACTAGCTGTGTCCCGCGGTTTTACCCGCATAAGTCCCGATCCCGTGGGAATTTTCAAAAATCCTCGAAAAATCTATCGGATGTCTACATCACATAAAGAACACACTCTCCAAATTTCAGCCCTCTACTATCAGCGGTTTAGGCAGTGCGTTAATCAGTCATTCAGTCAGTCAGGACAAAGCCTTTTATAGATATAGATTTAGGTAGCACAAGTTGTCTTTTTGACGTTATTACTTTAAATAATAAGTAACAGCGCGATTGACAAGTTGATTCAGCGTTAACCAAGAGTTAAGACCAGTCAGCACTTCAACGAGTTCGAATCCTGGCTGACCGCGTACCATCCCTTTTTTTTTAAAGAAAAACAATATGTGTGCTTTTAACATCCTCCGGTGAAGACCCTCCAAGAGGGGATGATGGTGTTCTCGCCCGCAGAAACCGCCGCCCGTTCCTTGTATGTATCCCCCGGGTGGGGCTAAACGAACAACCACTTTTGACTGCTGTACTGTCGTATCTTAATGGGTGTCGAACACTCCAGTCCACTTCCCTCCAGTTCCGAACCCACACATCATAATCTAGTTTTTAAAACGGTTCAAAAATTATCATTACATGTATTTGTAGGTAAACAAGTTTTTTTAATCGACTTAAAAGAAAGGTTCTAAAATTCATTTCATGTTCATGTATACAATACAACACACTAGCAAAAAGCTGTTAAATTGTTGGCGTATCGTTCTTCATCAGAGCTTCTCTTAACAAACGTCGCAGAATTTTACCCGAACCATTTCGTGGGATTTCTTCGACGAATATAACACCACCGCGTAGTCGCGATAATGGCGATAACTGAAAATAAAAAGTCTTCGCTAGTCTGACTGAGGCAAGTTATTGACACAGTTATTGTTGCTTGAGATCCAGAAGTCGAGAGTTGCACTTAATAAATGAGACGTTACCTTGGGTGTTGTGAAGTCCAGTATATCTTGTTCGGTGAGGGTGACTCCCGGCTTAGGGACGACGAAGGCAGTAGGCAGGTCGCCGGCCAGCTCGTCCGGCTTGCCGACAACTCCGCACTCTGCCACGTCAGGGTGTTGGAGAACAATGTTCTCTATTGCTACTGGTGCCACCTATGTAGTTCAGGATTAATAAAGTACAATTATAACTAAGTGTTAATTTTTCGCACACGGACAGCAATGTGGATTACATATATTGACCCAAACTTATAATAGGCCAGTAGGTTTAGGTTCACGAACCTGTTGACCCTTGTATTTCATAATTTCCTTTATCCGATCGACTATATAAAAGCGTCCTTCGATATCGTAGTAGCCTATGTCACCACTCTTGATGTATCCCTCTTCGTCGAACACGTCTTTAGTGGCAGTTTCATTGTTAACGTAACCTTTCATGAGTGTTGGACTTTTAATACAAATCTCACCCTCTTCGTTTGGCCCTAACTTTTCTCGAGTCTTAATGTCCACAACCTAAAATAAATATAAAATGTTTCTTATATGATATGCACACACTTACCTAATTTAAAAATAATGCGTAGGTCATGATCGTCAAATTTGCTACCATCACTCTATATTTAAAATAAGATTTACAAGGTTATTTTTATTAACCCCCGACGGAAAAAGAGGGGTGTTATAAGTTTGACGTGTCTGTGTGTCTGTCTGTGGCATCGTAGCTCACGAACGGATGAACCGATTTAAATGTAGTTTTTTTTGTTTAATAGGTGTCTTTTGCGCGAGTGTTCTTAGCTATGTTTGATCAAAATCGGTTCAGCCGTTCATAATATATGTTGGTTGAAGCTCGGAAATAAAAACCGAATGTTTTCAAATATGCCCGAGTGGGTATCAAATAAAAGAGCATGACTGTTGTGACAACAATATGCAAGTTTCATCAAAATCGGGTTATCCGTTCAAAGTATATGTAGGGTCAAACTCGGAAATAAAAACCGAATGTTTTCAAATATACCCGAGTGGGGTATCAAATAAAAGGACGTGACTTTTGTGACAACAATAAGCATGTTTCATCAAAATCACTTTTACAAAAAGGGTGAAATAAAAAAATTAAATTAAAAATTTAAAAAACCCCCGACTTAAAAAATCTTCAAAGTTAAAACAAAACTAAACTTTAAAAAGGCAAAAATAATAAACCGAAAACATATTTCATGTCTCTGAGTAGGTATGTGGTACCTTACGTTACCGCGTCGGGGGACGCGGAAACGTTAGATACTATAAGCACCGGGTCGGTTACCATCAACTTCTGTGACACATTCCCGCGTCCCCCGACGCGGTAACGTAAGGTACCACATACCTACTCAGAGACATGAAATATGTTTTCGGTTTATTATTTTTGCCTTTTTAAAAAGGCAACGAAAACATATTTCAAAGTTAAAACAAAACTAAACTTTAAAGTTTAGTTTTGTTTTAACTTTGAAGATTTTTGAAGTCGGGGGTTTTTTAAATTTTTAATTTAATTTTTTGTCCTTGCGTCATATTTTTTTTTCAAAATAATACTTAAATTCTGCTCCTAAACGAATTATTTTTTTATATTAAAAGTAACTACTTGCTAACTAACTCCCAAGTTAGTTACTATTTAAATGGTGGGTCTGCGTTGGTATACCTATAGGATTCTGTGTTTTTGTTTGTGTCTATTCAATTAGAATACCAAAAGGTTTTTATATAATTCTGGTTATCTTGCCTCACCTTCACCGTAACTCCGGGCAAAGGCTGGCCGCAGCTCCCAAGCTTTCCCGGCCTGTCTTCAGGTTCCTTTACTATCGTCAGCGTTGTTTCAGTCATCCCATAAGCTTGCAATATTTTGTTACAATTAGGTAAACTACGGACAATTGCATAATTTATTATAAGAGGGAAATGTTAACAACGAAAAACGGTCTTAAAGACTGACCTCACCTCTACTTGTGTGTCTTGATGTCGTTTGTTTTTTAAAACAAGTTTAAAACGTGTTACCTTTTTTATACCACTGCTGGGCAAAAGGCCTCTTTTACTCTTCCCAGAAATACTATTATTTTTAACCCCCGACGGAAAAAGAGGGGTGTTATAAGTTTGACTTGTCTGTCTGTCTGTCTCTGTGTGTGTATCTGTCTGTGGCATCGTAGCTCACGAACGGATGAACCGATTTCAATGTAGTTTTTTTTGGTTGATAGGTGACTTTTGCGCGAGTGTTCTTAGCTATGTTTGATCAAAACCGGCTCAGCCGTTCATAATATATGTGGGTTGAAGCTTGGCAATAAAAATCGAATGTTTTCACATATGCCCGAGTGGGGTATCAAATGAAAGGACGTAACTTTTGTGACAACAATATGCATGTTTAATCAAAATCGGCTCAGCCGTTCAAAGTATATGTAGGGTCAAACTCGGAATAAAAAACTAATGTTTTCAAATATTAGTTTTTACCCGAGTGGGGTAATCAAATGAAAGGACATACCTTTGGTGACAACAATATGCATGTTTAATCAAAATCGCTCTTACAAAAAGGTTGAAATAGAAAATTAAATAAAAAATTTAAAAAACCCCCCTACTTAAAAAATCTTCCAAGTTAAAACAAAATTAAACTTTAAAAAGGTAAAAATAATAAGCCGAAAACAAATTTCATGTCTCTGAGTAGGTATGAGAGGTATGTGGAAGATTTTTTAAGTCGGGGGTTTTTTAAATTTTTAATTTAATATACTTAATTGTAAAGGAGGCACTCTGAATTAACATTATGAATAATAGCTGCGCTCACTAATTGTCTTTATAAATATAAAATATACTTATCTATATCCCAAAATTTATCAAAATCGGTTCAGTTGTTTGGCATGAAAGCATAAAAAAAAGACAGAATTACTTTCGCATCCTCAATTTAATTGGGATACCGTTCTATATTCATACAGACAGATTATCCGAGCTATATGGACTTTGTTATAAACCCAATATAAATAATGTTCTGTTGAGTTGTTTGTCCGTAAAGTGGGAAGAAACGGACATCCGCAAATGTTCTACTTTGTATAATATGTAGTAGGGATGAACTTATAAATCTTATATAATTATAGCATGAAAATTAACAAGTTGGGTGACTCACTTGTTCAAAGCTAATGCAGTGGTGTGAGCCGAGAGGGGTGCTGCAGCACACCAAACAAGGTTGACTGAAGACAAATCATATTTCTTCACTACAGATGACTTGGCTAATTTTACTACTATTAGTGGAACTGTCAGAATTTCTGTAATCTGAAAAACAACTTTTGGTAGGTTATCGAAAACTAGAATTAGGTACTGTATTTTTTATAATACAAGTAGTTTAGAATAGAAGTAACTATACCTACTTACTTTATATGTTTCGATTCTTTCCATATATAAATCAGGATTGAATTCCGTCAAATATACGACTAAATTACCAGTGCAAATGTATTGTATCGTGGTTAATAAGCCATAAACGTGGTACCACGGTGCTACTGTCAATATTCTTGCATTATTTTCACTAGAATAACTGAAAGATAAAAATAGATCATTGCAATTATACTCGTACCTACAGACTTATCAATTGCTGCTTTTTATTCATTACTAGCTGCTTCTCGCAGTTGCACCCGCGTAAATCCCAATCCCGTGGAAATATCGGGATCAAAAGTATTTTTGAAATCGGTCCAGTAGTTTTTAAGTTTTTAAACTTTAGTTAGTAGTTTATAATATAAGTATAGAAGCGTAGATGTAGGAAAGTTAAGTACCTACTTGAAAATCGTAACTGCATATAAAGCGTTTAGGTGTGTAATCATCACGCCTTTCGGTAGTCCGGTAGTGCCGGATGAGTACAGTATAAAAGCAGTGTCTGTCTTGCCGTTGACCTTCGTCGGTTCGAACTCATGCACGTCACATTCCTTCTTCGCTAGATCTCCGAGGGTCATCACGCCACACGGCGCTCCTTCGTAACTCAGATGCACTATGTACTCTATACAAGATGCTTCTTGAAGAATATCTAGCTTCAGCTCTAACGCATGAGTCGAACAGAAGACTAGTCGTGGTTTAGATATACCCATTGCGTGTAAAGTTTCGTCTGAAAATGTTGAAAGTCTTAGATTAGGTGTTCGTTATTTTAATCTAACATTTATGTTAAGAATTACATTTCTTTCATCGACGTTTTTGAGCTTTCGTTGTCAACAAGAAACTTTTATAGTTTCATCATGTCCGTCTGTCTGTCTGTCCGCGGCTTAGATCAGTGACGCTTAGTTCTAAGAAGCTACAATTTTGCATATTCATACATATTGATTATGCCGAGAACGAGTATAAGACGTAAGTACCTCCCACATGTAAAATGGGGGATGAATACTTTTTTCTGGTTAACCCTATCGTGTGAGGTATCGTTTTACTTACTTTTAGTATACTTCAAATTGATAGTGGTGAGGGTAGCACCGATGCAGAGCGTGGCTATTGCAGCCACAGTGAATTCACTCGAGTTCTCGCTGCAAATTGCGATTACATCGCCAGGTTTTAAGCCAAATGCTTTCAAACCCGTTGCAACATTTACGATTTTTTGCAATAATTCCTTGTATGTAAACTCCTCATTCGTCTCTCCGTTTATCTTTAAAGAATTGATTGATATTAATTTAATTAAAATTAGATCTAAGTTAAAGTACATTATATAGAAACTAAGGAATATTTCAGTGTCAGATTCCCTTAGGAGCTTACCCCCTTACTTATAAAAGATGACTTAGTTTATGTAACGTTTGTCTATTACTGTGACATAATTTTTGAAAGTTAACAGACAGAGACAAACGTTAGACAAACTTAGGTAAGTCACCGTTTATAAGTAAGGGGGTTATAGTGTCTTTTGGTATATCTTTGAGTAAAAGGAACTACCTAAGGATAAGGCTAGACGCAAACGTTCTGAAACCGAATTAAGTTTCCTAATCAGGAATTCAGATTCTGAAACCGGAATGCTCTGCTTACGTACAAACTGTTCAACAAGACGCACATTATTATCCTTTATTTCCAACAAAAAAAACCTAACGTTCGGTGCGGCGCGTTCGAATACAAATAATATAATCGGACGTTTGCGCTCGTCTCACGGAATTCCAAATCTGAACTGAATTGCTGATCAGGATACCTAATCCGGATTCCGAACGTTTGCGACCAGTTTTATAAATAAGGACCTTTCGTACTAGCTACTACCATAGATTAACAATAGGCATCATTTCGTCTATGCTACTACTTAGACATCTGTACCTTGAAACGGACATCCATTGATCCAATGGCATAAAAAACCCTAAATTAACTTTTAAAAACAAAAATAATAATTAATTTACGGCCCACTTACCGTGTGTTAACCGAATTAACTTACAAAATGGTATAAGGTATGTTGGTATGTACTTACCATTGCTATTTTGCCTTCCGTCAAACAATATTTTGATAATCTTTCAATCGCATAGTTTCCAAATGACTGATGATCAGGAATGTTCAATTGTGGACCGCCATGGACTACTCTATCGGTAATCAACATCATTTTTACAGTATTTAATATTGTAAGTTATTTGTGTCGGATTAAGTTGTAAAAAACGCAACAGCTGGCTGTTCATAAACAGTGTGTGAATTTATGTGGTTAAAATTGAATTTTATGTGAATGTTAAAATCTTGTTAAACTCATTATTGCACTTGACTTTGGCCGTGAGGGCGCCCCGCAATATCGACTTTTATGTTTACCTTCTTCTCATCCGGTTGCATCCCTCCCGGGAGCCCGGGGTCCGCTAAACCCCAAATTGATTTTTTTTGTTTGGGGTCGGCGCAGTCGGTAAGTCATCATTGACCATACCTTCTGTTATTAGATTTGGCAATGTTTTTACGGCCGGCCGCCTGTCAGACACCAACTCTCTTAGGGATCAAGCAGTTTTTCCGCCACCGCGCGCGGAAAACTTAAAGTTTGCTAATCTCTCTCAGATCCCTTAGTCGCCTTTTACGACACCCACGGGATGAGATGGGGTAACCCTATTCTATGCTGGGGCTACACGGCTACTTTTATGTTTACCCATGTAAATGTATTATGGTCCTGATAAATGACATGAAAATAAAATTATATGATGAATAGGTAACTTTCAAAGTTCCTGTCCGCAACGACCTAGTACCTACCTAGGTTGCACTTTAGAATCCTACGTCACGATTTTGGGGGTAGGGAGGGGTGGGAGGAGTGTTGTACAACCCCCCTAATACCTTCAATGCGTAATTTCAAATATACCATAAATATAATAATAATTTAGAGGTTATAATTTCGCTAAAATTTGAATATGTGTGGGCTTCAGCGCGTCGCAGGGGCTGTAGCAGCAGCCCCTCAGCCCTTGCGTGACAAAACGCAGCACAAGACACTCACCTTCACAGCTTTGGCAGCAGCTTAGTCTTCGCAGCTTAGTTTTATTTATAGATAGTATTAGGCGCTTTGGCGACCGCTGCCGCGGCACGCTCGCTTCGCTCGCTCGCCAAAGCGCTGCGTGTAATCATGTTCTAACATTAACCTAACCTATCCAAGTCGGGGTGATCCGTATATTTTTTTCGAAGTTCAAGTAAAAATGTATGAATTTTTTTTTTCATTGCTCAACATAAAACTAGCAATAAATGTTAGCCCTCCTTCTCCTCTATCTCCTACAAGTCTTTTTTTATACAAATTCGTAACGTAGGATTCTAAATTGCACCCCCTACCTAATATATTTTAGAAGTAAAATTTTTAAATTTGATCAGCTCACTTTTGTACTTAAGAGATCAAATTCAAAACAAGGGACTATCGAAAGAGAAACAAAAGATGATCGGAACAAAAACAAAATTAATCTTTTTTTATTAGTTAGTTATAAAATTAGAGGTAAATAGTTTCAATTGTCAAAAAATAGCCTCACCTTAGTATTCACAAATAATAAATTTGAATCTGATTGTTGTTTAGGTTTACGTATTACGATGTTTTATTTAGGTACCTAACTTACAATGCATATTGCTGAACGTGAGAACTCTCAAATAATAAGTTATTATTAATATTAAATATTTTCTAACTTTAAAAATAAACGCATTAACTTAAAATACCTACCTACGTATTTTTTAATTACCGATTTACTTGCGCATTTCGTAAGAAAGAAAAACTTATAATTAGGGAAAAAACTACAAAATGATTATTTCATAACATTTTTATTTTTGAGACCATTACCTACTTATTAATTAATCATAATATAATACATTATTTTTCTAAGCTTACATTTTTTAAAGACTACTAACAAAACATCAGTCATAATAAGTGTTTCAAAATATTCCATTTTTCTTTGCACAAGTTGGGATATATTTTTTACCCTTTGAAAATAAAATTGACGTATTTTTTATTTTTGGAGCTATGGCCAGTTAAACATTTCATAATGGATGGTAGGCAACATGGCAACGGGTTAATTAAGTAGCATCCGCACTAGGGTATCGAGAACCGGAAACTTTTTTGAGAACCGGGATTTTCGGTACCAGCCTAAGAAAGAACCGGGATTTCCCGGGATTTTCGGTACATCTTACAGAGGTTTGCACCTCTGTAAGATGCTTTAAGATTTGCTTTGAAATATCTGCACGATGCTATATTTAGCTTCATTTTTAGGGTTCCGTAGCCAAATGGCAAAAAAACGGAACCCTTATAGATTCGTCATTTCTATCTGTCTGTCTGTCCGTCTGTCCATCCGTATGTCACAGCCACTTTTTTCCGAAACTATAAGAGCTATACTGTTGAAGCCTGGTAAGTAGATGTATTCGGTGAACCGCATTAAGATTTGCACACAAAAATAGAAAAAAACAACAATAAATTTTTGGGATTCTCCATACTTAGAACTGAAACTAAAAAATATTTTTTTCACCCCACACTTATAGGGGGGTATCTATAGATAGGTCTTCAAAAACGATATTGAGGTTTCTCATATCATTTTTTTTCCAAACTGAATGGTTTGCGCGAGAGACCCTTCCAAAGTGGTATAATGTGTGTCCCCTCCCTGTAACTTCTAAGATAAGAGAATGATAAAAATTGGTTTGAACGAGATCTAGTAAGTAGTTTTTTTTAATACGTCATAAATCGTAAACCGTAATTTACCTTTCAAAACAAAACCTGTTTTATAGATAATAGCAGCTCCCCGTGGTTTCACCCGCATAAGTCCCGATCCCGTGGGAATATCGGGATCAAAAGTAGCCTATAGCCTTCCTCAATAAATGGACTATCCAACGCCGAAAGAATTTTTCAAATCGGACCAGTGGTTCCTGAGATTAGCGCGTTCAAACAAACAAACAAAAAAACAAACAAACTCTTCCGCTTTATAGTAAATAGATGGTACGGAACCCTTCGTGCGCGAGTCCTACTCGCATTTGGCCGGTTTTTTTATAAATAACCTTGGGTTTTCGTATCCCAAGGGTAAACACGGGACTCTTTTACTAAGACTCCACTGTCCGTCTGTCTGTCACCAAGCTGTATCTCATGAACCGTGATAGCTAGACAGTTAAAGTTTTTCCGTTGCCGCTATATCAACAACAACAGTAGTGTAATTTATTTTTACCACTAGCGCCATCTAGTAATATACTCGCGCCAGTAGTAGAAATTAATAACATTGCGTTCAAGAATTTCGATTGGTCCAGTGTTCATTTTAGAGTTCCGTACCCAATTGTGAACGGAACTAATGGTACGGAACCCTATGTGCGCGAGTCCAACTCGTACTTGGCCGGCTTTACGTCATCAATCAATAATTTAATCACAAATTATAATTTAAAATCACATAATTGCCTAGTCTCTCATTATTTAGTAGTATTTGGCATAAAATCAAGTTAAAATCAGACTAATCATTTAAATGAAGTAAATCAATTAGTACTTAAATATAAAAACAAGTAAGAAAATAAGAATTAAGTGTAAAATTAGTAAAAAAATACATTATTTTTGCTTTCCATCACACGAAATATATTTTTCCCGAAAGTCCCGAAAATCCCGGTTCTCAGATTTTTATTCCCGGGATTTCCCGGTTCTCTAAAACAGCAAAAGAACCGGGAATTCCCGGGATTTTCGGTACCGGGATTTCCCGGTTCTATACCCTAATCCGCACCCTCTACCTGGTGCCGGAATGCGGCCCGTATTTGTTTTAAATTCAATGAGATATTTTATAGCTTAATTTAAAAATAAATGGGAATGCGCTCCACTAACGCCATACAAAAAGCAGAAAAATATTGTGCACTGGAAAAATACTGACTCATATTTTATTACAAGGCCGTTTGCTTCCTTCGTCAAACCTTCGCCCTTCTTTCTTCAAAGGAAACCTACAAATCTTTACAATGTACCTAAGGTTTACCTAATGTTTTTAACTGTAAAGTAGATCTAGTCAAAAACATTAGGCACTATATATCTTGATTATTGCCTAGCTCCTGATTGTTTTACAATGTCGAACTATAATTTGCTCTTCTTATTCGAACTAAGCCTTTGCCTTAAAACTCGTCTCAGAATTTTTCCTGATGGATTCTTTGGTATTTCGTCGATGAATATAACTCCACCGCGGAGATGAGAACTCGATGATAACTGTAACAAAAACAAATGAGTGGTGTTCACTAAACCGATATCATCGTTAGGGCAAGAACACCGTAAAAACTCACTTTATAAATATATTTGGTAACCTAAAAGCGCATATAAGTAAAAATTATAATGAAGGTTTCTTGAAAAAATGCTTTCCAAATTTTGCACCCGACAGGACTTGAACCAGCAACCTTACAAAACCGTTGTATTGCGCTAACCAATTGTGCCACAGGTGCCTGTCCGGCCAAGATGAAATAAAGGATTGCACTCTTTCGTTTTTGCGACTGAGGCACTTAGCGAAATCATAGCCCTTTGAGCTTTCAATTATTTCGATTGTACGTTGCCCTTCAAAAAGTTGCTTCAAACAAGAAGTTGTCATCCCAAGTGCCGTTTAGCTCTTTAGCGTTTGAACCACTAAAACATTGGTGTGTTGATGTGTTCTCAATAACCTACCTTAGAGTTAGCGAAATCAACAATATCTCGTTCAGTGAGCGTGACGTCAGGTTTGAGCACGACGAAGGCGATGGGCAGTTCCCCCGCCTTCTCGTCCGGCTTGCCGACCACGCCGCACTCCGCGACGCTGGGGTGCTCCAGTAGCACACTCTCCACTGCTGCTGGGGCCACCTGCAACATTCAGATAAAACACTGGTATCAGGGACTTGATATATAAACCTAGGTGCTGTGAATATTAATGTCTGTCACCTAATGAACGAAATTTAGGTGCCTGTAAAGTCGAGGGTGCGAACATTTATCTTCACAGCGCTCTGGCCGCGTGGCTGGGTCGATTTCTTTAACAAGTCGATATATAGATACAGTAGATAAGTACATTAGTTAGTGTATAGTGTACATAATCTTAGTCGAGAGTGGTGGTAGATCAGGAAGATTTCCTAAGCGTCGTCTGCTGCATCCACTCCTTTTTCTGCCTACGAGGGGACAAGATCTTCCTGCCCCAAACACCGCACGTCTTTAGTCCTTTAATAACCATACCTACTACATATACATTCGGCATTCTTTTTACGGATAGCAGCCTGCCTGGCAACAACGGGTAGATAGAACTTGGGATTCGCTAGTCCGAAACTCCATAGCCTGCGACGCCTTTTACCAGACCTGGCGTGTCCTCGTTGTCGCGTCGCGGAGTACGAAGAAACAATTTTATTAAAGTTCCGTACCCAAAAGGTAAAACCGGGACCCTTCTATTAAGACTCTATGAACTGTGATTCGTGCTGCGCGACATCCCTTTCTTTACTTATAAAAGTACTAAGACTCCACTCTCTGTCTGTCTGTCTGTTACCAAGCGCAGGCTGTATCTCATGAACCGTGATTCGCGCTTCGCGACAACCCTTTCTTTACTTCGAAAAGTACAATCTTAGTACAACTTATCTTTAGTTACAATATTAGGCAGCAAAATACCTACACTATCTAAATCCATTCTTTTATTTATTTGCCGCCTGTTACATTAAATTTGTAATCGTAGGTACTAATAACAAAAAGATAAAAGTGTATGTGTGTCTGTTGCTCCTTCATCCGAAAATCGCCGAACCGATTGCGATGAAACCCTGTCTGTAGATAGCGTGAGACTCTAGAATAATAACGTAAACTAATCCCAAACCCGGATTTGCGTGGGCGAAGCCGAAAAGCACAAATCTATATCTATGAAATGCTTTGTCCTGAGTGACTGACTGATTGATGTTGTCAGTTGAAATTTGGAGAGTGTGTTCTTTATGTGCTGTAGGCATCCGATACGAAAGGATTTTAGAAAATTCCCACGGGATCTGGACATATGCGGGTAAACCCGCGGAATACAGCTAGTAGTATATAATATATTTTACAAAATAAATTGATAATCCTGTTATTTAATGGATCGACGTTATCTTGTCGATAAGTAGATAGTAGGTACGATAAGTAGGTACCTATCAGAATTGTTTGTCATTATGATTCAAAGGTTCAAAAGTACACTTAGAAAACGACCATCAACTTCGAAATACTCCGGTCAAGTGCGAGTCGAACTGGCGCGCCGAGGGTTCCGTATTCATATACGACCATATGTAGGTCTGTAATTGATGATCAGCAATCAAAGACCCTCCTATTGTATAAGCGGTCATTCGACCCATAAGCCTACTTACACTGGTTTAAAGTTTTGTATAGGGACTTTATTTTTGTGCTACAAGTACAAGGCCTTGCTATTCCGAAAAATAAAAAAAGATGATTATTAAGGTTCATTTTGGTGATTTTGCGTAAATCTAAATTTACCCATATCTTTTTATCGTGTTATATAAATAAAAATAAGTAAATATTGCACGACGACGTTACAGACAGCGCAATCAAGCCCCAAACTAAGCACTAGGCTTTTACTAGCTTGGCTTGGCTTGTTGACTCAGAACCTTGATTTTTATACACCTAATAGAGTTTTCAGTATAATGCTTTTTATTTCAACTCGATACCTCCGCGCTTTCTCGAGATAAAGGGTCTTGGCAGATTTGGAACAAAGTGATCCTATAAGGTTTTCTTTTATACGTTTTGAGGTACGGAACCCTAAAAACAAGTATATAACTAATAACTATACAAGTAGACTACATTTGTAGCATAATAAATAATATAATTGATATTTCAAAGCACTGTATCGAAAACAATACCTACCTACCTCGTTTAATAATAATTTTATAGTGAGAAATTGGCGAACATTAATGTTGAGTACGTACGTAGGTAGGTACATTTTATGGCTTCAATTAAATTTATAAGCCTTTGTTTATAGAAGGTAACACGTCAATTTTATGATAATAAAGATAAAATTAGAAACTAATATGCAATCTAAGAGGCAAAATAATCCACTATTAATATTAGGTTTAAAATTATTTTTCATCTAGCGAGTTGGTATTCAGAAACATGGTGGGTAAGATTAGGTTAGGTTCCTAGTACCTACCAAATTTTCTTGTCTAGTTTTGGATTTCTCCATCGAAATCCTAAACCAATTTTACATCCAACTGAGGACGGTTATTCGTGAATCCTAGGATGTGAGCAATATGAATCCCGCGTACTCTTAACTTGATATTATTAGTACTTATTTTTGTTTGATTACATTACCGAACTTACCTGATAGCCCTTATACTTGATGAGTTCTTTGAGCCGGTCTACGATGAAGAAGCAACCGTCAGTGTCGTAATACCCGATGTCTCCTGTCTTCATATAGCCCTCTCGGTCGAACATGTCGCGAGTCGCCGCCACGTTGCCGACATAGCCCTTCATTATCGTCGGCCCTTTGATGCAGATCTCGCCCTCTTCGTTTGGACCCAGCTTCTCTCCAGATTCTATATGAGTCACCTAAAATAAGTAATCGATACGCTCTTTATATTTCCTTGTGTAATAGGTAGTCTAATTATTTATTGTCACAGTATAGGTATAGCTTCTGCTTACTTTGCACTTAAGCCCAGGAATTGGGTAACCAGCGCTCCCACTTTTTCTGCTGAGGTCTGGATCGTCTTTTGTAGCAACTAAGGTCGTCTCTGTCATTCCGTATGCTTGGAATACGCCTTTGCAGTTTGGCAATCTGAAATTTTATGTAAAATAATAATGTTTACTTAGGTGCAGGTTTAACATCACGATTTGGCACGTCACCATTTTTGTTGGAGATACCTAAGTGGTAATGGTAACCTTTAGGAAATCAGCCGAACTCGTTACACTGCTCTCTTCCAGTCACATCTTGACCCTTGAAGACCTGGTTCATGTCACAGGTCAGGTATCATCTTGGTACGTTTTTGTGCTATATCTTATACGACTAAACCATCTAGTTAAATATGATTTACTTACTTTACGAATTATATCATAAAATTACATACCGTTTCAGTGCAGCATTTATAATTTCTGAGCTAAGGGGAGCCGCACCACACCATATGGTTTCCACTGACGATAGATCAAATTCTTCAACAATAGGGCTCTTTGCTAGAAATACTACAATTGGTGGTACAGCAAGCAGAGATTTGACCTATGAACAAAATAACACATGAAGCAATGCAAATTGAGTCGAATAGAGGTGGTTCATGGACTCGGGGCTTACCTTGTGCTCTTGTACAGCTCCCAGATATTTAAAAGGGTCGAAACCCTGTGAGAAGAAAATGATCTTGTTTTTCAATATCAAGTCGTTTATTGTCGTCATCAAACCATATGCATGATACCACGGTACTATTGAAAGCAGAGCTGATTCTACGCGATCTTCAGACTTTCTGAAAATGGTAATAAGTAGAGTAAAATAATCTGGATAATTTAAGGAAACTTAATAAGGATATTATTAAAATAAGTACATTTATCGAACTTACTCGAATAAGGATAAAGAATACAACAAGTTGAGGTGTGTCAACATAACACCTTTCGGCAAGCCTGTCGTTCCCGAAGAATATAATATGAAGGCAGTATCAGTAACTCCTTCAACTGTTGCTGGTTCATATGTGTTTATGTCATTTCCTTTGACAACAACTTTATTGAGCTCCAGTACAACTTTGTCTACAGCAGCTTCGTTTATTTGTATGATCTTTTCTAGACAAGGAATCGTTTTTAAAGTGCTGATGTGATTTTCTAATGCATATTCTGAGCCAATCATGAATCTTGGTTTCGAAATGCTTAATACATGTTTGATTTCGTCTGGAACAAAAAAACGCTCGTTAGTTTGAACAGTGCAATCCTCCGTCACAACTAATATACATATGTATATTTTTATGATATAATAATATCATCGCCACCTACACCAACCTCGCAGTATCACGGTGGAGGCCGCTGTATCCTTTAGCGCCGTGAAGTACCTTCGGGATCAGTCATAGACAGATCGTGTCACCTAGCTTACGATTCGGTTCTTGTAACCAAACTTCCTTTGGTCCTAGTGAAACTACTTAATTGTCTAGACAGGTGCCGCCGCCGGAGCATAAAAGCCGCTCACCACTCGCATCTCGGAGAGATGCTAAGGAATGCCTCGCTGAGGCCAGCAGAAAGGCCACCACATTACCTATCTCCAATCTAGTGTGTGATACAGAAATTACATTTGGGTCTTAAGTGTTTTATATAAATTTGCTAACCTGTAGTATACATAAGGTTAAGTGTAGTAATAGTAGCACCACAGCATATTACAGCCATCGCGGACATCAAGTATTCTGCCTTGTTTTCACCACAGAGGGCGACTACATCTCCCCTTTTTACTCCTAGATTTTTCAAGCCAACAGCTATGTCTACCACTCCCTGCAGTACATGTCTATATGTGATCGTCTCATCGGTGTTGGCATCGATCTAAAATTAAAAAAATACAATATGTTAAGTATACCTAAACGAATAAACATTGATCAGTTGTCGGTTTTCTAGGCTCATGTAGCCATAGGTCCGTAGTCCACTATATGTTAACGTTTAGTAAGTTTAAACATACATGAGTGTTGAGAACAGGACGACCTTAGTATATAGTTTTTTATGTACATAGCTTTAAGATGTCTTTTATGTGTTAGATTATAAGTTTATGTGTTAGATTATAAGTTTTCGTGTAATAAATCTGACCGGGCGCGTTTGACTATATCAAGTGCGACAGGGTCAGAGCTATAATAAAGTGAGATGCAAGGTGGGACCCTCAGTCGAATGCAATGCGTAATAGATGTTGCGCAATCATTTCTAATATAAGGCAGGGGTATTTTTGTAAAAGTCAGAAGCTGTTTGCACTGCGCTGAAGACACCTGACTGGAACTAGGAACTAAGAACTCAAATAGAACTAAGAACATTTATGAATAAAGAAGTATACAGTAGTACATCAGGCGTTTTTATTTGGGAGCGCGCAGACAAGCAGGGACGAGCGAACATACAGTCCACTAAGCCGAGGAGAGAGAGAGAGAAGAGAGAAGAGTAGAGACAGAAGACTACGAGTCGTAACCCGGTAGACTTACGAGTCGTAACATTACGAGTCGTAACAATACGAGTCGTAACAAGGTAGACTTACGAGTCGTAACGTTACGAGTCGTAACTAGGTAGACTTAGTCGTAACGTATCGTTGTTTCGAAAACTACTCCGAGGCGTCGAGGAGGCAACCACCCTGTCCGACGGATCCAGGACAATTTGGACCTTCGAGAACCGGATCTTTGAACTTTGAACCTACGGAACTAGGCTTCGCACTCCACTCCTACCTCGTCGGAACGGATCGTGTGCCGTCCATCTTCGATCAAGATGGGGCTCGAACGGAGTCAGGGCGATCCGAAGGAGGTCGAGGAGCAGCGCCAAGCGGAGCAGCTACGGGAGGAGCGAAGACTACACCGGGAAGAAGTTCGTCGCATCCAAGAAGAACGGGAGCGAAGGAGATCGCTTCAACCACCAGAGTCGCCGTCAACACTACCAGCACACACGTCGGGACTGCAACGTCTGCAGTCGCAAACCAACAGGTCTGTACGTAGTCAACGTTCGACCAGCTCCACGTTGCGTCATCGTGTCGTCGAGCTTGAGGCTGCTGAGAACCTCGCAGACCTCAGGCGAAGGGGACTCGACCAGGAAGCTGACCGAGAAAAAAGGCAACTCGAACAGGAAGCTGACCGAGAAAAAAGGCAACTCGAACTGGAAGCTGACCGAGCAAAAAGGCAATTCGAACTGGAAGCTGACCTAGTACAAAAGCGACTCGCTGTCCAACAGGCCGAAATCGAAGACGAGGGCAGTGTGCGGAGGGGCAGTGTGCGGGGAGATGACGACGAGGTCAGCGCTCATGCCAAAGTCGGAAACTGGCTGCGGAACACACCAGTTGTGCGCATCGATCGGCAGCCCGAACCACGTCCACAGAGGGACGAAGAACAAAGACCGTCGTGGGAACGGAGAGACCGTTCTAGAACACCGGGCAGGAGAAACGGCATCGAGGAGCTCGCTGATGCTTTGAAGCAGATGGCACGCCCGCAGCGTAGGTACAACAGCGACCTACCTACCTTCAGCGGAGCAGCGAGCGAGTGGCTCGCCTTCAAAGCAGCGGTACGAGATTCGACGAAATACTACAACGTCGACCCGACCGAGAACCTCCTGCGGCTGAGAACGTGCTTGAAGGGCGAGGCGCGCGAAACCGTCGCGGCGCTACTCTTCACAGCGACTCATCCCGACGAAATCCTGCAAACTCTCGAACAGAGTTTCGGCCGTCCAGAAATTATCATCGACAAAGTGCTGGACGACCTACGGAGGTTGCCAAAACCCGGACCTACGGCAACGGAACTGAACATATTCGCGGTGAAGGTGCAGAACGTCGTGTGCACCCTGAGGAGCGTCGACAGCATGCAATACCTGCATAATCCGATGCTTACCAGGGACATTTTGGGTAAGTTAAGCCTGAACCTCAGGACACAATGGTGTAACTACGCCGAGAACTACCCCGAATCATCGGAGCCGAAGGTGGTGCTACTCTCTCGCTTCCTGATGAAGGAAGCAGACAAGGCGCTGCGCTTCGACTACACTTCAGTCTCCATTACAACGAAGACTCCAACCACCAGCAACACGAACGCAAAAGGCAAGAGGACTGCAGTCTACGCTACGGACGAGCAAGAGGAAGCACCGACCTGCGTGCAGTGCAAGCAAGCACACACCCTCCCGAAGTGCCGGCAGTACCTCGCTCTACCTATCAACAAGCGATGGGAGCTGGCCAAGGGGAAGGGACTCTGCTTCAAATGCCTGGTTAGTAAACACAGGCGTTTCCACTGCAAGGCCAAGGCGTGCGGCGTACGACAGTGCCGCAGCCCCCACCACGCAACTCGACACGAAGACAGCGAGGGCGCGAGATCCGCGCCCACGGACGGACAGGGCGCGCGATCCGCGCCAGCACCGGTGGCGAGAGCACCCGCACCCGCGCGGCGCTCCGCCACACCGCCGTCACCAAGTGAAAGTGATAACGCGTTAGTGCTAGCAATCGCAGCGAACTCTGCGACCAGTGAAGTGTTGTTAAAAGTGTGTCCCGTGACAGTATCAGGGCCGCGTGGAAACGTCGATACCTACGCGCTACTCGACGAAGGAGCTACGATCACACTCATCGACAAGGAACTCGCCACGAGCGTCGGGGCGAGCGGGCCTACACGGCCTTTGAACGTCTGCGGTCTCAACACATCGAAGAAAGAAAAGGACAGCCAAGAGGTGGAGATCTTCGTGAGGGGGAAGGGCGAGAACGCGCCTTTCAAAGTGAAGTGTCGCACGATCTGCGACCTCACACTACGAAGCCAAACCGTGCCTCGAAGACTACTCGAACTTCGACATCTGAAGAATCTGCGCGACGAGGAATTGTGCTACGAACGAGCACACCCACGCATCCTGATAGGAACTGATCACTGGGGCCTCATCGTGTCGAGAGAACTTCGTGTTGGCGGACCCGACGAGCCGGCCGCGTCAAGAACCGAACTGGGATGGGTGGTGCACGGAACAGCACCACGCAACACCATCTACCGAGACAACGGTGATGTGCTCCACGTGTACGCACCCGATATACGCGTACGAGACGGCGAGGAACACGACCGACGTCTCAACGATCTAGTCGAGCGCCACTTCGCGATCGACTCCCTCGGTGTCGCCCCGAAACCGCGGATCAGCGACGCCGACAAACGAGCAAGCAAGATCTTCAACGAGACCGTGAAGAAGAAAAACGTGGGATACGAGGTCGGACTTCCATGGCGACACGATCACGTCGTCATGCCGCCGAGCTACGGAGCAGCTACGAACCGGCTGCGCGGCATCGAAAGGAAGATGGACGCCGACCCCGCATTCGCCCGCGAGTACACAGCGCAAGTGGACAACCTGCTGACAAAAGGCTACGCTGTGCCATGCGATGGCGCCGAGACTGCGAGCAAAGTCAGCTGGTTTTTACCGCACTTTGCCGTGGAGAATCCGAACAAGCCGGGGAAAAAGAGGCTTGTCTTCGATGCTGCACACCAGAACCGCGGCGTGTCGCTCAACGACATGCTGCTGGAGGGGCCAGACTTACTTCTCTCTCTTACAGGAATCATTTTCCGCTTCCGCGAACGAGCCATCGCGGTGACAGCCGACGTTCAAGAAATGTTCCTGCAAGTAAAAATCAGAGGAGAGGACCAGCCAGCCCAGCAGTTCCTGTGGCGAGGAGCAGACCGATCCTGCTCACCCCGCTCGTACAAAATGACGAGTATGATCTTCGGCGCGGCGAGCTCACCGTTCCTCGCGCACAGTGTGCGCGACCACAACGCTCGCACGCGCGCCGACACGCACCCGCGGGCTCTGGCCGCGATCACGCGGAGCCACTACATGGACGATTACGTGGACAGTTATAACAGTGAATCGGACGCGCGAAGTACCATCGCCGAGGTACGTGAAGTGCACGCGGTGGCCGGGTTCACCTTACGCGGATGGTGTTCTAATCGCGACAATGTGTTAAACAATGTGCCTAGTGAATTGCGCGCAACGGGACTCTCCCAACTGGGGGGAGACGGCTCGGACAGTAAAATCCTCGGACTGTATTGGCACGCTAAAAATGACGAACTCGCCTTCAACACGGCAATGCATCGGGTGTCGACCGATGTACGCGACGCGAAACGTGCTCCCACCAAACGCGAAGCGCTAAGTGTCGTCATGTCTATTTACGATCCTCTCGGGCTACTAAGTCAATACACAGTGCGTGCGAAAATCATACTGCAGTCTCTCTGGAAACTGCAAGTGCCGTGGGACGAATCCCTCCCCGCGATAGAAGCTGCGCTTTTCGCGGAATGGCTACGACAGCTAAGCGATATCACCCAATTACGCATACCGCGATGCTACGGACTCGATAGTGCGCGAGAAATTCACCTTCACGTAATGTGTGACGCGAGCGAACGTGCGTACGCCACCGTGGCGTACTTTCGCGCCACACACTCCGACGGCAGTGTTTCGGTCGCCCTGGTCGCCGCGAAAGCCAAGGTGGCACCGAAACGCACTATCAGCATTCCGCGCCTGGAGCTACAGGCGGCGGTGATCGGCGCGAGACTCGCCGATGCTATCAAGAAGGAGCATCGGTTCGAGATCGCGCGCACCGTCTACTGGACCGACGCCGCGACTGTCGTCCACTGGGTGAAGAACGACACGCGGCGTTACACCCCGTTCGTCGCCCACCGGTTGGGCGAGATCGCCGAACACACGAACCGAGACGAGTGGCGCTGGTTGCCAACCGAGCCGAACGTGGCCGACGACGCCACCCGTCTACAAGGATCAGGTACGATTACAGCACACGATCGTTGGTTCACGGGGCCGAGCTTCCTACGGAACCCGGAGGCTGAGTGGCCCACCCAACGATTGCCCACCGAAGACGACGACTCACCAGAGGTCCTGCACACGAGCGAGCGGGACGAGACGTCGAACCAGTGGACACCAGACCCGTCTCGTTTTTCTACCTACGAGAGGCTGGTACGTGCAACGGCGCAAGTATTGACCTTTATTGATCTGTGCCGACACCGAACGACGCGCCTAGAACATCGTCACATCGAACGTGCCGAACGAGCGCTCATCCAGCGAGCTCAAGAGGACAGCTTCGCCGACGAACTGAGACGACTGCGGGCCGGGCGACCGATCGCTCGGACGAGTCGACTCTACACACTCGATCCTGTACTAGAAGGTGAGGTACTGCGGGTGCAAGGTCGTATTGGCGCATCGAGCGCGCCGATCGAGACGCAGAGGCCGGTCATCCTAGACGGCCGCCACGCTTTCACCAAACTGCTAGTGCTGAGGGAGCACTGTCGCGCCGGTCACGCCAACAGGGAGCGCGTGACGAACGACCTACGGCAGCGCTATTGGATCGTACACCTACGACCTACTGTGCGCGCCGTAGAACACCAATGTGCGCTTTGTAAAGTGCGCAAGGCGCGCCCTCGCGCGCCCACGACAGGCGACCTACCTAGGGCGCGGGTGGACCCATTCCACCGCCCCTTTACCAACTGCGGGCTCGACTACTTTGGCCCAATGGTAGTCAAAATCGGACGGCGCCGGGAGAAGCGCTGGGGAGCGCTGTTTACCTGCCTAACCACACGGGCGGTGCACCTCGAGTTGGTCGAATCCTTATCGACCGACTCAGCGATCATGGCACTGCGACGGATGGCGGCGCGGCGCGGATGGCCCTCGCAGATGTACTCCGACAACGCGACCAACTTCAGAGGCGCCGATGCCGAGCTCGGGCGTGCCTACGCCGAGTGGGCGTCGGCTCTACGTGCTGAAGGCTTCGCTCACCGCATGAAGTGGACGTACATCCCCCCCGGGGCGCCGAATCAAGGAGGAGCGTGGGAACGACTCGTACGCTCCGTGAAAACTGCACTCGCCGCGACACTACGGGAGAAAGTCACGACACCAGAGGTGCTACGAACACTGCTCGTCGAGGCCGAGTACTCTATAAATGCCCGGCCCTTGACCCACGTAAGTGTTAACCCTCACGATCCCGAGGCGTTGACACCCAACCACTTCCTTTTGGGGACATCAATGGGACTGCCTACTACCGGCCCATGTGAAGACGCGGATCGCAGAGCCTGGCGAGCAAGTCAAGCACTCGCAGACTCCTTCTGGCAGCGTTGGGTACGCGAATACTTACCTACGCTCGTGCCACGGGGGGAGCCCGCCAACCTCACGGCTGGGCTCAAAGTCGGCGATATCGTCGTGGTCGTCGATCCAGCGCTACCAAGGAACGTGTGGCCCATCGGTCAAGTCCAATCAACCTACCCGGGACCGGATGGCGGCGTACGAGTCGTCGACGTCCGAACTAGAACAGGAGTGTTCCGGAGGCCAACCAGTAAGCTCGCCGTTCTCGTGAAAGAAGAAGATGAGGCTACGCGAGCTGCGCCGGGAGGAGGATGTTGAGAACAGGACGACCTTAGTATATAGTTTTTTATGTACATAGCTTTAAGATGTCTTTTATGTGTTAGATTATAAGTTTATGTGTTAGATTATAAGTTTTCGTGTAATAAATCTGACCGGGCGCGTTTGACTATATCAAGTGCGACAGGGTCAGAGCTATAATAAAGTGAGATGCAAGGTGGGACCCTCAGTCGAATGCAATGCGTAATAGATGTTGCGCAATCATTTCTAATATAAGGCAGGGGTATTTTTGTAAAAGTCAGAAGCTGTTTGCACTGCGCTGAAGACACCTGACTGGAACTAGGAACTAAGAACTCAAATAGAACTAAGAACATTTATGAATAAAGAAGTATACAGTAGTACATCAGGCGTTTTTATTTGGGAGCGCGCAGACAAGCAGGGACGAGCGAACATACAGTCCACTAAGCCGAGGAGAGAGAGAGAGAAGAGAGAAGAGTAGAGACAGAAGACTACGAGTCGTAACCCGGTAGACTTACGAGTCGTAACATTACGAGTCGTAACAATACGAGTCGTAACAAGGTAGACTTACGAGTCGTAACGTTACGAGTCGTAACTAGGTAGACTTAGTCGTAACGTATCGTTGTTTCGAAAACTACTCCGAGGCGTCGAGGAGGCAACCACCCTGTCCGACGGATCCAGGACAATGAGTACATATAATTACATTGGCCTAGCTGCTCCTGTCGATCTTTTATAAAAACACGAAAAGAAGAAGAAGAATATAAGTAAAGATAAAGCATGTTCAGTGTTCACCTTACTTTTTTTTAAACCGGGTCTAACAAACCTAAATAAGTAGGTATCGTGTTAAAAACACCCATGTATCTAAGTTTAAAATCGTGTTAATTGTTTCCTAAGTTACAGACATAGGTATCGCCTAATAATAGTTTGTTTACCTATTGTTAAATTAACATTCAAGGTTGTGGTCAACTAAATGAGGTGCCTGCCTACTAATGTATGCCGCCTTGCATGAATGTTTACTTATTTCTTCACTAAGACGCAGACGTGACGTTGTTAGTGAAACTGCAGGCAAACTATACCTCGTTTGAAGTGTAGGCTTCACTGGAAGTGTATGGAACGGAACGGAATTCCATTGCCCTGGTTTGATAAGGGAGCAAGTTGACAAACGTGTTTCGTATCAACCAACTACTAATACCTACCTACCTATCTACTAGGTCAAGAAATACCTTGCTCTGTCTGTAGCTACATATTTTAGGAATATTTTGGAACCTAAGTAGATCTAATTAAATTTTGGTATTTTTGAGTACCTACCTACCTACTTATAGGTAGATAAATGAAATACCTACGTTAGTTAACTCGCTACCTTATCAAACCAGGGCAATGGAATTACGATACTTTCCTAAATATATTTGTCTCAAAATATTTAACTAGTACTATCTGCTAGAAATGTTTTAAATAAAATTAAAAACATTAAGATGTATTTGCCTTGAAAATATATACTTCTGATAGTAGATTTACGTCTGAATTTCGATTTATCAGTTACAAGGTATAAATAAATAAACATAAATTTAGCGGGCCCCGGGCTCTCGAGAGGGATGCAACCGGGAACATCACTCGGATGATGATGATAGGTATAAAGAAACATCTTGGACATGGTAAAATAAATATAATTTGCTACCTAGGTACCTTCTTATCTAAATCTCAAAACCTGTTGGAGACGATTCTCAAAGAACTTCCTACTCACTCAAATAATTACTTAATCACTACATAATATTATAAAATAGAGTCTTCCGACGCGTCTGTCTGTCTGTTCTCGTTAAACTCAAAAACTTCAGAAAGGATTTTCGTGCGGTTTTCATTAAAGATAGAGATTTACGACGAAGGTATATTGCTATCCTATCGGTGTAGAAACACAATATAACATCAATATTCTCACGGGATCGGGACTTACGTGAGTTAAACCGCGAGGCGCAGATAGTATAGTATCCTACTAATATTATAAATGTGAAAGTTTGTATGGATGTTTGGATGTTTGTTACTCTTTCACGCAAAAACTACTGAACCGATCGCGATGAAACTTGGAATATAGATAGCTGGACACCTAGAATAACACATAGGCTACTTTTTATCCCGTAATTCTGGCGGGATCGGGACTTACGCGGGTGAAACCGCGGGGCGCAGCTAGTAAAGCTATACGTTTATAGCTTTATACTTCATTATTGTATTATTGTGTTATTTATTTGAGTTCATGATTTTATATTTAAAAAAACATCTTAGTTTAACATGTAGGTTAAAAAACAATTAAAATTATGAATATTAAGTAACCTTAATTAATTATTACTTGTAATGTGGTAAAACAAACATAAGTAGGTACCTACCACCTATTACCTTGTCGGTACATAAAAAATAATTTACGCAGGTAACAAATAATCAAATTACCCGTGCTAAAATAACAAGGAAAAGACCGTAAACACATTTTGAATTTATTTATCCTACTAGCAATGGCTAAGCTAATTCATGTAAACATTTAACTTTTAACTCACCATGGCAATTTTATCATTGTCTTCTACATAATGTCTCTTCAAACAGTCTATCAGATGTTGCCCAAAAGATAAATGGGCCGCAACCCTCAAGGTTGGTCCACCATCTACCACTTTGTTCATAATCATTTTAAAAATTATTCGAATAAAATTTCACTCCAATTGAAGATACTCTTGTTTCTCTAACAAAGCGCCCGCATAAATGATTAATTTGGACTAAACTTACTCGCTTTTTGTTACATCTAAACAACTGATAACTTTTGTACATTACATTATACAACAGTAGGTAAGTCCTAAGTAATACCTACTCTCGATAAAATTATGACATTGAACATTGACTCAACTCTGCTAATCAGAGTCTCTCTGTTTGCCCGCTCAAACTGGTCTTTATAATTTAAACGTGGACTATGTAGGTAGGTATATGTTATCTTAGAATATGACACGAGCAAGAAACAATTTTTAAAACCTGTTAGTTGAAATAAAGCCTGACACATTCTTAAAGCAATGCACTGCACTGAGTGGTTGAACCAACAGGTTGATATTTCAGTAGGCTAGTATCAAAGGTGTACCTATAACAACATGTTAGCAAACCTTGCAATACCCAAATCTTCGATATATATAAAATTTAAAGTCCTGACTGATCTAAATATCAACGTAGAGCCCAAACCGCTGGTCCTAGTGACTTGAAATTTGGAGAGTGCGAATGTGTAGGCGTCCACTAAGAAAGGGTTTTTGGAAAATCCCGCCGGATCGGGACTTACGCGGGTCAAACCGTGGGACGCTGCTTAATAATATATTTCACCCGCGTAAGTACCGATCCCGTGAGGATATCGGGATCAAATCATATGCTACTCCTCGATAGTGCAGTGTAGCTTTCTATTGGTTATAGGTTTTTTTTAATCCTTATGTACCCAAGGGCGTAGCCAGGATTCTATATAGGGGGGGCAGACAAAGAAAATCTAAGACTATTTTGTTTTAATCGCGGTTTTTTACATATTATGAGTAGAGGAGATTGGTAGTGGAGAAAAGTAAAAACAAAAATACCTTTATTACTTGACTAGAATCTTTATCTGAATCTGCGCTTTACTTGAATCTGCGCGGTTCTTCGGCGGTGTACGTTTGTTATGCAAGGCTGCAAAGTTGGTTTTTGCAGCGAGTACTTGTATTGAAACCTGAGCTAGCGAAGCATTCTAGGATTGAACCACGAGCGCAGTGAGAGGTTTAAATATAGAATGCTGAGCGTTGTAAGGATTTCAAAGGTACAAAATGCAAAAAAACTTTTCTGCCAAGTGAAACACACAATTTTGGACCTCACTACAGCGAGGAAAACGCCAGGTGCATTTTTCCGGTAGAAAACTCAATTCGGCATTATGTACCACTTCCACTAACTCTGCAGTTGTTAAATTAATATCTTCGTCGCGGCTGGCCAGTGCAATTATTCAATAAAATGAGGTATATATTTTTCATCCCTTCTATTCAAAAAGTGTCGCTTTGGTCCTCTATAAGTTGGATCAAAGTAGCTCTTTTCTGTTAAGATAAACAGCCGGGAGCAAAGTAAAACAGCCGGCAGCAAAATAAAACAGCCGGGAGCAAAGTAAATTTGAATTTGGAACATATGTATCATTCATAGAAATCAAACGTAAATAATATGAATTACTGGCTGATATGCGTTGAGTCACCGTAACACAAGCTTAGTCGCTTACCACGGGGCTAGATGGCGCTGTGTGTTGTTCACAGAATTTATTTATTTTATTAGTTTCATTAGTGTCATTAGTTTCATTAGTTTCATTTGTTTTATTAGTTTCATTAGTTTCATTTGTTTCATTAGTTTCATTAGATTCATTAGTTTCATTAGTTTCATTAGTTTCAATAGTTTCATTGGATTTATTGGATTCATTGGTTTCATTGGTTTCATTGGTTTCATTGGTTTCATTAGTTTCACTAGTTTCATTTGTTTTATTTATTTTGCTTATTTTTTTAGTATTTATATGAAATTTTCACAGATGATGTATTTCTGAAGCCGCTATAACAACCAACAAATGTTTATAGAGGGCTTCTGTATAATAAACGTGATATTAAAATTATATACCCAACATTTTTGTTTAAGTAAATAGATTCACGAATTACGTAACACCATATCTTATTTATTTTCTCATAGAAAGGGGATGAAAAGTAGAGTATATGACTCGAGAGCAAATTATTTTTGCCTCGGGCGATGTATACTTTGAATCCCTCGCTGCGCTCAGAATTCTTCGCTTTGCTCGTGATTCAAAGTAACGCCCTCGCCGTAAAAATACTATTCTGCTCCCTTGTTATACAATCTACTATTACCTCTCTCCTCAACCTATACTATTATTTTCTTTCGTAAAGTGGGTAGTTATATTTTTGTACGCTATACACGATGCATGTTCCGAGATGAGGGTATTAAGCCGAAAGGGGTTTGTTCTAGACGTCTAGGCGAACAACTTTTGTTTTACAACTTTTGGAAATATGAAGTAGTTTTCGAAAATGTTGAGTTTAAAGTTTGCATTAAAATCATCTGTTTTTTAGAGTTTGAGGTCATTGGCCTTAATCTGCCCTTTTATTTAGTTTGGACCACTACAATCTTAACATTAATTGCCTTTATTTACAAAAACAGCTGTTTTTTTTCAGTGATACAACCTCAATTTTAGAAAAAAAAAGTTCGAATTTCCAAAAGTCATAGAACAAAAGTTGTTGGCCTAGACCTCTAGAACAAACCCCTTTCAGCTTAATACCCTCTCCTCGGAACAGCCTGTATATAGCGAAAAAAATCATATATGTATGATTCCTCGTTTTTGTAAATAATTAAGCAAACAATCTCTAAATCGAATAATTCACGAAAAAAACCTGCTTGATACTAATAATAATAAACAATGAATACGACATTGGCAGATGAGCAACAAGACTTCGTGGTTCGATGCCATGAACAAAAATAAGGAATGAGGTTGGCGCATTTTCAAAGGACTTGCTTTAGAAAAAAGTTTGGATAAGACAGATTCTAATTTTGTAAAGTCTTTGCACGGTAAGAAATCTGCGCGCAAAACAGATCCTTTCCGAGGTTGTGCGGTGAAAAAGACCTGCAAAATCACATTTTGCGCGCTACCGTGCAAAGACTTTTCAAAAAATGCGCCAACCTCATTTCTCGTGGGGACACTAGGTATACCCGGAAGTAGTTTTTAATTGTTTTCAGTTTATGAAAAAATATCTAACTTACAAAACGGAATATAACTTCATTTTATAATCTGCGCAAATTAAATATCGTTTCTTAACATAACTAATATTAGCTTAGTTGATTGACCTTTGCAACTCTTTGATTCTAGTTTTCCAATCTTTTAAACTCGGTAGAGATCGTGTGCTGCAGACCGCGTGGTTTATTATGCCCTATACTGGTGACCGACCGCTCTTCTAGGGGGGGGGGGGCAGCTGCCCCCCCCTGCCCGTACCTCGCTACGCCCATGTATGTACCTACACGTCGTTGTATATATTGCTCCGTTGACATACAATACAATTTACAAGACGGGATTTTAATTCAATTCGTACCTACGAGTCCATTGGATGCGAATCGACGCCACATATTTGTAGACCCACCCTAAAATCAAAAGTCGTTTGTAAGTTGTACTAGCACAACGTACCTAGTTCTTCTTTTATTGGTCTGCCTTCGCCTTTGCATTGGGATTATTGTGTGTGTTGTTTTAAATGTAGGTAGGTACCTACTTAAATGGAAGAAAATCCTAAGTCAACAAATTATTCTAGCTAAGTTTATTAACAACTGAGTCTGTAAATATGGAGCCTGATTGTACCGACTTTTACAGAGAGTATGGCCTCAGTTTTTTTTACAGTTTTGTGTAAGTATCCACTGCTACTACTACAAACTAACCTTAATAATTACCTATCCAGATACTATTCATCTATCTATTTTATGTACTAAGTAATAATTTTAAATGAGTAAAGCAAGATATCTTATCAAGCTAATAAAAAACCAGATCACTCACGACTTAATACGTTAAAACTGTGGTGTGCTGCTACTACAACTACCTAAGTACCTACTGGTAGGTATAAAGTAATAGGTACCAAAGTTTACGCAGAGTTGGCGTTTTCATATTATTCAAGGAAACACATATCATATACCCACGATGTGTGCTGGCAGATAATTGTCCAGCCAACTGCATACCTACCAAGTTCATTCCAATCGGTTATGTAGTTTTTGCGTGAAGGGGTATCAAACATAATCGTTTACTTACTTACAAAGTTTAACATGTTGTAATATGTGATCGAGCTACAGTATACACTACTACTACTACTACATATACCTACAACAATCTTTTAAAAATTAAACATAATTAATATATTTATCTTCTACGTATCTCCTCATTTCTGATTCGATCCCGTAGAGAAACCCCGAGCTTAACTCTCTCCATAGCTCGAACGAACGACAAAGAACGAGGGTCACCGACATAGCCAAACGGATTAGCTCTTTGAAGTGGCAGTGGGCAGGACATATAGCACGGAGAGCAGATGGTCGTTTGGGCCGAAAAGTTCTCGAATGGAGACCGCGGATAGGAAAGCGCAGCGTTGGACGTCCACCAACGAGATGGACGGACGACTTGGTTAAGGCCGCGGGTTCACGATGGATGCAGGCCACTTATGACCGAAGCATCTGGAGATCTATGAGGGAGGCTTATCTCCAGCAGTGGACTTCTTACAGCTGAAATGATGATGAATATATTTATGGGTATTCTGGTCATAACTTCGAAGATCGTTGTCTGATCCTTACCAAATTTTGAGACTAATTAGAAGTTACTTAAACGCGTAGGTTCTAAACCTTCTAAACGAGATAAATTTCCAATGATGGTCTATTGATCAATGATCGCTCATCCATCACAAGAAGCCGGGGTCAGAGACATGGGAATCGTCGCCTTCGGCTCCTGCCGAACAAGGTGCCTGCCGGCATCACCTTGTAAATCCCGGAAAAACATAAGTCGTGCGAAGCCTATCTTAGAAGTGACGTAAAGAATGTCACATTTCGAATTAATGTCACTGTCAGATTAAAACTAACCAAAAAAAACTCTACACGTGAGATAAGAAGTGTATTTTCTCATTATATATAAATTACTTTTATCGCGTTTTGAATGCTGGTTTTAATACAATAAATAAGACTTATCGTTCCCACCAAAGATAATTGTAAGATAACCCTCCTCCCAATCGGGTATTACCTGTGTTTATCACAGTATCTGCAGTGCCTTTAGAAGCAGTTATCAAATAGATATACGCTATTTACAACATAGTACAGAGTGACAATTATTTAATATTCTAGAAAAATGTCTATAACTATAAAGAATAACATCGTGTCTGGCCCTGAGGAACGACCCATTCCTGCACATTTATCGTTTGGACAATATCTTTATGACCAACTGAGAAATGGAGGAGATAACATTGCTTTAGTAAGTTCACCACTATTTTTTGAAAACAAATTTTGACTTCTAATTAATATAAACAAACTTAACAGAGCATAGAAAGTAACCAATAGTTTAATTTTATTTTAACTTGATTTTCAGGTAAGTGCAGAGACAGAAGAAACTGTGACGTACAGACACTTACTACAGACTAGTGTTAACTTAGCAGCCAAATTGCAGCAACTAGGGGTGAAGAAAGGAGATGTCATCACACTGAGCAGTGAAAACAGATTTGAATTTATAATAACTTCACTAGCCATATCTTATTGTGGGGCCATCCTCTCAACCCTCAACATTACATACTCTCCTGGTATGTTGACTCCTTTTATATCACTCTGCAGTATTCTACTCCCAGTTTTAGGAATTGAAGAATAACATAACAACTCCCCACACAGGTGCGGAATTACATCCCATGTATGTGATATTGCATCCTCATTTTATACACAGAGCTGCTAATTACTCTGCAGTATTACACCCTTGCAGGTAAGGTAAAAAAAAACACACCTTTGTCGGGGTAGCTTAATCCTCTCCAATATTAGTAGAGCTGATGTTATTTATCACAGTTTATCCTTATCATGTAGGTATTATTATGACCAACATCTATGCAAATAAAATTTAAAGTCCTGGCTGACTGACCTATACATAATTAAAACAAAGCTCAGCCTAAAACCGCTGGTCATAGAAATATGAAATAAGGACTGTGTTTTTTATAAACACAGTCCTTATTTCTTTAGTGATGGATTTATCAGAAATCGAGGGTGAAACAGTGGGACACAACTAGTTCTTGATAAAAGTTTATAATCCTCCAATATTATGTACTTATAGATAAAATATTATAAAAGTGGTTGTCGCTAACAAAAAACTTTATCGTTAAAGTACTTACATATGACTAACGGCGCCGCGCGGTTTCGTCCGCTTAAGTCCTGATTCTGTGGGAACATCGGTATAAAAAATAGGCTATGTGTTATACTAGGTCTCCATCTATCTCTATTCCAAGTTTAATCACAATTGGTCCAGTAATTTTTGCACGAAGGAGTAACAAAGTCACATACATACTTGCAAACATTTGCGTTTAAAATATTATAATAGGAATACGATTTTTCTTCAATAGGCTTTAAAATGTTAACGTGATTATTTGTTTTTCGTAAAACCTGACATGACCATGAGAGTGCTTTTAAATGCATATTTTTACCATAAAACCTATCACTGATAAACTTATTTTTATCTTTCTAGGTGAAATAACGCATATACTGCACATCACCAAACCAAAATATATATTTACCTCACCTATTACCGCCCAGAATATCTATGATTGTGCTAAGGACTTACCATTTGTTGAAAAACTCATTGTATTTGGTGAATATGATGTGGTACCAGGGCTAATGTTCAATGACCTCATAACTGAGAATGTAGATGTGGAAGGATTCACTCTGGTGGATGTGAATGGAGCTGAAGATCCCGTGGCTGTGATGTGCTCCTCCGGTACCACAGGCCTCCCCAAAGGAGTCATGCTTACACATGTTAATTTCCTCACTCTCGCTGCACACTTTAAGTAAGAGGGTTTAACATTCTTTAGTAATTTATAATGAAAATGAAAATTTCGCAAGTATGTAAATATCTGTGATGTTCTCACATCTAGATAACTTTGATAATGTTTGGTATTTTTAGAATTAATAATAACAATAATAAAGTTCCATACCCGAAGGGTAAAAATAGGACCCTATTACTGAGACTCCGCTGTCTGTATCTCTGTCCCACTGTCACTAGGGTGTATCTCATAAACCAGAAAGAGTAAAGATATCTAGTATTCAAAAGATAAATAAATATTTTTAGACACCATAACACAAGCTTCATGCCAAGTTTACCATGGGGTTAGATGGCGATGTGTAATGTCCACATTTATGTATGTTGGTATCTACTAATGTAATTTTTCTGTTTCCAGATATTACCTTCAAATTGCTAAGGAGAAGAAGCAAATTCCCGTGGTAACGGGCCTATCCCTGATCCCTTGGTTCCATGCATATGGATACATCACCACACTATCAATCATCTCATTCAACGTTAAAATTGTATTTTTAATACGTTTTGAAGAACAACAGTTCTTGGAAACCATACAAAAATATAAGGTATGAACTTATGCTTTATTAATGCACCGCGGTTTCTACCGCGTGAGTCCCGAAATATCCGGATAATAGGTACCCTACAAAAGTAGTTTCGAACTATCTGCATAGTAAGTTGCATTGCAAACGGTTCAGTAGGTTTTGCGTAAATGAAACACATACTTACACCTGAACTTTCGCTATTTTAACTTGGTAAGATGATTTGCTATGTTTTTTTGATTCTAGGTGAACATGACTACCATAGTACCGCCACTGGCCGTATTTCTTGCGAAACATCCCCTTGTACCAAAATATGATTTGTCATCGCTGCACGAAGTTTGGTGCGGAGCCGCGCCCCTTTCTAGCGACATACAGAAGGCTGTCTCTAAAAGGTAAAAGAACTGCATTATCTTTTGAAGACATACATATGGAATCCCTTTCTTCTCAGTAACATTAGGGTGGTAGCACGATATTATTCTATGCATGACTTCACATACTATTTACGGGATAAGGATACCTACTCTTTTCTCCATAGACAAACGTAGTCAAGTGTTTCCTCCCTGCATAAAGGTATTAAAGCAAATATGTATATGCCAAAAACCCTATATCAGCTATGATCATGACCCTACGTTTTTATTAATTACGTATTCTAATTTTATTTCTATTCTAGTTAGAAAATGATAGAAACCAAAAAACAGGGCATGGTTATGGCAAATAGAGGTTTTTTAGCATAAACATATTTGTCTTTATCCAGGGAGGAAACAGTCAATTGTGTTTGGATGGATATTGGATAAAGAGTAGGTAGCCTTTTCTCTTAAGTAGAGGATGAACTAAGCATTAGGGTGGTTGCCTGATATTCTCTGCATGTTGTTCTGGAAGTACAGTCAGCATCAAAAGGTAATGACCATATGCAATTAGGAGGAACACTAACTTTTTATCTTAGGTTTGAATTAAGAACTGTCAAACATGTGTTTTTTACAACTCTCGGCGCCAAATTGGCCATATCGGTCTGAGACCGAAAGAATAAAAAAAAATCGGCGTTTCCATTGGTGGAGGACCATCATCGAAAAAAAAAAAAAAAAGATCATCCGATGCCAGCGCCTCTGCAAACAGCTTTGCGCGTGGCACCCCATTATGCATGTGCACAAATGTGGGATGTCAAAACAGGACAGACATTTTCTCTTTTATTTTCAGTTTCAGAATGTCTGTCCTTTTTTGACATCTCTATATCTCCTCACTATACATCATCCACACAGTTATGTTATGTTATGATGATGTGTGTGTAGTGATTTTGAAAATCTAAATGTGGTCTTTAACTTATGATGCTGACCATACTTAAAGTACTTACATTTTCTAAGTTTTGTTTTTTTTTCAATCTTCTCTTGTTTTTAAATAACTCATATACCTCCTACCTAGGCTTAAATTAACATTTACGTAGTTGACTTGAATAACAATTTAGGAGTTCATTGACTCGTCATTTTATTAAGAGGATAGTCTCCATTCTCTTTCTCCATACAAACGTAGTTTAAATTTTCCTCCCTGGATAAAGACATTAGAGCAAATATGTTTATGCCATAAAACTTATATCTGTCATGAGAGTCATGACAATGCATCTATCTTTTTATTTTTTTCATTTTATATTCTCATTTATTTCATTTCTTAAATTTAAGTTTTTATAAAAATAAACTACATACAAAATATATACATTACTACAAAACCTATAAACAAAATTCCATCTAAGTAACAAACTTATATAAAATTCTATCTAAAAGTCCTATAAACAATGTATAAATTTTGTACAAAAACAGTAAATTACTATAAAAACCTAAACCTAGAAGCCCGTCGGCAGCGGGGCAGGGCCCAGGCTACCGATGGTTAGGGACGCAGAGACAGGAACCTTCTGACGATACGTGCCGTATCAAGGACGACTGCCTTCTGAATCTGACCCTTGACCCAACCGTCTAGCGAAAGCCTCTTAAGATGTTGGTCGAGGCTCTTCGCTATTAATCCATTTGCCGACACGACTATCGGAACAATACTCGTCGAATCAACGTGCCACATGACGGTAATCTCATGGGCCAAGTCCAAGTACTTAGTTTCCTTGTCCTTTTTTTATTATTATTATTTTAATTAGAAAAAAAAAGGTAGATGCATTGTCATGACAGATATAGGTTTTATGGCATAAACATATTTGCTCTAATGTCTTTATCCAGGGAGGAAAATTTAAACTACGTTTGTATGGAGAAAGAGAATGGAGACTATCCTCTTAAGTAACCTACCTCATTTACGTGAATTTAATGGTGAATGTATTTTTTTCTCACTTCAATAACATTTAGGACCCGTGATGATGGCACTTTTGTCAGCTTATAAAGACAGTGTATACAAACTCAAATACATCGAAACTATATCATAGATGCAATTAGTCGGATATGTTCCGATCTAAATCACTCGCAACAGAAAAAAAATGCGCGACTTTTTGCGGACAAAGCATATTTTTGCGTGTTTGTTGCGGACAAAAGCGCATCGCATCACACAACGGTCTTTTTAGTTTGTGATTTGGTTGCAGGACAGGTATAGATTTCATAAAACAGGGTTATGGGCTTACAGAAGTAACAATGGCATGTTGTGTAGATCAGACGAGTGGCGAGAAAGTGGGCTCGTGTGGCACTCCCGCGCCCGGCATGCGAATCAAGGTAATTTTCATTATATCTTATGTAGACAGGGTGTTATACAACTTGAAGAAAATAATGATTAATCCATAAGTACCAAACAAAACAACAAACAACAAAGTATTAATTTGTATTAACAAAGGTACAGAGGGGGTATTCAGAGAGTATCGGTCCGATACCGAAGATCGGAAACGTATCTCTGTCTCGCTCCGCCCGATTCAATATTACAGTGACAGGCACAGTCATTTCCTTCATCGGTTCCGGATCGGGGGCCACAGGTGCCGGTAAACGTCTAGACAAAAATGGCGAATTTGCAGAAGTCGATTTTTCAAAAAAGTCGCACGTAAATATACTGCGCAAACTTACCCCTTTCAAGTCAGTTTTTTTCTAGATGTTTGTCGGCACCTGTACCTACACTCCGTCTCAGAATCTTAGATCAAAATGTAAACAAAATACTCCTACATTTATTTGAAAGCGATAGCTCTTTATTTACTTTTTTCTTCGATATTGACAGTTTTATGTTTACATTTTTGATCTTTGATTCTGAGACAGAGCTTGGTAGTTTGCGTAGTTTGGTGTTAATCCATTGCGTTGTCCGGCCTACCAGAATTCCCAGATGGATATCCGCAGCCGGGTATTTATACCCAACGCGTCACAAAGCGTTTTTTACTCTGATTAATTGAACTTAAGGTCAAGTGTAGTTAGAACATGTTGATGGATAATCGTCAATTTCTGGCACGCCCTGTATTTGAATTTTCTCACAGAAAGCTTAATAATAACTCCATTACATTTTAATGAGCTTAATTTGTTACGGGTGTGCAAATAAATGCTATATTCTTAGCCTAACTATTCTAACAAACATTTTAATCATTCTTATAATTGTTTAAATTTTATTACACATTTAAAATAATTAAAATTTAGAAAATAGCGTGAGAACTGAGATTGAACTAAAGGTACTCTGTTAGAAATGTAAACATCAACATCTTTCTTATAATGTTTTATATAAGAATTATATATCTGTTTAACGCTTAAATTATCACATGCCGGTCTAAAACGTAGCACGCTAGACACGAAGATATTCACTTGCGACCTTAAAACCTTCATTATGTTGACGTCAGCATTTTTTTTTCTAACATTTTTGTTAATCGCCCGTTTGACCTATCTCACAAGATTCGATGGTCTAAAATATAGCACGCCTTTCTAAAAGACGTGACTCCTAGCTACGGCAGAAAGTAGGAACACGGCAGTAGAACGCATTTCGATTTCAACGGTTACGTATAGAAAAATGTATGTGCGGTGGCTACATGACTTAGGTTGTGTTTCTTTAAGTCACGAAAAAATGCGAAATTAACTCTATCTGTTTATCTGTTACGCTTTCACGCCTAAACTGCTGAACCGATTTTAATGAAAAAAAAAGCCACGGGATCAGGACTTACGCATGTTTCGCAGCTAGTATACATAATAATTTGTTTGTTTGTCAAGGTGATAGACATCGAAAGCGGTAAGAAGCTAGGCCCTAACCAAGAGGGCGAATTGTGGATCAAGTCCCCGCTCCGTATGAAGGGCTACATGGGCGACAAGGCGGCTGGCGACGCGCTGCTCGACGCCGCGGGCTACGTGCGCACTGGCGACATCGGCTACTACGATAATGAAGGATACTTCTACATTGTAGACAGATTGAAAGAACTCATCAAGTATAAAGGGTTTCAGGTGCGTGGTATTCGTAAAAACTAAAAACCGTAAAAATGTAATGATGTAAAACTCTTTATTAGAATAGATGGTATTAGTACAAGATGGGACCGTAAGATACCCCGATACTAAGATACGCTTTAGTGGTATATACTACAGACTTTCCTTCCCAAGGTGAAAGGGCAAACATTCAAAGGCGGCACGAACAAATGTCTTTTCTTTATGAAAAACTTTGTGCATTATACATCGCTCTGGGTAAAGGCTGTATCTCATAGACCGTGATGTGATATCTAGACAGTTGGTATAACAACAAACACTAAAAACAAAATTTAGGGTACCATACAACAAACGTGATTTTTCAAAGTTAAACGCAACGTAAGGACGATTCATTTTTACCACTAGCGCCATTTAGTCTTAAACTGGCGTCAGTAGTAAAGGTAAATCCAAACGTGCGTCATCGTTGCGTTCACGGATTTCGCTTGGACCAGTGTTTATTTTAGAGTTCCGTACCCAATTGTGGTAATGGTACGGAGCCCTTCAGGAAAAACTTGTATGGATGAGTATCTGTAATGTAATGTCCCCAGGTGGCTCCGGCCGAGCTGGAGGCGTTGTTGCTGCAGCACGCGGGCGTGGCGGAGGCCGGCGTCGTGGGGCTGCCCGACGAGCTGGCGGGCGAACTGCCCGTCGCATTCGTCGTTAAGCAACAAAACTCTAAAGTCAACGAGAAGGAACTCGTCGAATTCATTGCTAAAAAGGTATGGTTACTCTACTTGCACCTTTATTGGCCTTTAACGACCTCTGTGACGCGTCGGGCGTATGCAAGACTGCAATGCAGAAGGATGCGGGTTCGATAATAATAATAATAATAAATTCTGTGAACAACACACAGCGCCATCTAGCCCTGTGGTAAGCGACTAAGCTTGTGTTACGGTGACTAGACAACGGATATAATACTTATATTTATTTTTCTTTTGTAAATACATACATATTATACATAGAAGGACACCCAGACCAGACACAAATATTTATTTTTAAGCATAAATACTTGCACCCGGCGGGAATCGAACCCGCAACCTCCTGCATTGCAGTCGCGCTCTCGCACGACGCGCCACAGAGGTCGATTCCCTATTTTTGACTACTATATAGAGGTTTATGTATTCCTCTATGTGATAGATGTCCAATGTAACTTGCCACTTTCATTCATTATTTAGAAAGAACAAAGTCTAAGTATTATTGTAAAAAATTACCTTTTCAATATGTTTTATTACTACCTATTCAAGGTCAGTAAATCACTAAATTTTAATTACCACATAACATTCTAATAACCTTCAGTATTTTATAGTAATTAACAAAACAATAGTTTAAAATTCATTTATATTGATTAATAATTGGACATGGAATAATTGTCTGTTTTTTACTGACAGGTATCACCAGCGAAGCATTTACGCGGAGGGGTAACCTTTGTCGAGGAAATACCAAAAAATGCATCTGGAAAAATACTCAGACGAGAACTAAGGGGAATGTTGAAGAAAACTATACAAAGCAAACTTTAATATTTTAGATAATTATTCAAATGCAAAAAGTAATTTATTGTTTTTTTTTATTTTTTATGGGTTACATTTAATAAGTCAATTTTTAAAAGTTTTATTATGTAAAATATTATATAAAACACATTTTTTTTTAACAAATGTCTTTTAATTATGTGTAAAGTTATTATTAAGTACTTATCAATAACATTTCAATAATAATTGATTTAATTTACAGTATTGCAACTCACTTTTTAGCCAATGTTTCCTTCAGTTCTTGAGGTAATCTATTTAGTGCATAGTTGTGTAGTTCATCTGTCACAGCCGCTAAGACCCCAGTTTTATTAGGCTTGCCCTCATTAGCTCCATATTTGTAGAAATCGCCAAGAATGTCTGTCAACTTTCCACCAGCCGCTGAGAGTACCGCCTCAGGTGCACATGTGTCCCATTTCTTACAGCCAGGGCTCGCAAACAGATATATCGATGCTTTCCCTTCTAACAACTGAAGTACCTAAATCAACAAAAACACAAGCTTGAGTTTTAAACTGCACTAAATAATATAGGGGGATATGTTATAAAAAATAGTTAACATACTTTATATCCAGCACCACCAACCCTCAGTATTTGAGCTGCATTCATAACCTGCAGAGCTTGTTCCACCACTGGATTTGAATGACTCCTGGTTGTAGTAATGACAAGAGAGTCTGGGGGTGGCGCTGGAGTAAAGCCTCCAACCCCCGCCCCCTGCAGGCCCCAGATTGTCCGTCCCATCTTCTTCTCACCTTCTACCATACTTTTGAAGTAAGGCTGATGAATTACACCAGCTACGGGCTTCTCATTCACTGATATACCGATCAAAACAGTGACATGTTCTAGAAAACCTACAACAATTTGTTGAAAGTTAAAAATTGTATGACATTTATTAATTAAGTTAATATCACATATAACATGCATCATGCAATATAATCACTGAGTATGGTTAACTTTGGTTTAGCATTGGCACCCATAATAAAATAACCTGTGATAAAAACTACATTTTTAGTGCTGCTTAGTAAAGTTATATGACAATATCTACAGAAATCTTACTTTTAATTTACCATAATTTGACTGTAGCAAACTTAAATACCACTTCATACTAATAAATGGGTGTGTTAAGTACATTTTCCACCTCTCCCACGGATCTCTCTTCAACATTAGGGCACCTAGAATTTTAGAGACAATGATACAGCCTGTTTGAACAATGGGCATTCATACTGCACCTTAGCTGAAGCCATTTAGCAAAGCTGTAAATAAATAAAAACATACCTTGTGTGTACTCTGATGTACCATCAAGCGGATCGACCCAGATAACTATGTCCTCTTCCTTCACACCTTTGAGACTGACGGGGCAGTCGAGAGAGAGCACCTCCTTATCAGCTTCTACAATGATCCAGTCACTTGGTACCTCTCCCTAAGTGAAAAAGCATATGACTTGAGAAAGGCAAAACTTAAACTACTTGAAAACAAAAAAAAATCTTACAAACCTCATTTTCAGGGTCAGGGTCTTCTTCACCAATGATGTTTACTTTTTGATACTGGGCGGCAAGAGAAGCAATGATGCATCTTTGAGCAGATCTATCAGCCTCAGTTTGATAGTCGTCTTTGCCCTAGAAACAGATGAACGGAGGTTGTATGGAGGTCCATTAAATATGATAGATGAATCAAGTTGAACAAATCAAAGCAATATAGGTTTAAAAGAACTTAGAACTAACCTTTTCTACTATACCAAGTTCACCTTTGCTCATGACATCGCGTACTATTTTGCCAGCCCTGTTGGCAACTGATACAGAAGATGCCAACACTCTTACAATGAGAGGAACTGTGGAAGCCATTCTAAGCACAAATTGCACTATAGGATTGGAACTAACAACTGATCACGATTGTTTGTTCACGTACAATGAGACGTAGCACAACAATAACCTGAGAAGAGAATGTAACATGTAATAAAATTGCGCTCGTACAAAAAGATAAAAATGATTAGATCACGATTAGATGATATGTAAACCACTTCAGTTTTATATCAGGAACTATATTCTACATGAAAAACTGGTATTACCTCTATTTTTACCTATTTAATTATCCTATTTTTTCGAAGTTTTTTTGCAAGTTTTTTGTTAATTGGATTTTGGAAAGAAAAACAAAACTCTACTGACGTTGACACTGACAGACAACGGAATTTGGTTTATTTCAGCCTCAACAGGGCAGGTTAATGTCTTTATCACATACAGTCTGGTTCCACTTAATGTAAATTAATTAAATTCTACACCTCTGTAGTTTGAATATCTACAGCGAGGTCTAGGTTTATACATCATGTAGGTACTTAGTGTAGGTGAGATGTAGAGATCAAATTCTTAGAACTACGATACAGAACATTTTCATTAGCAAAGTTTTGATCCAGATTCTACGTGTAACCTACAGCTGTAGGTAGGTACTTGAAATATGTATGAGACATAGCAACTGGAATGTATTAGGTAAGCTAAGTTTATTAATCTAGGGTTTCACATCATCATATAGAGTTTTTATCGTAATCGGTTCAATAGCTTTAGAGTAAAAGAATGCAAAATATGAGTGATATGATAATGAATAAAAGACATTTTTCAGTTTTAATCGCTTGGTGTTTATTACATTTAGCATTGTTTCAACGCTCAACGGTTCAAGACCTTTACCTCTCTACCCTTCTAGACACTTCTTCAGGATTGACTGTTCTTCAGTCCGAAGCCGAAAAATGAATTTAAAACCGAAAAATGTCTTTAATTTCAATAGAACATCGCGAAAGAAAAATCTGTAATAATGAACAGTCACCTATATAAAGTACCTAATATTGTATGTATTTATTTATATAAGAGGGGTCTTTCTACCGCTCCGGTCGCCGGAGCCCGGGTATTACCATAACAAAAGCAGGAATACGCGGAGATGCCTTCGATGTAAACCGACATAGCGTATAATTATTCATAACTAGTATCTACACCTACGCTTCGGGTAGAGTACGCTCGGTATCGGTACGCTTCCGATACGCTACGCATTAGTTAGAGTTTAGTTCGCTATAACTTTACTAATGGGTTACTTGAGAAATTATACCGAGGCGTACTAAGAACGTAACTAGACCAATGTATGTGGCGGAATAAATGTATAGTATGTACTTGAGTAGAGACCGAACGATCGAAGACATACGAATGAGAGACTCCTCGATCGGTGACACGCGCTCGCGCTCGAAAACACTGCGAACGTTTTCGGTTAAGTGCAAGTAAAAACCAAAAATTAAACATAGGGGGAGGAAGATTAGCAAACCTTAAATTCTCCCCGCGCGGTGGCGGATAAATTGCTTATCCCTAAGAAGGTTGGTGTCAGGCAGGCGGCTCGGTCGGGGTGGCACACGCAAAGCTGTGAGCAGATGGCGCTGGCCTCGGATGATCTTTTTTTAGTCTGAGACCGATATGGCCAAGAAGATCGGCGTTTTTCCTTAGGGATTTTACCTGGGGGTTAGAGGTACCTTAATTTTATTTTATGTGCCATCGCAAATTACGAGACATGGATTATTCAATCGAAATAGGCGAGCTTAAGCCATGGTGTTAGTATTTTTGTCCTATTCATAATAAGTTAAAAGATATTGGGTGATAGAGTTTCACATTTGGGAGTTTCACACAAAACACCACTAGATGTCGTTATTTGTCTTGAATATCAATAAATCTGAATTGGTATACCAATATGGCAGTTAATCAAGTCATCTTTCAGTCAATAAATCTTATTAGAGTGCGTTTCATCTTTATTTACCTCTGCCGTCATGTTGGTAGCAAAACAAAAAAGTCTTGCCTTAGTATCTTGAATGTGCTATACCCTAAGCCTTGAATACAGGAAGATTCGTTCATTCATTCTTTATATACAAATCCCCCTAAATTTAAGGTAGCACATTAATTTTTTTGTATTTTGCACTTTTTTGTTTTGCTACCAACATGACGGCAGAGGTAAATAAAGATGAAGATTTGTATTTTTGCTATTAATAAAATAATTTATTTATAATTTGAACTATTTATTTCTTAGTAAATTCCTTTTTAATTCATTCGAATCGGATAATTGGTTTAGAAGTTATCACAAGTTTATAAAGTACTTTTAAAGGGATCGAGATTAACGCGGGTGAAACCGCGGGGCGCAGCTAGTTTTAGATAAAAATCGCATCGCGCCACCTAGGTAGGTACAGTGTTCGGCAGATTAGGGCATATTTACTTTTGAGTGCCACCATACGTAAATTATGGAGGTTTTATAGGGGCATTTTCACTTTTGGGTGCCACCCCCACTTTTACGCTGTCCCACGTCTTTAAAAATTTATTGCATATTAATAATAATGAGTGTTATTATAATAAGTATATCAATCGATGCAGAGTAAATTAAACTATGTGTCTGAGCATCAATTTTTATGTAATTAAGATTAATTAATTCAATTATGGTTAATTCAAATACTCAGGGGAGCCGTTTCTGACTTGTCCCAGTCCTTGTCAGCTTCAAAGTATTGAACTTACTGGTAAATTTTCCTACAAAAACTTAGTCAAGTTTTGGTTACCATGATAGTGGATCTATTCTTCCGTCACATTTATCTAAAACTGTAAATGCAATTGTGATATTACAGTGGAAAAATACATTTATGTAAAGTCCTCAAAACTCGGTGTCATCTGACATGTCAGCAAAGTGACGGG
>OY292402.1:8510859-8580098 GCA_958496205.1 Idaea biselata
TTAGTTGAAAAAAATGGCGGATGCGGAGAAGTCAATTTTTAATAGAAGTTACATGTAAAATGTACTGCGCGAACTTTCCCCTTCCACGACGAAATTTTTCAACTTACCTGCCGGCCTAAAGTTTAGGATTTTTTATTTATTTTATTTTCTTTTCGATCATAAACCCATTTTGGCCATTTGGGAATTACCGCAATAGGTAGGTATCAAATATTTTATAATATTTGGAGATACAAAAACATTCAAGTCGTCCGTCGTCGTACCCGTACTCATGCATGAGTAAATCTTTCTACTTTATAATATTAGTGTAGACCAGGTATAGACACTAATATTATATTATAAAGAAGAAAGATTTGTATTTTTGTGTGTGTCGTATGAATAAACTTAAAAACTAATGGACAGATTTCAAAAATTATTTTACCAAAAGAAAACTACATTATCGAGGAGTAACATAGGCTATTTTTGAGCGGCGGTTTCACCCGCGTAAGTCCCGATCCCGTAGGAATATCGGGATCAAAAATAGCCTGTTACTCAGGCAGGGTGATTGTAGCTTTCTAATGGTGAAAGAATTTTTGAAATCTGTTCAGTAGTTTTTGAGTTTATTCATAACAAACATACAGACGCACACACAAATGTACAAATCTTTCCTCTTTGTGTAGATAAAACTCGAAATTCAAACCGAAAAATGACTTTAATTTCAATACAACATCGCGAAAACAGAAGAAGAATCTAGATAAAACTCAATTAAAAATCGCATTAAGACATTCTTGTAAGTATTTTATTTATTTCATAAAATTTCAGAAAAATACCCTTAACCGCTAATTAAAATAGGTATTAAACGTAACAAACTATACATTACATAGGTAGCTATATCATTAACATAGCACCTACCTACTTACTTACTCCATTTGGAAGATTGTAAAAATGCAAAAAATATTTAGTTAACATCTATATAACTGCATATTTTGTTGTCTGTTATTTATCACATGACTTTTTAAACAATAGTTATACTTGACGTACTTTTCAACAATATTAACTTTGTCCACATTTTGTTCTTATAATAATGCAATAACATAAACTTTAACATCTTGATAGCATATTTATGATTTTAAAACAAGGCACTGATAGGCACTATTTTACATAAATTATATGAGTAGTACAAATAATTCTTAATTATAAAGACTTATATCATAAATATAAAATATAATTAAAAACTAAAAATAAAAAATAAAGGGACACCCTCTTTCCAAAATATACAAAATGCAAGTTTTAAAATATACCGACACGTTAGCGTTTCGTAACAAAATTTTATTGCAAATATACTCTAACAAAGGCACGGAGAAAATCTTACAGAATATAAAACATGATTTGTCTTATAAAGAAAGCAAGTTGATAAAACCAGTGGTTTTATCTTCGATATCTCGACATTTTTAACACCATTAGGTACGGCCGAATACAGAAACGCTACTCAAAATTTGAGTTCTACTTAATCCAATAAGCAGCTCTCAAACTCAAAAATTCTCATACAAATTTTAAATTTAGAAGCTGCTCAATTATTTAAGTACCCCTCAAATTTTAAGCGTTTCTGTGTTGCATGTTAGACACTTTCTTATTAAATAGTTTCAGTAGTTTTTGATAGATGGCACTGTGAAATCCCATAGATTTTTATCGACTGTTAACTTTAACAGTCAGTAACTGGTAACTTTGACAGTTGGTAACTGGTAACTTTAACGGTCGTCATTAATCCCTAAATTTCATAGTGCCTTCAATACAAGTACCTATATTCACTGTATAAATTAACGGCCTAAAAATATCGAATGTAAATGTCTCAGGAAAAAGGGCATTCTCCTTTCGCTACAAATTAATGCTAAAGTAACATTTGGCTGCCCTTCAGATTGCGAAGTTATACAACAATTAAATCATTAAATGCTAATAAACTTATAAAATAAAATTCGTAACAATACTCCTACACGATTCACCAACAAAAACTTATGATTTATTGGAAAATTAATCTTAACATGATTTACGTATTTACTCCTAGAATATAATAATAGATCGATTAATAACTCTATTAATAAAATGTTTTTATTTATAAATCGTAAAACTTATTATTTTAATCATAATCAAAATAAAATTGCACAGAAATGTCGCTCCGAAGTAATTTTTATACGTAACTGTTGTTAAATTACGTACCTGCTGTAGGTAGGTGTATAAAAATATTATTTAACTAGCTGGATCCCGCGGCTTCACCCGCGTAAGTCCCGATCACTAGGGAATTTTCAAAAACCCTTTGTCATCAACCCCTTCATCATGTAAAGAACACACTCTCCTAATTTCAGGTCCCTATTACCGGTTTAAGCTGTGCGTTCGGTTGATAGATCAATCAGTCTTTCACTCAGGACAAAGCATTTTATAGATATGATTGGTGACAAAATGACATATGAAGCCATTAGACCATTAGAGCGAAAGACAACAAAACAATGCAGACATCACAGCGAGAGCAAGTGAACACTTTCGCAAAGTCACCGTTGCTTTCGTTTGAGATAAATAGATAGACATCTTTGCTTTTCTTCTTTGATTGGTTTCTTCTTTTCTTTATTTCTACCTTGAGAATAGTTTTGTAAGGTTCGGATGCATCACTGAACTCTATAAGTACCAGTACGCTGGAATTGGTATACCATACAAAGTGACATTATATGATATTAGTTCCACGGACAGTCACCATCACTAACATCTTGGCGCTGTTAACAGTAGATAGCAGCGCCAAGATAGCGCAAAACAAACAGGCCCAAAAACCATTGCTCAACATCCAGTCCAGCGTACTTTTATTTAAGAGGTCAGCGGCGTGCACCTAGTGAGTAGTGGTGTGTGTGTGTGTGTGTGTGTGTGTGTGTGTGTGTGTGTGAGTGAGGTCAGTCGTCCTTGTCCTGGTCCTGCGTGAAGTGCGAGAGCATGTGCTTGATGATCTGGTCGATGGTGTGCGTGTCCAGCATGCGCGCCACATTCTTGTCGTCCACCACGTACAGGAACAGCTGCTTGGCGTTCTCGCGCAGCCGCGCCACGCGCGACCACTCGCTCCGCGCCGCCGCGCGCGCGCCGCACTGCGATATCACCTTCTCTAGCACCTGGGGGGGGAGACTCTACGTTAAGAGGATAGTCTCCATTCTCTTTCTTCATACAAATGTAGTTTAAATTTTCCTCCCTGGATAAAGACATTAGAGCAAATATGTTTATGCCATAAAACCTATATCTGTCATGACAATGCATCTACCTTTTTTTTTTCTAATTAAAATAATAACAAATTGAAAAAAAATAAAAAGGTAGATGCATAGTCATGTCATGACAGATATAAGTTTTATGGCATAAACATATTTGCTCTAATGTCTTTATCCAGAGAGGAAAATTTTAACTACGTTTGTATGGAGAAAGAGAATGGAGACTATCCTCTTAAGTTGTTCATGTTTTTCTTTCTAAAACATAATTATTTTTGGTTGTCACAATAAAGTATTAATCTATATGTCTATCTATAGGACAGAAATTCCTTTTTAGTTTTTTAAGCTCTTATGTATAACTACTAGCCCCTAGGTTTTGTCCGCGTAAGTTCCTAAGTCCCATCGGTCCTAAGTCCCAACGTCAAATCGGTTTAATAAATAAAAAAAAATAAAAATATAAATGAGATATGTGATTGCAAATAAATACGCACTAGATAACTTTCAACAGCGGTGAAAACAAAACTAAACGACAAATCAAAATTGCGTTTTACCACTATTTGTTCCTGTTTTGTCATCGACAGCCAACTTGGGTCTTGAGGCGATTAAGTGACTGCCATATAGACCATTGCATATTGTTCCCCGGGAGAGCCTAAGCCTCCCCTTACAGAGAGAATCTTCAACTTTTTGTTGTTGGGTAAAATACTTACCACATCAATAGTTTCATTAGGCCAACCGAAGCACTCGAGTGTTTCACTATCGATCAGTTGTTCCAGTAACTGAGACAAGTGAGCTGCTAAGTTCTCTTCGCTCATTAACGGGTTATCTTCCTCCTGAAATTATATTAATATTATTTGTAAATTCCCCACATAACCGGGACTTATGCGGGTAATACTAGCTCAGCTATATTATAGTATATGTAGTAGTATAGTATACATGTAAGTATATTATAGATGTGTTTCACCCGCTTAAGTCCTGATCCTGTAGGAATTTCGAAAAACCCTATCTTATCCAATTTCAGCTGTCTATTATCAGCGGTTTATGCTGCGCGTTGATCAGTCAGTCAGGTCAAAGCATTTTATAGATATACAGGGGTATGTATGTTTATCTATAATTACTTATAAACGATGACTAAGCAAGTATTACGTTAGCAGATTATTACAACCTGCCCTTGTCAGCAAAAGTAAGCAAAGCTCTTACCCCCTCCCGCCATGCTTACGTAAAGATTTTTCAATTAATGTATTGTTTTTTATCCACTGACAGAGGAAATTTAAACAAGTGAATAGCACGCGGGAATTCCCCTACTCGGTTTTAGAGCGAGTGCCTAGACGTAGACATTACTTTAATTCATTTAATACATTAATCCCCGAAAATGCGATTTGTTTTCAAGCAACGACAATGTAAAGGGTTGCCATTCGTGTAAAAAAGTAAATAACTACCGATGACGTAATTATCATCTAGACTCCCCTATGTCATCCAAAATAAGCAAAGCAAAGACCCCCCGGCCCCCCATAGTGCTTACGTAATACTTGACCGGCCCCTAAGAGGGATAGACGTGACAAACATAGTCTGACCTTCTCCGGCAGTGCGTGTGGTTGGTCCTCGTCCCCGCCGGAATCGTTTTCTGTCTCCTGCATGCCGCCGTACAGCACGCCGCCGCCGCCGTACCCGTCCAGGATGCGCTCCGCCTCCGCGTCCACCACGTTCAGGATGCACTCCATCTCCGACTTGGTCACTCGCTCGCTCTCCACCGACACGTCCTACGTGGGAGAGAGAGAGATGTTGAGTCTCGCCGTGTGCTGTGTGAAGGTGACGTCACATCTTTGTGTATGTGTGTGTGTTAGGGCGGATTCGATCCTACTTAGATAACTTTTATTCAAAGAATAAATCGCTGTCTTTTCGAAAGTCATTCATATTTACAATTTACCAAACACAATTTCATAATTAGCAACCCTATACGGAGAATAATCGCTTTACCAACTATTTTGGTGAATTAAGACACAATTCTACAGATATTTTAATGGCGGACGAATGTCAAGCATTGACAATAAAATGAAACAAACAAATACATATTTCCTCTTTATAATATTGGTATTTTTGGTATAGATATATAGACACGCAGTACATGCAGCGTGTGCTGTATATATATGTATATGCACTCACGAGCACGGATCTGACGTGTCGCAGATGCGAGCGGAACACGTGCGGGTGGTAGCGGCGCACGTGACGCACTAGCTGCTGCCCGCGAACGTACGCGCGCGCCGACACGCAGTACATGCAGCGGCGCGGCTTGTCCAGGGTGTGCGTACTCAGGTGACGACGCATGTTCATCTCGCTCTGGAACGTCTTCTTGCACACTTCGCACGGGTACTCTGCATACAAATATGACAGCTGTTCATGACTAGTGATGGGATTTTACCCGGAAAAAACCCAAATGTGGGAAAAAACCCGGGGAAAATTCCCGAATGGGATAATAGTCGGGTTTTTTCATATTTAGCATATGTAACGTCTAGGTAATATGTAGATACATGTATATATCAAATAGTTTGTACTATTTAAGTACTATTACTACTAATTAGAGCTAATGTAACTTTGTTTATCTTTATAATTCAACAAAAACGTTTTATTTACTCAATGCAACCTAATTAATTAAATAAAAATAAAATAAAATAATATATTTAAATAATTAAATTACATCTAGTGGAAATACACAAGAAATAGAATTTTGCAAAATTAATAATATACAGAGTGAACCATTTAAACGGGCCTTCAGGGGGATATCCTAAACTATAAGAGAAAGAGAAAACTGCTGAAAGGAGTTGCGTCCCCGATTTTGACAAAAAATAAAATGGCATTAATAGATTTTCGAAAAATTAATTACCCTAGCCAGGAATCGAACCTTGACTTTTTGCAAAAAAAATAAACACCCTATATTATTGTACTGATCGATAGCGTTGCTGATAAATGGAAACAAACATAGTGTGGTAAATCAAGACAAATGCCTCATTTTTAATAAAAATATAAATTTTCACAAAAAAAGAAATCTATCAGTTGTGCATCACTGCTTACATCACACATCAAAGCTCATGCTTTGAACTGTGTGCGAAATTTTGAAACCAGAACATGTTCTGAAATGATGATAAAATCTAGCATTTTATCATCATTTCAGACCATGTTCTGCAAATCGAGAACAACGACCTACTCGATTTGCAGTCGTTCAAATCGAGTAGGTCGTTGTTATAGATACGGGTAGAAAACCCACGAGTACTTGTACAGCATACTTGACTATTTCATATTTTTATTAAAAATTGTCATTTTTCTCGATTTACCACAATATGTTTGTTTCCAGGATTTGATCTTTATCAGCAACACTATCGATCGGTACAATAATATAGGATGTTTATTTTTTTGCAAAAAGACAAAGTTTAATTTCTGGCCAGGGTAATTAATTTTTCAAAAATCTATTGATGCCATGTTAGTTTTTATCAAAATCGGGGACGCAACTCTTTTCAGTATTTTTCGCTATCTCTTATAGTTTAGGATATCCACCCGAAGGCCCGTTTAAATGGTTCACCTGTATACGCTGGCGCAAAGTATGTGCACATCGCAACGTACCTATTTTTCGCTGAATTTGTTCTAAAAATAAAAATAAAGTAATTTTTTTAAGATCGTGATAATTACGTTAAGTAATGAAAATACCCGTCTATTGGTTTTTTTCCCACATAAATACCCGGTTTTTTCCCAAATGGGTTGGGTTTTTTCCCACTGCCCATCTCTATTCATGACTGAGACCATCAGGAAATCGAGACTTTTAGGCTAAGATTCATAAACCGCACTACGCCTTTACTTTGTAAGAAAGTCGCACTTTGGCTCAAAATAATGTTTCATAGTCATGCTAAGGCCGGTCTTTACTTCGAGAAACCCTGCTTTGCTTCGTAAAGTACTAGTCCACAATATCGTCGACTTTCGTCTCAAAGTAAAGTTTGAATTATTATACTACTAATTTTAATAGTCTTGTGACTAGTGCAAAATTTAGAGTTTATTGGTATATTCAATCTGGTTGTATTATGCACTCATAAACGGCAATGTCATTTCTGTGAAATAGGTACTACATGGGTACTCTACAGTCACTCTACTGTGCTTGTTGTGTATTTGTTTTAGCTGCTTTATTTTGACGCCAATATTATCGATACGATTGAGTCTTTGCTCAATGTTTTCGATATTGTCCATTGTGTTAGCAGCAAGTTATCGTGTAATCCAAGAATACGGTGTCCGGGGATGGTAGCCAAGTCGTTAATATAAAATTCAATATAGCAAGAGCAAGGGAAAAGAAAAGCAAAAACGTAAATAGTTTTGACATTTAACAACGACAGTAAACAGGTTATACAAAAATTACGTTTCTTTTTACTACAATATTTCAGTAACGGCATTTAGTGAAATTATTTTAAACCTATTATAGATGGTCGCGACGCAGCTGACAAACATTTTTATTTGATAATGTATACAAATTATTTTATTTGTAAGAAAATGGTATGATTAGTTATTAATTTACTAATGTTGAATAATATAAAATTTGCGTAGAACGTATTACTGTCGTGGTTTACTTTGGCTTTACTTTACTACAGCGCAAAGCCGCTCTATCTAAAGTAAAGTTCGAGTGACGACTATGAAATTGAAATCGGCCATAGTAAACTTCGAGATTTGAAAGCATGCTTTGCGAAAACTACTTTGATGCGAAGTAAAGTTCTGTTTATGAATCTCAGCCTTAGGGTCCTGTCAGACAGAGAGCGGTCCCCCGGTCAAGCGTTCTGCGTTCGAGCGTGCAATTGCTCACGAACCCCGCAGTTGAGCAGACCTCACTTTACCGACGCGGTCAGATTGCCTCCTGTGTGAGTATGAGTATCTATCTAACATAATATAACACAAAGAACGCAAAACTGACCGCTTGAACCCTTTACCGCTCTCTGTCTGGTAGATCCCTTATCGCTAAGTTATGTTCACAAGGCCCTTATTGTAGGTTAATTAAGTGACAATAACTTGTCCATTACAGGCATGCAATAGGTAATATTTAAAGCTAGTTTTGAGTTGGTACCTAAAAATATAATTAGATGTACCAACTTAGCATGTCTAATTAAGGGCCCTATACCGGCTAAACTCAAAATCCATGTCGGGCGCATCGAAAATTGTTGATTATTTCATGACGGAATGTCGTAGAACTTTTTTTTGTGTACAGATTGTAGGCGACATTGTTTCCGATATTTTAGTGCAGTTTCCATATAAATATGTCGAAACGTATTGAAGTCTATCGACATTTTAGCCAAATCAGACACTTTTTGTCTAAAATTTGGATAGGCTTTGCACCAATAGGAGGCTCTTGTCTTAAAACTACACCAAAATGTAGGAAACAATGTCACCTACAATCTGTACACAACAAAAAGTTCTACGACATTCCGTCATGAAATAATCAACAACTTTTGATGAGCCCGACAGGAATTTTCAGTTTCAAGGTCGTTGGCGTTGTAATTCCTCTTAAAAGAAAATCTTAAGTTTCTTCATTTGCAATATTACCTACTAAACATTTAAACTAATCTCTAATACTTTTAATGGAACTTGAAGAAGACAATACGAATATGTACCATATTTTATATAAACTAAACCAATAAGTACTCGCTATATAGGGTAGCCTGTTGAAACCGACGACGTAACAAGGTCACACCAACCAACATTGCTAACAAATTATTCCCAGTGAAACTGATTTTCAGTGTTTGGTATGGTTATGGTACTTACTCTTTGGATCCAAATGCGAGTTCATGTGGTTCTCAAATTTCTTAGGATTTGAAAATTTTGTATTTGGGCAGTTGGGGAATGGACAGGTGTTGATTATGCTGTGGTCTTTGAGATGTTGAAGTAACCTGAAACAAGAGAAATGTAATTAAAGACATTTTTCGGTTTTAGTTGCGTGGTGTTATTACTTTTAGCATCCAGTCAATCCTGAAGAAGGGACCTGTTTAGGTCTCGAAACGTTGAGCGTTGAAACAATGCTTAAATTAATAAACACCAGGCGATTAAAATCGAAAAATGTCTATAATTTCAATAGAACATCGCGGAAACAGTAGAAAAATCGATGAGAAATATAATCTAAAAAAGCGATTTGCAATTTTACGGTTTTGTGTTTGCGATCTTCTTTTCGTAGTCTAGTGTTAGAGTTTTCAGCTCGCCCTAAGGCCTCTAAATTGACTATTAATTTGCGATTTCAACTATTGACCTAGTGGTGCTCACCGACCTTGTAAAAGCATATCCTAACAGAGCTGTTTTAATACTAATTCCCACGTTCGTGGGAAAACAGCGCTTATTTTCTTAGTAATCCATCAAGGTAAACAATACCTCTAGCTAGATGCTAAAATTTGACACTTTTAATATCTAATAGCCTTATTAATAAACGTGGAGTAGGGTCGTAGTAATTTTGCCACTTTTTGTTCCTGTCTGTCAACTTTGAAAGTTCTTGTCACAGAAGACAAAGCACGTTCTCACTACTCCGATCTTACTCCACGTTTATTATTAAGGCTATTAGATATTAAAAGTGTCATATTTTAGCATCTAGTTAGAGGTATTGTTTACCTTGATGGATTACTAAGAAAATAAGCGCTGTTTTCCCACGAACGTGGGAATTAGTATTTAAACAGCTCTGTTAGGATATGCTTTTACAAGGTCGGTGAGCACCACTAGGTCAATAGTTGAAATCGCAAATTAATAGTCAATTTAGAGGCCTTAGGGCGACCTGAAAACTCTAACACTAGACTACGAAAAGAAGATCGCAAACACAAAACCGTAAAATTTCAAATCGCTAAATCAAAATCACAAACACAATGGTATGTATTTTCTACAACCCAGAACAAAATCACTACAAGACAAAAGGCTTCCTTAAGGGGACAGTCTACCTACTCTTTTTTTTCCATACGAACTTTACAAACATAGTCGATTGTTTCCTTCCTGGATAAAGATATTAGAAAAAATATGTTTATACCATTCACACTCTTAAAAGCTTATTTTATTCACGCAAAACAGTGAATAAAAAGGACTTTTACTCACGCTGTTTGAATTTAGAACACAATTTACTCGTCGTCCATCTAACTAAATGCATTTTCATCCCATCTATTCGAAAAGTGTCGCTTTGGTCCTCTATAAGTGCGACCAAAGTAGCTCTTTTCTGTTAAGAGATAAACAGGCGGGAGCAAAGTAAAACAGGCGGGAGCAAAATAAAATAGGCGGGAGCAAAGTAAATTTGAATTTGGAACTTGTATCATTCATAGAAATCAAACGCAAATTATATGATCACTGGCTACATGTTGGCTGCATGGCGCGGGGACCCGCGCCAATTGACAAAAAGAAAAAAAAGGCCGGGAATTACGACTGTGTTCTTGTAATCAGTCTGGTAAATAATTATTTTGTTGTATTTAATTTTGCAAAAAAAATGAGTTCGACTACGAGTTATGACAGTGATAACGAATTAACTCCTAAAACAATTACTACCGAAGCCAACAACGTTGTGCAAACCTTATTACCCACGAAATCCCGTGAAAAATATTTAAAGGCCTATGAAAATTTCATTCAATGGAAAAACGGAAAAGGAGCGAAAACATTTTCAGAATATGTGTTTTTAGCCTATTTCCAAGAGTTATCGAAAACTAGACAACCTTCCACACTTTGGAGTATATACTCAATGATTAAAGCTACAGTTAATACAAATAAAAATATTAATATTGATACGTACTTAAAATTATTAGCTTATCTAAAGAGACTATCCGAAGGATACAAAGCAAAGAAATCAAAAGTATTCTCCAATGAAAACGTCGAGAGTTTTTTGAATGACGCGCCTGATAAGTAATTTCTGGCAACTAAAGTATGTATCTTTTAATTTTTCTATTGTAATCTATAAACAGGATGTTTTAAAACGTGTACGTATTGTGCCTACTTGTCTGATTCCCTTTTGTGTTTTGTTACAGGTGGTTTTAATATTCGGCATTCACGGAGCTTGTCGTAGTAACGAACTTATCAAAATAACAGTTGACGATGTCAAAAAACACTCCGATGACTTACTTTTAGTGCATATAAATGACACCAAAACAAAAATCGATCGGTCATTCGTCATTCGTGGCCAGTACAAAATAATTGTGGAAAAATATCAGAGCCTGCGTCCTTCTCATATAACATCTAATAGATTTTTTATTAGGTATCAAAATGGAAAATGCTTCAAACAGGTTATGGGAAAAAATAGACTATCTTCAATGCCCCGAGAAATCGCTATGTACTTGAAGTTGCCAGATTGCAAGCTATACACAGGACATTGTATTCGGCGAACGTCCTCTACACTTTTGGCAGATTCTGGAGCGGACCTAACAGTTTTAAAGCGGCACGGAGGGTGGAAATCTAGCTCTGTAGCAGAAGGTTACATCGAAGATTCCATTCAAAATAAGGAAAAAACTAGCACCCGCATTGTAGAAAATATTAAATTAAGACCTAACGACAATACGCTTATGCCGATGTCGCCACGTCCATCCACATCAAAGGATTCTGTACCATTTTTTGAGCACCAGTCAGATACTAACATTACAACTACTCAAAATGTAAATGAATCGACAACAATATCGAACCCAAATAAAACAGTGACAATAACTTTTCAAAATTGCGCTAGCGTTTCAAATATAAATATAAATTTGTAAGTTATTGTTTTTACTTATATCCACATGTCTTTTATTGAATTAAATGTATCCATTATTTACAAAACACCGTCTCTTACTTATTTTCTCATAGAAAGGGGATGAAAAGTAGAGTATATAACTCGAGAGCAAATTATTTTTCCCTCGGGCGATGTATATTTTGAATCCCTCGCTGCGCTCAAGATTCTACGTTAGAATCCCTCGCTACGCTCGGGATTCTATTCTAGAATCTTTCGCTTTGCTCGTGATTCAAAATAACGCCCTCGCCGTAAAAATACTATTTTGCTCCCTTGTTATACAATCTACTATTACAACCTCCTTGCGTGAAAAAAAACTTGATACAAAATCCTTGCGCTAAGAATAACTCGCATACAAATTCCTTTTAGGGTTCCGTACCCAAAGGATAAAAACGGAACACTTTTACTGATACTTTGCCGTCTGTCTGTCCGTCTGTCACCAGGCTTTATCTCATAAACTTTGATAGCTAGACAGTTGAAATTTTCACAGTAGATGTATTTCTTTAGCCGCTATAACAACAAATAGATAAAAAAAACATTTAAGGACCATTCAACAAAGTGATTTTGACATAAAAACGCAACGATACCGCGATGTATTTTTACCACTAGCACTTTTTACCATCTAGTGATGAATTGAGACTGGCGCCAGTGGTAAAATAAATTTTAACGTACGCGTTGCGTTCACGGATTGGTTGCCGGTCCAGTGTTCATTTCAGGGTTCTGTACCCGATTGTGATAGTGGTACGGAAACCTTCGTACGCGACGCGAGTCCGACTCGCACTTGACCGGTTTTTTTTCTCGTAGTCATGGTATAAAGTATAGTATGCAACTCAATCAAGAGATATGATTAATGGAAAATGGTAGGTTTGGTAGAAAATGGTAGTTTTGGTAGAAAATAGTAGGTTTGGTAGAAAATGGTAGGATATGGTAGGTATTGTTAAAAATTGGAAGTTACTGTCAGACGCGAACAATGGTCAAAGTACGTTACTCATTTTCTCATAGAGGGTGATGAAAAGTAGAATGTTCACCTTGGGAGCAAACACTATTTTTCGCTCGAGTGAGGTACTTTGAATCCCTCGATTCACTCGGGATTCTACTTAAGAATCCCTCGCTCCTCTCTGGATTCAAAAAACACTGTTTTTAGTTTTTTTGAGTTTTACGTTTTGTTTTTTTTTATTTTCTAATTTTTCTGAATTATATTTTTATTCCATACTTCGTTTTTTAATTGTAGACTATGATTTGACATAACTTCCTGAAGAAAAAATGTCAAATACAAAGAACCAAAACGTCAGACCGTAGCTAGTCTGAAATTGAAAAACAAAGTACTTATAGTTAGTAAATTAAAAAAACCAAAACGTAGGGGTACGGGTATGGCAGATATAGGCTTTATGGCATAAACATATTTGCTTTAATGTCTTTATCCAGGAAGGAAACAGTAGACTACGTTTGTATAGAGAGAGTAGGTAGACTGTCCTCGCGCATCCCATGAGATGATACCATACGTATACGCTAGCTACAAATGTGTTTGTAAGGAGCAAAGACTAATAGAATCGCTTGATTGTATGTGGAAAAGCATCTTTAAGCACGATTTATGCTACACCGGGCCGGGGCGGGGACGGGCTACTTTTGTATGAAGACACCTTTTGTTATGCATGTTGTACGTGCCGCGTTCGTGTTGTCTTCATACAAAAGTAGCCCGTCCCCGCCCCGGTCCGGAAACGGCCCGGTGTAGCATAAATCATGCTTTAGTCCATCGACTGGTACTTACTCAGGCTTGGTGGAAAGCTTGTCGCTGCAAAGCGGGCAAGTGACGCCCAAGTGCTTGGCGGAGGCGTGTCGCATCAGCTGCGAGCGCTGGATGAAGGAGGCGTGGCACTGCTCGCACTTGTACGGCTTGTCTTCCACGTGCGTGAGGACGTGGCGACGCATCACCTCCACCGTGTGTGTTGTGTATTTACACTGCAACATGAGGGCAGAGTAGTATGAATGTGATGTGTGTATCCCACTGACCTCCATAGTCAGTGGGATACACACATCACATTCATACTACTCCCTTTAGAGAACCGAATCTAGCGTTTGGGGACACCATCTGTCTATAACTGATCCCGGACGGTTGCCCTCCGGGGTGGCCGGACGGAACAGCGGACCCATCTCTTCATACCCTAGCTGGTTATAGCTTGGGACGCTATAACATATATACGTAGGAGTCTTGGAACGGGTTGCTGACCGCCATGGTACAAGTCGCTGGACAGGTCACAGCGCACTGAATTTTGTGCCAATTTCATCTGCGCCATGTTGCGCTGTTATCGTCCATTTTCTATTGAAAGTGATGGTGACCGTCCACGGAACTATTATTCCACGGACCGCCACCATCACTTTCAATAGAAAACGCGCGTCAACAGCGCAACATGGCGCAAATGAAATCGGTACAAAAATCTAATGTAATTTTGTATGGTATACCAATTCCAGCGTACTTGTAGTTTCATTTCAGTGCTTTTCGTTTGTCACTCTCTGTAGCCTCTATGGATTTTAGCATGAGGTTTTATTCGATTCGTAATGACAGCGCAAGTGTTTTTAACAATATAAGAATTTTAAAAAATCAGAATGGCGGAATTTAGACGGGATAATGTAAGGTCCAAAAAATATGTTTTATTTTCTTATACTTACTATGTTTATTTATTAAATTACGTACCTACATAAAAATACTGCAAATACAGCAATCAATTTAAACAAACTCAAACCAAGTTTGCGATGCCGTTGACTGAGTTTCCCAACTTTTAAGGTAATATGCATATCACAAGCCCTATGCCTAGTTTGAGACTAGATGGCGCTTTGTACAATGTCCCGCAATATTTATTTTTTGTATAACTTACCTCTTTTATTCCAATGGTAGCATTAAAATATAAGGAGTGTTTTAAATAATGAAGTCACACACAAAAAGTCGGTTTGACTGCTTTGAAAACTAAGTTATTATTGGTAGGTATCTTAAAATGGGGATATTTTGAGCTATTATGTAAAGGGAAAATTGTACGATAATTATTAGGCAAATAGATACATACTTAATACATAAAGCTATTATTTGTTATTGTGATGATGAGTAGCTTATTTACTCTGCGATGTTTATAATAGCAGGATAAAGGGATCTTTAATTTACAAGCATTTGTCAAACAAATAAAACATACTATTTGTTACGGACTTACCACATCACATTCATATTTTTTCTCTCCGTGTATCTCGAAATGTTTAGCCATGGCAGCACGAGAAGTCGTTGATTTACCACACTGATCGCAGATGTAGGTGTGAGGTGATCCTATAATATAGTTAGAGCTCTCAGACTTTGTTTAAATTAAATTATAAGGCAGTCTAAATAACAATCCCACTAATATCATAAATGCGAAAAACTACTGAGCTGATTTCGATGAAACTTGGAATACAGATAGCTGGAGATCTAGATTAACACATAGGCAACTTTTTTTCCGATATTTCCGCGGGTTAAAGACTTATGCGGGTGAAACCGCGGGACGCAGCTTGTATGTTTATTGTTTCTTTTTTCTTCTTCTCATGCAAGCGATATTCCCGGTTGCCTCTCGGGAGCCCGGGGTCCGCTAAACCCCAAATTGTTTTTTTATTTGGGGTTGGCGCAGTTGGTAAGTCATCATTGACCATACTTTCTGCAATTAGATTTGGCAATGTTTTTACGGCCGGCCGCCTGCCATCATATAAAGAACACACTCTCCAAACAGCTCTACTAACAGCAGATTGTGCAGTCAGTCAGGAAGGACAAAGCATAGATTTATAGTAGACTATCTGCGCCCTGCGGTTTCACCCCCGTAAGTCCCGATCCCGCGGGAATATCGGGATAAAAAGTAGCCTATGTGTTATTCTAGGTCTCCAGCTATGTATATTTTAAGTTTTATCACAATCGGTTCAGTAGTTTTTGCGTGAAAGAGTAACAAAGTCACATACATACAAACTTTCGCGTTTATAATATTAGTAGGATATAGATTAACTCTATACTGAAGTTTATCCTAGTTGATTGGTACTCTTTAAACCAGATTAAGTACAGTGACTCTTCATAGTCCCTAAACAGACACACACACAAAAAAAAGAGTCTGATGGGATGCACAAAAGTAGATGAGGTGGGAAGAGGCCAAAACCTACTTACGTAGGCTATAATATAACCTACGTAAGTAGGCTTTGTTAAGTAAGTAGTTGATTATTCTTACCTGAATGTTTGGTATGCCAATGCCGTATGAGTTTGGTAAAGTTTTTGGAGTTAAAATTGCAATATTTGCATTTATATGCTTTTGCCTTTATGTGCATTGTTCTTAAATGAACAAGCAAGTTGTCTTTTCTAGAAAAACTTGATTTGCATATCTGAAAATTAAATGAATTCATTCAATTATGGTTTTAGTGTTATAAACACAGTTAAAGATAACATTATCTTTAGCTGGGTTGCAACACTAAATAAATATACAATAATACAAGAACCTATTACCAAAAAAAACATCTTAAGTCCTTGAATTAAGTGCACAGAAATCAACCAGCCGATAAATTCTGTAATCCATTACCCACCATGGAATGGAACAGGTATATTTGATAAGGGTGAGAGTTTGTTTGTTTGTTTACTGTGCACAATTTACTGTTCTCATTTATTTACATAGATTCCAGTGTGGTAATGTTACCTACAATTTCCAAACATCCCTTTTTAGTGGTAGCTCACCTTCAGACTGATAAGATTCTTCAAAAATTATATTTTTCTCGAGCAGCTGATTTTAGCTAAGATGTTGATTATCAACTAAACCTTAGTATCTAAGGAATGAGAAGTAAACCACTCACCTCGCAAGGAAAGTTAGCAATACTTTTGCCGCAGCCTTTTTGTGTCATATGCCGTAAGACATGAGATTGACGTGCAAACTCTCGCCCACAGTGTGCACATGCAAACTGTTTGAGGTGTGTCTTTTTGATGTGCATCTCCAAAACATCATTATCAGGACAGACAACATTACATTCTCTGCAAGGGACACTGTCGGGCAGTGTTGAATGTTCCAGCAGCAAATGATTCTCAAAATTAACTTTAAGTTTGAATACTTTATTTGGACATGACTGGCAATGGAATTGCTGCAACATATAATAGCCAAGACTTAGATACATATTTAAAATCTGTTGGTTTGTTGGTTTCCATAAAACTTACGGTTTCTTTCTTGTTTTCCGCTTCAAGGAGATCATTTAGATTTATGATTGAGTTCTTGGATTCTTCACTTTTAATAACAAATTCCACATATTTGGGTACAGTTTTTTGCGGTTTATTCTTCGACCCGAGAGGTCGTCCCCTTTTGTGTTTCGGAGGCATTCTGGAAATCTAATTGTTTACATTTCACATTCAACATTCGCCGTCACCTGGAACAAGGATACTGATTATTTCATGATGTTTTTGATATAACTTTCACCCAAGGCGCTGTTTCACTGAGGTGGCTGCAAGTTGACCAATATTCCTCAGGAGTTACCTTGCTTTGCCATTTTAGCAGGCGCAATACACTTCACCATCAAAGAAAAAATATTTTTTTGATCGCTCTCGCCTCACAAAACCAACAAGCCACGTCACCTTATAGTGTTGCTAGATAATGCCGTTCTATTCCACCAAATTAATCAGCTGTTACGGTTGTGTGAAAGCCGGGTAAGATGGCAAACGGGGCGCAGCGAGGGGGTCGTAGTCGTAGCTTGTAAAAGGGCACAAAAATCGACTTTGTTAAAACATTGAACCATACTTGCACATTTTGTATCATTTCTACATGCTACCTCGTGCAAAAGAAAAAACTTTTCATCAATATTTTCCCTAACATTTAGGTAAAATTTACCAGATCTGGTAATACTCTTCTGTCAAAGTTAGCTTACTGTCAGTGTCTAAATTCTTTCCCATAGCCGCTACATAACTTCCGGTTTATTGTCATTTGTTCACCGTAAGCATCCGCATCCTAATTTAGAAAATGTTCGGCGGGAGTATTTAAGTGTTCATGTCTAAGTTTAACTTTTTATAATTTTATTATTTGGTACATGCATACTAAAGTTTACATTTTATTTAATAAAACGCTCTCTATTTGGATTACCATAGGATTGATAGATACTCTCTTTTATATAGTAGATATACCATGAAGGCAGAGGTGAGTTTTTTTGAAGATTGACGTTGTTTCGTTGCCAAGGTTGTCATTTGGTTGTCATGGAAACACGGAATAGAAACAAAAATTGTTTGAATGTTTTGTGTGTACCTACCTCGAAAAAATCTATAATTTATCTACAACTAGGCACTAATGGACGTAGGTACCTATTGGAAGTATAGTTTCTAAGTTAACTGACAGGTTAAAACAATGCATTATGGAAAAAGAGTTGGCGGTAGACGTTATAAAAAGTACCCAATCGGCCTTAGGAAAATACGTGAAGCGACCACCACTAAGTGAAAAGTTATTACGGAAACCACCCTTTAGATTCTTACATGATATTGTTACAGCTGTAAGTATTGATTTTTCTAACATGTTTTGCTTACCTACCCAACTGACAAGTGGGAAATACCTACTTACTCAGTGCTAAAAAATTTCATACCTACCTACCTAACAATTTGTAAATAATGTATTATTAGATCAATAATAATTATTAGATGTATGTATAGTATGTAGGAATTGTAGGTAATGCGCAAGTATTTACTTACTTACTCCACTTTATGGTTATATTATAAATTTGTAATAGATAGAGATATTATACCACCTTAATTTTTTTTGTTTTACTATACAGGCTGTATTTTTTTTCAGGCAACCAGCAAGGGGAGATTCCAAAAAACCGCTGTAGCTACGAAATAACGTTCTTAGGAGACCTTACCTTATCTTTTAAATAATGAACATCTGCATATAGGCTGGCTTGCATAACCAAACTAATCAATGATCCCTAAACATGTTTATTAATAAGCGTTTTGTCTTAACTATTTCAGTTCTAGGATCTCCACTTATACTGGTTGCCTGAAAACAAAAATAACATCCTATATAAGAATAGGAACCTACTATTGGAGGGAAGTAATTAAAATCACTCAAAAATGCTAACTTTACAGGTATTAAAGACGACAGGATTCTTCAATGGATTATTCGAAGATAATGAATTAGTCTCTGATAATGTCAAGGACAGAGAAAGCAAGATTATTTTTCTTAGTAAAGTTATATCAGTAATAAGTAAGTTGATCGGCATCAGTGGTGGTACTAAGTACTTGCAATAATTTAAAAATACAAAACACCTTTATTTTATTTTCAGGTGCAACAACAGGCAAGTCATTGTCAGTAAAACCTTCTAAAATAGTAGCAGGCCAAGAAGCCGAGAAAACCAACGAACTACTACAATGTCTGGCATATGCATTAGACAACAATTTGTCATCGGATGAAGCAGTACAAAACTATAAACAGAAAGGAGAATCATCTCCACCTAAAGACGTCAAATCGAAAGATATTGCAGATAAAAAGAAAAATGAGCCAACAAAACTTACATCGAAAAGTACCGAAAAATTAACGATTAATAAAAAGGAACCTGTAAATAAAATTGAAAAGAACAAGACGATCGATCCTAAAACGAAAAGAAAAGAGACTGACGTGGCTAAAAACGAATCTCAGTCTAAAAAACAACCAAATACGAAGAAAGTTAGTAAACAATCTTCAATAGAAAATAATGTTTCACAGTCTACAAAAACGACTTCACAAAAAGATAAAGCCGATTCCAATTCAGATATTGGTAAGACAAAATCAAAGGCGACTGAATCAATTGATGTTAATGCTACTGGACAGGATTTGCAGAAATCGAACTATACTACTGAAAATCTTGAAAATGAGCTCGAAATCACATCAAAACGCAGTGATGATCAAATTACTCCTTCAATTCCTTCACAAGATTTTAATTCTGGTGAACGTGAAGAAGAAGGAAAAAGTAATGAAACTAAAACCAGTGCTAAAGACAATAAACAAACTGTTGAACTAGAGCTAAAAAAAGCTCAGGATAATGAAGAAGAAATTAACATTCAGGAAAATGATAATTCAAAGGATGATACAACTGAGGAGAGTTTGCCAGTCACTAACAATTCTGCGAACAGTATTTTGAAAGCCAGAAATGAAAACCCTGTATCAAATCAATCTCTTGCTAATGAAAGTGAAAATTCAATGACGAATACTAAGATTGCATCTGTAACTCCTGTTTCCAGTAAACATATTCCTGAAATCATCAGACCTCCAAGTGTAAGGCCTTCGTCATCTAGACCAGGAGCACCAAGGCTCAGGGAAAAAATAGAAAATATTGTTAATGAAACTGAGAATCTTCTACTTGCTAAAGTCAATATTATTTCAGAAAACACGCAAAATGAAGAAGTATGTAAATAACAAGTTACTCTGCATTTGCTCTACTTTTATTAAATAGATAGTTCAAAGTTAATGATTGTGCTACTTTACTTATTTTAAATATTATTTCAGGAAGAGGACTCTAGTGTTGTTATTGTTGATCAGACTGAGTTAGGATCAAATATTAACAATGAAGCAGATCAATTTAAATCTTCTAATGAACATGGTCATCTTGTCCAACAAATTTTAGATTCACAAAAAGAACTGAATATTGCTGGTAAAACTGAAATTGTAAGTGTTTAGTAGGGTGAAACTAATATTATAAAAGTGAAAGTGTGATTGTTTGTTGTTCTTATAAGCAAAAACCGCTGAACCGATTGTGAATAAGCTCGATATTTAGATCTGGAGACTTGGAATATCACATCACACAGACTACTTTATATCTCAATATCCCGACAGTATCGGGACTTACGCAGGTTAGGCCGTGGGGTGTGGTTTTTAAATAAGTAGGTATATGATTTTATAATGCTCAACAATGACATTTCTTCACCCAAGATTATCTTTTAGGAATGGCAATTTGGCGCCCAAAAAGCAATGGAAACAATAAACCAAGAAATTGAACAATTACGATATAATATTCAAGCACTATCGCGAGTTGCAAACCCTTTAGGAAAATTACTTGATCACGTACAAGAGGATGTTGAAATAATGCGCCAAGAACTACAACAGTGGACTAATGTCTATGAAGAAGTTTCTAAGGATATGACCAAACAGAAAATGTAAGTAATTTTTTGACGAACTCTGTGGCGCGTCGTGCTAAAGCACGACTGCACTGCAGAAGGTTGCGGGTTCGATTCCCGCCGGGTGCAAGTATTTATGCATGAAAAATAAATATTTGAGTGTGATCTGGGTGTTCCTCTATGTATAATATGTATGTATTTACAAAAGAAAAATAAATATAAGTATTATATCCGTTGTCTAGTTACCGTAACACAAGCTTTGTCGCTTACCACGGGGCTAGATGGCGCTGTGTGTTGTTCAGAGAATTTATTTATTATTTATTTATTCATTCAAATATGATGATGATGTTCAAATAGAATCTTTCAAATGAAACATATTCTTGGGTTTCAGGGCTTCTGAAGAAACATTAATACCTTTACAGTCACGAATAAAGCAGCTAAATCTGGACATCAATGAGAAGCATGACAAAATAAATGATCTCAAAATATTAATTCACAAAAACTCTACTAGAATTGGAGTGTTGTTGTCTAATGGAAATGTGCAATAAAATAATAGAAGACAAATACAGTTTTTTTCATATTTTATATTGTACTGGAGGTGTTATAATTATAATATTGCTTAGAAGACTGAGACATAATATGAGAATAGGAATAATATGCGTAAAACACCTAATAACAGGTATATAATATACATACATGTACTTTATCCTGAGTCAAATGATCTCAATACTACAGTAAGTAGGTGAAATATAAATCTACTCATGGCTATTTCTCAGCAAGATTCCAATTTAAAAAAATATGATTAATTTAATTACATAGTTAAGTAATACTTATATTTTTACAACAAATTATAACATCCTGCAATTACTGTACTGATGCTTATTCTGATGGAACACCATGACCTGCTGGGCTTCCTGCTTTTCATTGCACAATAATTAATATCTTCCTTTATCCAAATTTCATTAGTTTTGAATCAATTATTTATAGGTTATTTACTCTGAAAAGGAAAGAATAATTTGATAACAATTGGAAATATCTAACCCTGAAAATAACCCCCTTATGTATAAACAATGAGTAACTTTATGTAATGGTGTGGGAAGAATAGGAAAATATCTAGCTACGAGAAAGATGGGATAATTTCCACTGGGATGTGATTTAAACTTTCATTTTGACTATCCCAACTACACAAGATAACTTGGTAGAAAATGTTCCTCATTAAAAAAGGGCTCGCGTTGAAGTCTTTTTGCAATAAACCAATATTTTTTTGCATGTGCCCAAACAAAAATTAGCCAATTGCGGTACAGAAATTCGATTTTAGTATAGACACTAGCGCCGTCACTCAACTGTACAAATAAGTTGGTTATAGTTGGTATTAAGACAATCTTATTTTTATCTTGTGGTAGACAGGGGAACTAATTGCCCAAGAACAAATTTGGTTGAAATGTCGATACTAAGGCCCTCAGTGAATGGTAAATAATTGTGTTATTTTATTAAAGACATTAAAAATTATGAAGCAAGTGTAAGTAGTGAGTGGCTAAATATAATTGAAAAATATCGATTCAATAAAATTTGGAACTGACATGTTTTATATTTTACAATAATTAATTTATTTGACAAACGCACACGAGCAGCCCCCGTGGATGCTCATGTATGCTGATGATATTGCGCTAGCGAACTCGGATAAGGGGCGGCTTGGAAGGCGTGTAAATACGTGGAAAGAGTCACTTGAGAACGGCGGTTTGCAACTCAACGTAGCGAAGACCGAATACTTGGCTAGCAATACCACAGATTCCACACCTGTCTGCGTAGACGGTCACATGGTCGAGCGGACAGACCAGTTTAAGTACTTGGGATCTGTGCTTCACGAGTCCGGCGACATGGATTGTGACGTCAAGTCCCGCATTTCGGCAGCTTGGGCCAAGTGGCGAGAGTTAACTGGTGTCATCTGTGACCCGAAAATGCCGGTTAAACTGAAGGGACAGGTCTATAAAACAATCATTAGACCTGTCCTTTTGTATGGTAGTGAGGCGTGGCCATTGCTTGAGCGACATAAGCAGGAGCTGCGTGTCACGGAGATGAAGATGCTGCGCTGGATGTGTGGAGTGACGCGAAAAGACCGCGTCAGAAACTCCCGCATCAGGGGCAGCCTTCATGTCTGAGACATTGCAGACAAACTGCAAGAATGCCGCTTACGGTGGTACGGCCACGTTCTACGGAAACCGGCTAGTTACGTGGGAAACAAATGTCTTCCTATGGCGCCTCCGCCCGGCTGCGGCAGATTGGGAAGACCCAAGAAGTGCTGGCTTGACGTTGTAAGATCGGATATGCGTGCTAATGGCCTCACTACACGGGATGCCGAAGATCGTGCGAAGTGGAGACGTAAAAGTAGGAAAGCGGACCCCGGGCTCTCGAGAGAGATGCAACCGGGAACAACGCTCGGATGATGATGAATTTATTTGACAAACTTGTTGTGAATTCAAGAAGTATTTTAACTGACTTAAAAAAGAAAGGGATTGAATTGCTTGTGTATATTATTCGTGGATTACTTGAAGACAGTTGAGTGAGACCAAGTTGGGCCCATGTCGGTTCAGTGGTTAATTATTTATTTGACTGCCCGTAAAACAAAATATTTTATAACACAAAACATCGATAAAATATTATATGGTATCGATATTAAGTAATTATATATTACCATCACTATGACCGCTGTCGTTACATCCCCCGCTACCCAGCCCTCTTACAAATTTGGTGAAGTGCGTTCGGCGAGACAATGAAGAATTGCTCTATCTGTTGGTTAAATAATCGGTGGGGTAAATTAATAAGCTTACTAATATGCAATTTTAATAGTGTGGTAGCTGGTATAGGGCATTTTCCTTTCATTTCCCTTTTTGTGTTCACCTTTAATGTTACTCTAGGTTAGTGCTTACCTCTTCCTTCTCGTGCCTTTAGAAGATGTGTTGCTCTTTCCATCACTACCATTAGTCTGTGTTGATTTTCCAAGCGTTCTAAACAGTTTTTACAGATAGTTTTTGGTAGAGGATCTGACTGTGACACCTAGAATGCAAGATTATTGTTAAATTATTCACTTGATGTTATAATTACGGTCACTAGTTACAAGAAATCGTGGAGACCTTCAACACAAGGACTCTGTATTGAGAGCAATGATATTTTTTTAGTAAATACCAGAGAACATTCAAAAATATCAAAATGACTTTGTGATTTAGTGAAAACTTACATTTATAGAAAGATATCGACTTATTTTTTCTGATATACTAAGTCGTATACCCTGTTCACCGTATATATGCAATACGACGCGATGCATTTCAGAACATAGTCTGCATATAAATCCAGTAAGCACTGCTTTATCCAAACTGCCCATTTCTATTAGAACTTGTGTAGCTTCTTTCTTGTACTCGAGGAAATACCAGCCAATATAATTCAAAGTTTAAAGAAAATATAATGAGAATATCACTGAAGTATCACTCACAAAAACAAATTATTTTGTGCGAATTTCGTGAGACTGAAAAACATTTTGACGATTTTGACAACAAACAAACAAACGAATCGATTTGAGATAGTAAACGTCAATTTCAAATTGAATTTTGCTGTCAATGTCAGTCTTTTCCTTTCTCTTCCTGTTTTGGCGGGAACACGTTGAGTAAATATGCAGGTGAATTGTCATTTTCGCAAAACATAGCTAAAATTCGTGTAAATTGTTTAATTTTGGTAGCCAATTTATTGGTGTGCAAGTGCGTTGCTTCCAAATCTTCGTAAAAGGTTATGGCAAAATTCGCCAACATTTACTACGCCTTTCCTTTGATTTGTTTATCTATGAGTCTACAAAATAAATAGTCAATAGCCATCGAAATGTATATCACTCTTTCTATAACCTAAAATACCTCGCACTAAATACAGGACACTGGCTAATTTTCAAATGGTCAAAGTTCGGTCTAACAAGGAAAAAAAAAATTAAATCCTCTCTCCCGTCAGTGTTGCCAATTATTAGATTTGTTGCCAAATATCAACATTCAATAAAAAAGACATACTCACGGACACTTTGCCAAAAACGTGTTCTGGCGGCTGCGAATTAATAAGCGGAATCAGCACAATATTGGTTAATTAAAACTCTTTAATACAAACCTGTGACTTATTTTGTACGCGGTCTAAAAATCAGGGGCATATCTAATTTTACTGCTCATTTGGCTGAATTTTAAAATTGTGGTTGGTAATACATTTCGTTATTTTGATTTGGCTTTTTGAGGTTATTATTCTTCTGTGCAGCCGCAAATTTTAATAAAACGTGGAATTTATTTATTCGTGGGATATATAATTAATGTGAATGTTTATCATCTAGATAGTGGAAGTGTTTTGCTGTATTTGTTCAATACCCTTACCCTTCATATATCTACTTGTTATCATAACTCTTAGCCTATCAATTTATGGCAAACTAAATCGTCAACAATGCCGCATAATGCTGATGAAAAACCTAGAATATATTTAGAAGAGTTTCGCATCAAGGTAAGTACCTAATTGTTTAGTAGCTGTATGTTATCTAGTGTTATTTCAAGCCCATAACCCAATTTGTAGTTAAGGTATTCATAATATACCACCAATTTTCATGATAGCGAATCAAACCAGCAACCTTATATTAACCTAGCTAGATGGTGGGTATTTTATTTAACAACGACGTTCGAATTTTGATCCATCTTTTTATAGTGTGTGAGTTGTATGTAACACGGGAAGCTCGGCTATCAGAGAGGAATTTGAAATGGATCACTATCAGCCGACCTTTCTCCTTCTAGTCTCTAATAGAGACTAGTCCAGTTGTATGCCAGCAACCTTCTGCATTGCAGGTTACAGTTATCAGGAATACTGATTAAATATAAGCCCTCTTTTTTTCACAATAATTATGGAATTATTTTTATCATTTGAATGATTAATAATTTGTTTTTATATGAAACTTCAAATTGAAGGATGCGGCGAATGATTATGGAATGGCCGACGAAAAATGGAGTTTCAAAAAGTTTACTAAGAAATTCCAAATAGTCATAGTGAGAACAAGTAACACTGAAATGGAATTTGACCTGATTGGGATTCAACCAGCGTTTGCTAATGCATTTCGTAGACTAATGCTTAGTGAGGTCCCGAGCATGGCAATTGAAAAAGTTATGATTAAGAACAATACATCCATAATCCAAGATGAAGTCTTAGCACATAGACTTGGGCTCATTCCTTTGAAGGCTGATCCAAGATTATTTGAATATCGACCTGAAGGTACCAACTTATCTATATAATAAAATTAGTGCCTGCCCTGTGCAGAAATTGCATGGAGGTAGCACAATATGCTAACAGAATGCATTAGAAATATAGAAATATTTATTTCGCAACAAAAAACAATCTACAATAAAAACATACAAGCACACATGGATAATAGTTTTGTGGCGAAACAGCCCCAATTACCCATTAGTGTAGCAGACCAACGGGGGGCACACTATCTACAATGTCAAAAATTATCCTAGAAGGAGAATTCTGGGATGGAATTAGGGCATGCAATATCGGAAGGTATTAAATCCCGGGACTGATTTCGATATTAAGAGCTCAATCCCGGGATCCCGGGATTTTATATATCGTTAAAAAGGCAAATTAAAAACACTAAAAATGTGGAAAATCAAAAATCTTGGAAAAATCTTTGACTTAGCATTACGTAAATAGGTTACCCCATGGGCCGTCCACCCCACCGTTTTGGAAATATGGCGGACAAATAGCCGCTGCTTAAACTTTCGCGCCAAATTTTAGGCACGCCACAAAAATGATTGCAGCAGTAAAATTTTGCATGCAAGCTATAGAAAATACTTATGTCTTAAAAATCGCAATGAACCGCGTTGCTTTTATTATTTTAAGCATTTAACCAGCTTAAAACCTCAATTATAATATAACCCAAATAGTAAATTGGTCTAATCTCAATATCGGATCACTCAATCCCGGGATTGTAATATCGAAGTTTTGCGTCCGAGATCCCAGGATTACGATATCCTGGGATTCATGTTCTAGATGGAATAAAGTTTAAGTGGAAATGAAATAATTTGTAATGACCCAGCAAGAAGGTATTATATTATAAACTAGCTGCACCCCGCGGTTTTACCCGCGTAAGTCTCGATCCCGTGGGATTTACGGGATCAAAAGTAGTCTATGTCCTGCTCCAAGGTCCTATCTATCTCTTTACCAAAATTCTTCAATATGGGTTCAGCGGTTTAGGCGTGAAAGCGTAACAGACAGACAGACAGAGTTACTTTCACATTTATAATATTAGTAAGATTATATAGAGTAAGAGTATAAGAGTATGAAAAAAGCCTAGCGAAACTAACTACAACAAAGTGATTCATTACTACCATTACTATAACACTGTTTAAATTTTCCAGATGCTACTGAAGGAAATGAATACAATACTTTGGAGTTTTCTTTAAAAGTAAAGTGCATGTCTAACAAATCACAACCAAAGGATTCTTACAGAACTGAAGATTTATATGAAAATCACAGTGGTAAATAACTCTTGTTTTGACCTATTTAAGACTTCCTTATAAAAAAAGTTTAGTGTTTTAACTGTCTGTGTAAGAGTAATTGTCCATGTACAGTAAGATTACTCAAAATTTTTAAGTTATGTACAGTCAGATTACCAATTATGTATCCAGCACGCAAAATTATCATGCGTGCTGTATACTTAATTCCAGTCAGTCAGATCACCAATTACTACTTAATTGGTAATCTGACTGTACCTATATTTTTTAAATAGAAATGGGGCTTACTTAATCAAATTTGTAAATTGCAATACACCAGGCACATATATTCCCTTGGTAACTTGAGTTTTCTTCCATTCATATAATGGTGTGGCTCACCCAGTGTTTAAGTTTTTAGGCCACCATAAGGCCTCTAATTTCACCTTACAACTCCTGTCAGAGATACATCTGGCACCAATTGCTTAATGTGCTTTCCAAAGCATGGAAAAGCCCGGGAAATATTTTTGTCACACACATTACCCATCCATCAAAGAAATGTCCGCACCAGACGTTGCTTAACTCGCTCCATGCTATTAGGCTTTTCAAAACTAACTTGAGTTCAAACATGTGTTAAACTTGCAGTGTACTCGTCTCAAATAAAATGGCACCCAGTTGGGAACCAGGCAACTGTTCACAAAGAGGAAGATGTTGGCCCGGTGCACCCAGACATCCTCATATCAAAGATGAGACCCGGTCATGAACTTGACTTACAGTTAGTAGCAGTCAAAGGTGTCGGAAAGGATCATGCTAAGTTTTCGCCTGTTGGTAAGTTTAACATTTTGAAATACCTACATCATTGTCCATAGGTACTTAGATACCAAAACAATTGCTAGGAGTTTTAAGTATAGTTCCAAAAAAACAGCCAATCTTCATCTTACTAATATTATTAAATGCAAAAGTAATTCTGTCTGTCTGTAACGCTTTCATGCCTAAACCGCTAAACCGATATTGATGAATTTTGGTATAGAGAGAAACAGGGCTTTGGACTTTTGATCCTGTAAATCCCGCGAGATCGAGACTTACGCGGGTGAAACCGCGGGCGCAGCTAGCATAAATATAAACTGAAATCTTTCGAAAAAAAAATCGATCTTTATTTAAATTGTTTGCCTAAACGTGTAGAACAGCCGTTTAACCGGATGCTCGTTAATTTCCAATTATACTACTATAAATATTATCTACGAGGCTCGAACTCGGGTCTCTCGGATTCCGGCCGAATGTCTCTATACCCGTGCCCTGAACTTCACGAGCTCTACCCCAGCGGCGAATCCTTCTGCACAGATAAAACTTAGTATGCGGATAGCTGAAGATCTTGACATAGGCTACTTTTATTCCGATTTTCTCGCGGTATCGGGACTTACTCGGGGCGCAGTTAATAAAAGAAGAATATGTATGTTTCCCTGTCTACAATTGTGCCGTATTCCAGCGACTGCATCATACCGTCTCCTGCCAGAGATAGTCTTAACAAGAGAAGTGAAGGGCAGCGACGCGTCGCTCCTGCAGAGCTGCTTCTCTCCCGGAGTCATCGGGATAGACTCGGACGAGTGTGCGTACGTGAAGGACGCCAGATATGACAGCTGTAGTCGGAACGTGTTCAGATATGACTCCATTAAGGACGCTGTCACATTGTCCAGGGTTCGGGACCACTTTATATGTAAGGATGTTTATTTTTAATTACCTTTAAAGTAGAGTCAAGAGTAGTTTGTATGTCCTTCCTAAGGACCACCACGTGCTTGTACTATGGGTAAAAATTAACCGGTTGTACTAGAAGGAGTACACATTCAATCTACATATTATGTTGTCTGTACGTACGACGTGAAAATCAGCCCGTGTGTGGTGAGATTCAACTTCCAATAATCTTTAATTTTAATTTTTAATCAACTTAATGTTAAAAAAATCTGTTACATTTTTTTAAATCGAATTTCATCACACCAGATCCAGCATGTAACGCAGGTGTGGTGAGTTGCGACACATTGTTTCGTAGTCGTAGACCATTGTGTGGTGAGAGTATAAAAACCTGTTAAGTAAAAATATCTGTGATATCTAGAAATATTTACCCATAACCAACCGTTACTAAATAATAAATAATCACAAAGACTAATATTTAACTACATTACCTACTTCAGTTACATACACTACACTTAGTAGATTTTCTGTTTCTTTTTGTAACACAATATCATAATAGTTTTCAATTTCGTAATACAGGTAATAATTTAATTTAAATAAAAGAGAGGTGAGGACCTCTCTTCATTTTTATCGAAAACGGTTGAACAATAATTTGTTGGTAGTTTTGCAAGAAATCACCTAACACTTCAGAAGCTTTAGCGAAATTTGCAAGATAAGTAACAAAAATTGTACAACCGTTTTCGCAAAATAGTTGAAGATACCTAACTGAGACTATTTTAATCTTCTATCTATCTATTCTATTCGATTCGATCTTCTATCTTATCTATTCTATATCTATAAAATGCTTTGTCGTGCCTGACTGACTGACTGCTAGATCAACGCACAGCCTAAACGGCTGCTGGTAGTATAGAGAGCTGAGTGTGTGAGAGTGTGTTCTATAAATAAGTAAGCTCGGAACTCGTGGGTGATATGCGGCGCAAGACATCTAGTTGTAGAATAAGGCACTTTATTCACCTCATTTCAATGTTTATTTCTAAATTAAAAAAATAAAAACAAAATGTCAAGTTACAAAAATAAAACGTAAAACTAAACTTTACTTGGTTGGATTTATTGGCCCACTATTTCCATTATGGTGGAAATACTGGCATAGATTCTCCCACTATTTCCATTGCAAAATAAGGGATAAGGTTTTACTACCGTTTATTTCAATTCAAGTAATTTTATGAATCAGTAATTTATCAAGCTGTCATAAATGTTAAAGTGGAAACAGCTTCTCAAATAACACAACTGCGTTTTTTGGTCGCAATAGAAATAATGGGATATAATAAAAAAAACGATTGTTCCACTTTTTTCCATTTTGAAATTCTATGGAAATAGTGGGATTCACCCCTTTAATTTACAGTTTACAGTCTTAAAAACTAAAAAGCAATTTTTTATTACTAAACCATCATAACCTCCCGACCTATAGTGCCCACATTTCAATGGCATTTCCACTGAAAAAATTACCCAATATTCAAGTATTTATTTTGTTTCAGTTAATGTGGAGTCAGTTGGAGCAATGACACCGAATGTTATCTTCGTCGAAGCAGTTAAAATATTGAGAGATAAATGTAAAATGTTTTTGGATGAGTTAAATAAAATGAAATAAACAGCACCTAACAAATGGAGTTTTATCATAGATAAGTTATTTAGTCGGTAAGTACCTTCAAGTTGCCTAACTAGGTAAATACTGTAAAACTAAGCAAAATTAGAAATTAATAACGTGAAGGTAAAACGAAAAGGTCATCCATCACTACTAGAAATACTAACTAGGTCTAGGGCGGAGTAAAGCCAAAAATGATTTCAATATTTTATTCAGAAACTCACTGGTTAACTTTCGATATTCTAGCTAGCAGCTAGACGGTCTGGATAAAGTGTGATTTAAAGCCTCTTGCAAACGTAAAGCTATCTCGCAAGGTCGATAAAAATCAACCTACGCCGTTTTTGCAAGCGTGCAAGCGACATCTTACTAATATTATAAATGCGAAAGTAACTCTGTCTGTCTGTCTGTTGCGGTTTCACGCCTAAACCGCTGAACCGATATTAATGAATTTTAGTAATGGAGATAAATAGGATTTTGGAAAAGGACATAGGCTACTTTTGATCCCGTAAATCCCGCGAGATCGGGATTTACGCGGGTGAAACCGCAGGCGCAGCTAGTAATATAATAACCTGTACATAACTTCATACAGTTCAACCCAAGTACAGTTTTTTAAAACGTCAATTTATACAGATGTCCATAAATTGGTTGCGATAAGATCGGAGTGAGACAGAATATAACAATATTCGCGCGTAAAAGAAAACTCCAATGCGCGCGCGCATCCTACATTGTATATTTAACACATTTAATATTATTCTAAATAGGTGATAAGAAAGTGTTAATTTACGCACATATCCACTCTACTAAACCTGACTGAAACCATACCAGCTGCATAGGAACCTATTTACAATTTCAAAGTGATGAATATACACTATTACTATTTGATAGTGTATTAATATTATAGTCATATTTATTAGATACACTATAAAAATTAAGATTGGTAGCTACTAAAACATACCTATATTACTTCATTAAAAGCCGTCCTACATAGTAATTAACGGCTTCTAAATTGATATTACGGTGCATTAAACGTAATGTAACACAGGTAAACAGTATATGGAACAGAAAGGCGGAGAGACGGTCGCATTGGCAACTGTTATCCAACACGCACCGAGCAAGTTCACTACTGAAGCTGTGGCTGAAGTAGGTATTTACGTAGCGAAAGTAGGTACTGGTGTCCCCCAAATGATAATCTGTATCAACTGTGATACCTTTCTTATGCAACGCTTATTACTGGCGAGGCTTGCGGCGCCGCTCGCCAGCGTCAGTGGTCACCGCGCTTCCATCAGCATCGCGCTAACACCATAACGAAAAAAAACCGTTGAGTGCGCCCTATGGAATAATAGTGCCGTGCAGACTCCGAAAATGAATTTAAAAAGTTTCTTCCTGTCAGCAATTGTTGTGATTGGATTCCTCGTTATTAAAGGTAAGTCTTAGTACTCACCTACAAAATTTTATTAGGTCCTAGTTCACCCCCGTTTTATTGGGTAGGTACTTAATAATTTTAAAAAAAAAAATAAAGGAAAAAGGCTTATGTGAGCTAGTGTGGTCTAGTTGGAATAGACGTCGAGGTACAGACCCAAAGACCCTCGCCGCGAGGCAATTTTTGAAGGCGTATTTTTCCTTTAAAATTTTTTTTAGTAGAACTGCCTAGCTAGAGCAATAAGAAACTAATATCGAAATACGTAGATAATAATAAACTAGGCATTTACAAGAAGTCTCATGCATGACACCACATTCTATTTTTTAACAGAGATACTTAGATTTTAATATCTGTTGTGAAGAGCGGTGACGAACCTTATATGTGGAAAAAAAAATGTTGCTCTTCCAAGGAAGATGATAAAAAAAAGATCTATCTTCCTTTATAATTTATCTATATACTTTTCGCACATAGCACATAGAGTAAGTTAATAAATAATTCATGTCGAGCATGATATTCGTGAGAATAATCATCACTACAAAGTCGCTTCCCGCTGTCTGTCTGTCTGTCCCTATGTATGCTTAGATCTTTAAAACTACGATTTTTTAAATAGATATATTGATTCAAGAGGAAGGTCGGACAGGCCGCTCTAGTATTGTTGTAAATTCCATCTCCTCAAAAAGAGCTAGTCTAATTCCCGTCAACAGGGAGAAAAAAAGCTGACCCGAGAGTATCCATCATTAAATATACCTAGTACAATTGGGAGACGACCACTACAGTGCGTCGGGCTAACACCCGGCTGTGATGCACAAGGTTGCAGGTTCGATTCCCGCCGGGAACACGCATTTACGCTGTATATTATGCTTAATTCTGGGTGTAGTTCCTATTTTCTATTAATTCTATTATTATAAAGCTGAAGAGTTTGTTTAGTATATGCTTAAACCCATATTACAAGCCTAGATTACTTTGAGACTAGATGGCGTTGTGTGCAAAATCTTGCAATATTTATTATCCTATAGGTAGGTACTTATTATTTATATATTTTATTTCTTTGATAAACTGATTATGAAATTGATCGTCTACTAAACTAAACGAAATGATTGCGGGGTAATTAAGCTCTTTTGCTATACCTAGCTGTATGCCATGTTGCATTTAGCAAGGATTGCTGTAATCTTGATTAATTTCTTAATTTGCCTGTTACTATATTCTTATTTATAACGATATCGACATAAGTAACAGCTTTTAAAGTTTATAGGTAGGTAAGTAATTTATCAGCAAAACATTTTGCAACATGGTATTTTGGTCTTAACCGTGGATCATCGAAATGACTAGGTAATAAATCGTTTTGCAAGAAAACGTCTTGCTCGTTGTGAAATGATAATAATTAAACGTGCATTGAACGGCTGTGGTTATGGGTGAATATCAAAGAGAATAGACTACCTATTGTTTTATGTAAAGTTAATGTCTTTGGTGAAGACATTTAGGTACTTTATTTTACTTACTTTAATGTCTTTGGTGAAGACATTTACTTAGATAGAATATCAAAGAGACTACCTACCTATTGTTCTATCTAAAGTACTTAAATGCCGAATTCAAAAAAAGGAATAGGTTCTCAATTCGCCCCGTATATTGTTTTTAATAGTTTTTATTAAGATCTAAGTACCTACAGTGTGTTCGGGAAGGGTAATCTACGCCGAAAGGGTATAATGATGTTGATGATGTATGAATGATGGATGACAGACACCGTTGATTATGGATGGAAGCTTACTAAATTGATTTATTAGTTTACTGGCTGACCCGACGCACTTTGCATCGCCATCGGTCGCCATCGGCTAGTTTTAAATTTTATGTTACGTATCTTATATGTACTTAGATAATAATGTCACAAATAGGGTAGGTACATAACCAGAATTAACATTTATCCTGGAGTGTTCTTATTTACTGTAACTATAACGGTACGGTAAGGAAAGGAGTCCTCGTGTGATCCGTATTGATTGTCCTTTAGTCATACAGCATCCAACTTTGTTGTTCTGCAGTGTTTCTACAAACCGCAGTATAGCAGGTCAGTGTATGCAACGGACCGGTGTATACGCCCGCGCCGCGCCGACAACATTACATAACCAATATTATAATACTTAACTACATGGTTTTTTTATGGATTGCCGCGTAAATTAGTTGAACAGAAAGGTTGCGGATGTGTATTTTGCAATTGAGTTACTAGCGTGGTCGATTTCGCCTTTTTTAAGAGCACGTAGGTCCATTATGTAGTAAAGGATCTGAACACATCTATCTATTACTATTATAAAGCGGAAGAGTTTGTTTTTTTGTTTGTTTGTTTGAACGCGCTAATCTCAGGAACCACTCGTCCGATTTGAAAAATTCTTTCGGTGTCGGATAGTTCATTTATTAAGGAAGGCTATTGGCTACTTTTGATCCCGATATTCCCACGGGATCGGGACTTAGGCGGGTGAAACCGCGGGGCGCTGCTAGTTACTATTATAAAGCGGAAGAGTTTGTTTGTTTGTTTGAACGCGCTAATCTCTGGAACCGCAGGTCCGATTTGAAAAAAAGTTTCAGTGTTGGATAGTCCATTTATTGAGGAAGGCTATAGGCTACTTTTAATTCCGATATCCCCACGGGATCGGGAATTACGCGGGTGAAACCGCGGGACGCTGCTAGTATTATCTATAGCTGCACCCCGCGGTTTCACCTGCGCATGTCATGATTCCGTGAAATAATTGGGATAAATAAAACTTGGCCCTTGTTGCTTCCCATGATGCATATTAAATTTCATCAAAATCGGTTCAGTGGATTCGGAGATTACCCTTAACACACATGTACCAACGTTACCTCTTTATAATATAAGTATAGGTTTCAAATAGTTATGCTTTACTTAACTCTGATGAAGTCGTAAAATTATAATTGGTCAGACGGACCTCTTTCTGTGATTGATACTCGTAGATTGATTTAGCAACCATTGGGTTGAATGGATCATGCAGATGACCTTCAACTCAAAAAAATACAACATCAGCAAGTGATTGAGTAGTCATAGATCAATGTTTATAAAAATGAGTACCTTACATAAAATACTGCGTATTGTAACTACATAACTACTGTAGTTTTGTAATCCTAAGTACCTAGGTATTATAATAAAATAACACAGGAAACAGTAAAAGACGTTCACTTCTATCTATAAGAGTAAATAAAAGTACATTACTTGGTTCTTTATAGGTTGGTAGGTATATACCCAATCAATTTTTTATACCGTTAATCTCTCCCAGTAGGGCAAGGGCATCCTCTTAGAGGGGTTAGGCAGTAAGACGCCACGGTGGGCCTATTCTGGATTGGCGAATGTTTCATGTTTGAGGATCGTGGTGAGTCCTAGGACATGTCGATTTCCTCATGATATTTTCCTTCACTGTAAGGGAGATGTGCGAGAGCGCACATAAAACTTCCTTAAAGTAAAAGCCTTGGCACAGCACAGAATAAACGAAATAAGTTTATTATGTGGCTTTAGTTCAGTAAGTACTTCAGTAGGTATAGAAAGGGGTGCGAGGTGTGAAATGTCAAGGTAGGTATAACGCGGAAAGCTTCTCTTCTAATCTATGTCGAAGCACGTATGAGACTACCGAAGATTACCACATTAACGATATAATTGTATTTAGTTAGCCCAGAGCCCTTAGGCTGCTGTCTGGTACAGAATAGCCCACCACTGGGCTACACGCTACCAAACATTAAATATGTAGGGACCTACCTAACTTGTAAACCTAGGTATGTCTATTCATTATGCCACGGGAATGTATAAGTAATTAACGGACGTCATATTTTTACAGTGCAAAGGTTATAGCTAGTTACAACATTCACAATTAACTAAAGGTGGTTAGCCTACTTAGCGGTGCATTTTCGATGACCTTCGCGTTCGTCTGTAGCGCAAGCGGATTTAACTGAAGGTATCTACCACCGCACCGTAATATCACAGACTAGCAGATTCCCGCGGTTTCACCCGCGTAAGTCCCGATCCCGTGGGAATATCGGGATCAAAAGTAGCCTATGTTACTCAGGGTGAATGTAGCTTTCTAATGATGAAAGAATGTTTGAAATCGGTCCAGTAGTTTCAGAGATTACCCCCAATATACATACATACATGTTACCAACGTTACCTCTTTATAATATTAGTATAGATTAAGTAAGTAGGTACACCTTTAGAATAGTAAAAATATATGTATAAATATATGTTATATCCGTTTATATGTTACGTATATCTGTGATATTCGTTTATATGTTATATCTATGTGGAGTAGACTGTAGTGCAGAGAGTCTGATACGTGTACTAACTCATTAGATCCATAAGGTATGGAGTAGTAGAGATACCACATAAATAAATATTATGGTGATAGATCGACGCCAAACCTCAGAATATTGTGGGAATATGTGATTGTTTAGGTTAGGTACCTAATGGCTAATTAATTAGGTACGTATATTGTCTTTGTCTCAAGCAAAACAATACACGAAGTTAGATGCACTTAAAAGCATTCCTACTTAGATAGGTAAGGTATTGTTTTGTTATACCTACCTACTGGGTATTTTTAATTCAAAATACAATGTTAATGTAGGACAACGAAATTTCATTGTTTCTTATGAATTCACACTGCTAAAATACCATAAGAAGACAATCAAGTTAACATTCGCTACGAAATTACCTTACGTCTATGCCTTTGAAGCTGAAAATGATCTGAAGGTTTGCGTATCATTCAGGCCGTTAAATATATGGGTAACTACTCAGTCGTCCAGTATAAGCGGCTTCCAAAACGAGGAGCTTGTCGTTTTTTGCAGTCTGGCAAACTGGGTGTGGCGTCTGGATGTTTAGGGTAGCAAGGACATGGAGGCGCTGGCGGAGGATTCGCTGGCGATGAATGGATACGTCCACGACAAAAGTAACCGAAATGAGGCCTCTCAATACACACTTTGTCCCACATACACGTATCGAATACAGCTTGGGTATTTCTACAATATTTGAAACTGTAGTCCCCAGAACTCTTGTCGATGCAATTTTGGTACTGATTAAATTCGTCCAAACAGTGTATCTTTATTCTCCTAAAAGCTTCAAGGTAACAAAAGGTAACTTTTTTCCCGATTGGGACACAAGCTCGAGCGTCTTTGGTCTCCTGACGACACAGCATAAACTCGTTGTTGACAGCTTCGCACAGCTTGCCGACGTATGGGGCTGCTGCCATCAGAGTTGATGATGATACATTCACATCGTTTGCTACCTCCAGATCCTTAAACTCTGGCAACTTGACATCGTTAGTCACTACCATTTTGAAAAAATATTACGATAATAATCTTCTGCCGTTTCTTTTTCAACTACTTGGTAAGTGTGTAAAAAAATCGGTTTTATTTAGAAAATTGTTTACTTGTCTATTATAGCTTGATTTTATGTAAAAACGTCAAAACAAATACTCAAAGTCGTAATCAGTCATGTATCTACAACGCAACAAAAAGTTTCATTCATCCTACTGTTTCTAATAGAAGTAATTTATAAAAGAAAGTTTGTTTGTCTTTACGTTAATCATGTTTGTTACTCTTTCGCCCGACTCCTGTGGCAAGTGGACTAGGGCTACCGTGCCACGGGCGGGCACGGTTAAAGACGCGAGCCCCGAAACTCCGCTTCGCAACGTGGTAAGTACTTGGGATCTGTGCTTCACGAGTCCGGCGACATCGATTGTGACGTCAAGTCCCGCATTTCGGCAGCTTGGGCCAAGTGGCGAGAGGTAACTGGTGTCATCTGTGACCCGAAAATGCCGTTAAACTGAAGGGACAGGTCTATAAAACGATCATTAGACCTGTCCTTTTGTATGGTAGTGAGGCGTGGCCATTGCTTGAGCGACATAAGCAGGAGCTGCGTGTCACGGAGATGAAGATGCTGCGCTGGATGTGTGGAGTGACGCGAAAAGACCGCGTCAGAAACTCCCGCATCAGGGGCAGCCTTCATGTCCGAGACATTGCAGACAAACTGCAAGAATGCCGCTTACGGTGGTACGGCCACGTTCTACGAAAACCGGCTAGTTACGTGGGAAACAAATGTCTTGCCATGGCGCCTCCGCCCGGCCGCGGCAGATTGGGAAGACCCAAGAAGTGCTGGCTTGACGTTGTAAGATCGGATATGCGTGCAAATGGCCTCACTACACGGGATGCCGAAGATCGTGCGAAGTGGAGACGTAAAAGTAGGAAAGCGGACCCCGGGCTCTCGAGAGGGATGCAACCGGGAACAACGCTCGGATGATGATGATGTTTGTTACTCTTTCACGTAAAAACTCCTGAACCGATTTCGATGTCATATGGTATTTAGATAACTAAAGACCTGGATTAACTCATAGGCTACTTTTTATACCAATTTTCTTGTGGGATCAAGACTTACGTTCCGCTACCGCCGCTTATTTGTACCACGGCACGGCTACAGCGCGATTTTTAAACGGTAGCTGGCGTTGTGAAAGAATACGGTGTAGGGGCGTTTTTGTGTCTTGCGTGTTTGCTCACGCACGCGGGATTTCCATTCAAATTTCCCCGCGTGCTTTAGAGGAATTTGTATCGAAATCCCGCGTGCGTGAGCAAAATAAATACCTACGCACACACACTAAAAACGTCCTAGCTGTATCAGACCAATCCGTCCATTGGTTTAAGATGTGCGTTGATAGTCTGTCAGTCAAATCTCCTAAGGTTTTATAAGCGATAAAGGCTGAGGTTACATCGTTCAATACAATACCATGTCATTGATAACTGTAAGAGTATAGTTACATAGTTTCCTCCGTTATTTCCAGGAGGTGAATGTCAGTCCCTAGCATGTCCCGCGGTGAGGACTACGAGCGGGTGGCTGGACCTCTTCCCGCTGCCCTGCAGGAAGAGCTCGGAGTGCAAGGTGATGAGCAAGCAGCATTTATGCTGTAACGGGTTTTGTACCAAGGGGACCAGGAAATCAGCAGCCATTAAAACGTAAGTAGTAAATCATTTAGTAAAGCTTTTACATTTAAATATTAAAAATCTTTCTCTCGGTATTAATTTTATCGATAATTTTGTCTACTCGATAACTATTAGGTAGGTAGTTTCATAGTCTGCTCAGAAAAAGCGTCCTATAGCACAGAATACATAACTAGTTTATATGCAGGTAATTAGGTTACATAAAATGACTGTCCGCAAATAACCATAGAACTTACCATAGAAGTAAGAAAAGAACCAATATTAGAGCTGCTACAGACAGACGGGGAAAAACTCATTCGGAAAATTCCATTTTGATGTACCTACCTACCTACTTACACAAAAAAATCGTGTCCACACCGTCTTTGTCTTTAGAGATGTGCTGTTTCAGTGGATTCCAATTAGGAAATTTCCGGCCGTGTGGTTTGAGCTTCATTTTAGAATTAGGTAAAAATTGTCCCTTAGCAGTCGTTTGTGAATGTATTGTGGTAGGCGCTCAACATTACCGGCTTTAATCATGTCTAACTAGTACCATTCTTTGCCTACTTTTAGCAAAAGGAAGTAAAGACAGACTAGCGTTTTGAACTACCTGATATATGTAACTAACTAGGCTAAGCAGCTTATGTTAGCTAACCGACCAGATAATTCTTATACTTATCTCGCTTAGGCAACAGTTCAGTTAAATGCACTAGACTTGCATTGGCATAAATTAGACTTTTAAAAACAATTAGGCAAGTCTAATACAAAAATCCCGTCCACACTTGGAAATCTAATGCAACTAGTCTCCTTTCATATTTGAAAGAAACAAGACCACTAAACAAGCTCATGGCCACGGATATTTATCTTTCAAAAGTTGTTAGTAAATGGACTGAACCTAATGTACTTACAATAAATTGATAAGTATTATTATAGGTAATTATGTAAGTGTTTCTACAACTTACTTTGCTTTTAGTGAATGGGTATATAGGTACCTCTATCTTGAGGTATCTCAAAGTTAAGTACAGTTTACTATAATAAACACCCTTACTTAGGTTTAAAGAAAATTTATGTAGGTAACGTTTTTCTTTTACTGTGGCATAAAGTTTCAAAGTTAACAGACAGAGACAAACGTGACATAAACTTAGTCATCGTTTATATTATAAGTAAGGGGGCAAATGTATACTATATGCTGGCGTTGCAGAGTTGCATTTCGATCTTCTGTCGCCTGACTGAGTCACGACTGAAGCGCCATTTACAGATTACCTAACGTCTAGGTAATCTTTAAATGGCGCACACAGTTCCTGGTTCTATAACTTTTAAAAGAGCAAACAAGTTGAGTTAGATAGATGTATGCAGTACCTACCTATGATAATGACAGGTAGGCGTTGCTTACGTTTTATTATACGCCTGATTTTGTACATTAAAGTGTGAAAAATCAAAATTAATGGTGTAATTTAAATAATTATGTTGTTAAGGCTTTTAGGCCGTATAGTCAAGAATAATTTTATTAGTAAGGTAACTCATATTACCGAAAAGGTACCGATACCGACTCCCTATGCCTAGAGCTGAAGTTATTTTTATATTATTTTACCTCTTTATTCGTACAACGTTGTAGGTAGAACTCTACAACGTTGTACGAATGCGGTGGTCCTCCTAAAAATCCTTTCCGCCCCTTTATATTATCCGATTCCGGTCATATTTTTTGTGTAATTGCCTCATAAAGAGCTAGGTTTGAGCGTCTTTTTTCATCCCAGAGCTTAATTCATCATTTCACTATTACACGGCTTTGCTATTCACTCATTCATAATTAGGATTTCATCATGATTTACTGTAGTTGTTAGTTAGAAACGAATGCTCTAAGCTAGAAAAATCCTTAGCCCTACTGCCCACGTAGCAGGCAATAACCGTGCAGCTACGTGAACAGCCGATCTTACTCACAAAACCATCATCCACCTCATTACCTACGAAACACTAAACTGAACATAGCTGGTATGATTCGATCATAGAACCACCAGTCAGCCGGTGCAGAGTAGCGTTACGGTAACCGATAGCACAAGCACCACACCCATGACCACCATCACAAGCACCACCACCACGACTACGCCTGCTACAACCACCACCACGCCTGCTCCAACCACGACAACTACCACGACTACAACTCCGAGTACCACCAGCTCGACCACGACCACCACCACCACCACGGCCAGGCCCAGGACCACGGAGCCGCCGCTCCAGCCCTTCCTGCAACTGCTACCGATACAGCGAAGCGAAGCCACTACGAAGACTAGCGCCGCACTCAAAACTAGTAAGTTCATTTATTATTAGAGACCTACAATTTTAAATTAAGATGACGAAATGATAATATTGGAGACTTTGATCTCAATAGTTCTCAGTAATTGCCAATTGCCAAAGCATACGGAAAACATTTAAGTTAGTTGATTTTACCTTTTTACGCGATTGGTTTACTTTTACAACTTTTACTTTTAGCAGTTAAGTAGATATACCTAGCTATTAACTTTTGTAAATGAAACATATTGTGGGGTCGAGATTATTTCCCGACATTCAAAACCTCGCACTACAGCTGTTTTTAGTGTTTCTAATGCTTCACCTTAACGTTGAAAGAAACTCTACTAGGTTAGGCTAGGAGGTCAAGTACGGCTCCTAGCCTAACTAACGACATTAATTTTCTGCTATTGAATTAGTTAGTGTCATTGTTTGTAGGCAACGGCATTTCGAGTGATGTAACGTATTCGCTAACACGTAACTCTGAAACGTTCGATGTGTCTAACACGGGTTATGCGAGAGCAGGCAAGTCTCCGAAGCTGGTGTGTCCGAAGCCGGGACAGGTGCCGTTGCCGCTGTTCCCGATACCTTGCGAGAAGGCCTCTCAATGCCGGACGAGCAGCGGGCCCGACCACGTTTGCTGCGACAACCGCTGTATCAGGGGTGTGCCGGCACCTAAACCGAAATCGCGGAAACCGAAATCACACCAACGTAAGTTCCATGGTTTTTTTTTTAAATTGAAACCAATCTGTGTTAAATTTACCAATTCCGCAAGCGCGTTAAATCGCCGCGACGTGGTATATAATATTTGCTAATACATTTTCCAGGCGCTATATGTTTTTTTTATGTAATAACGTTTTATAAGAGCTTCCTAGGACTGTGAAAAATATATAATGCGTAGGTACCAAACAGTTACAAAATCATCTCTGACATCAGAATGGCCGGCCACTTCGTATCGAAATAAAATAAATAATATATTTTCGAAATCACAAAGGTACCAAATGGGTACTAAATATTGGACGTAGTTTGGGTGTAAATCTATTGCTTGGTCCGGCCAAGCCGACACACACCACACCAACGCTTGGGCTTGGGGCGGGTCTTGGAGATATTATCTTTAAATAATGGATCTTTAGTCATAGCACAGATCATATATTACTAACGTAGGTCATAGTAACTTTTCTTGGTCTCAGCTCTACTGGGTGTGATCCCTCGCGAATGCCCGTCGACTCCGTTGGGCGAGCTTCTATTCGAGGTGCAGACCTGTAAGTCTGACGCGGACTGCTGGCCGCGCGTGTGTTGTCCGGACGGCACGCGCTCCTACTGCCGCACCGCACGCGCTCGACTGGACCTCGTGCCCATCGCTAACCAGATCGACGGACGTAAGTTTACACATGTTAGGATCAATGAGGAGCTCATTGGCCTAGCTGTACCTCTGCCGATCTTGAACGGTCGTGGTCATTACTTGGATGGGTGACCGATCATTTCTGTGGCAAAAAAAACATTTTCGCGAGCTTCTCCGTGCTTCGGAAGGCACGTTAAGCAGTTGGTCCCGGTTGTTATCTCAGATAGTAATTGTTAAGTCAATTCAGATGCCTTAGTTAGGGGGACCTAAGCTTCTAACTGTGCAAACTTCATTGGTAATGGTGTAGCAAGTACCCAAATTTTAAGGCCCTCCTACATAGCTGCGTTATTCCCGCAGATAACATCGCAATTATATAATATAGCCATTTTTAGTGCATTTTGTATTAGGACGCTTACGAAGTTACATATTTAAGTTACTTCGATAATGCTTTGATAATAAGTTACTGCGATAATGCGTTCCAAGCGGTCGCCTGAAGCCTTGGGACCTATATATTATCGCAAAAACGTATGCGGTATCATCGGCACCTGTGTGGGAAGCCTTTATCACTCGCGACTCATATGAGAGAGCTCTCTTACGTTGTTGTCACGGACCTCCGCTAGCAGTAATAGTGTTCACGGACGGACGGTCAAGAGTGCATTGTGATAGGTTCTGTGTGATCCATACTTTAATAGTTCTACGATCACACAAACCCAAAACTTTATTGTACCTACTTTAATATATAACTACAGCACTTCGTACGTATTTGAAAGCACTTTAATGTAATGTATACGTCCCAGCGGTGCGGATGTTCGAGCAGTACCTGCAGTGCACGCCGCCGCCGCAGTACGACCTGTTCCCGCAGAAGTGCAGCTCCAGTGTGGACTGCTTCCCCAACCTGTGCTGTGCTGAAGGCGGCAAGAAGCACTGCCGGCCCCCGATGCGAAGTCTCATTGGGTTATTGGCCGGTGTCACACAGGTCAGCCTTACCCCTACACTTAGCCCGGGCGCACTTTGAATACGGTTTCGTCCGCATTTTATTCGTGCGCTAACGTAAGCTCGATTTATTTTTGGCGCCATCTAGTGATATACTGGCATCAGTGGTAAGGATAAATGCAAACGGGCGCGTCGGTCGCTTTTGCGTTGCGTGTGATTTCACGTGAACCAGTGGTCGTTTTAGGGTTCCGTACTCAATTGTGATAATGGTACGGAACCCTTCGTGCGCGAGTTCTACTCGCACTTGGCCGGTTTTATTTTTTATATCCAGTGTTCATTTGGTAATGCAAGTGAACCTAGTACATGTGCATTAACATTTTTGAAACAACAAATAATATTACTTAATTTCCATGAATATGTAAAGATTTAATTACATAGCAACTTTGCTCATTTAATTTGAATATTACTTTTTATCTTTGCAGAGATTTGGCAATCTTCGACCAGCGCCAGCTAACAACAATTTGTAACAGCACAAGGTCGCACTAAGTGTTACTGAAAGTAGTTATAGTTATTGTAGGTGTTACTGTAGTTAAGGGGTAAGGATACCTACTCTTTTCTCCATACAAACTCTACAAACGTAGTTGAATGTTTCTTCCTGGCTAAATATGTTCATATATCAGTCATGCATGATTCATCATCATCATCCGAGCGATGTTCCCGGTTGCATCCCTCTCGAGAGCCCGGGGTCCGCTTTCCTACTTTTACATCTCCACTTCGCACGATCTTCGGCATCCCGTGTAGTGAGGCCATTTGCCCGCATATCCGATCTTACGACGTCAAGCCAGCACTTCTTAGGTCTTCCCAATCTGCCGCGGCCGGGCTGAGGCGCCATAGCAAGACCCCACGTAGTATGACTCATCATGACCCTACCTTTTATTTTTTCTCATTTTACAAATAAATATTAAATAGGGTAGATATATATAGGTACCTATATTTCTTTTTCTACCTATATATATATAAATATATTTGTTCTAATGTCTCTATCCAGGAAGAAAGCAGTCTATGAAACTATGTTTTGTTTGAATGACTAGGTATCCTTTCCTCTTAAACAGGTATTTTAGTTGATATTGTTTTATACTTTTGTACAAACTTTTATAAAAATAAATATTTATGAAATTTTAACTGTTTTTATGCAACCTTTTTTTTCCCCCCAAGTAGAGCTGCCATCAGTAGTTTTCCTAGACTATTATCAGCCGAGTTCAGGTAGAAGTTTATTTAACTTAGTGACCACTTACTTACCAGCCTAACTGAATCATGTTAGGCTGTGTTTCCAGCAGAGATGTGCGAGGAAGGATGAGTAGCTATGGATATTTGTTAGAACCAAAAGAATTGCTGTCTTAGCACAGCTCTGCCTGGTGGAAAAGGTTTAGCAGAATGAGGATAGGTAAATAGTGTGATTTTTTATAAACACATCTATAGCTACACATTTTCATGCATCACTAATGGAAACACAGCCTTATGCTAACTCCATATTTGATCTATTTATTTAGGTCTCTGATATAACTAAGTTAACTGGGTAGGTAAGGTACTTACATTATGAAATAAAACAGATATTACTTAGAATAAAATGTTTATTACCATCTAAGCATCACTTAGTCCAGCTGAAACAATAGAAAATTTGTGTTAGTTAATTAGCATTTTTAAAACTTTTTGCTCTAAACTTTATTGCCTTATTAATAAACTTGGAGTAAGCTCAGTATAATTTTACCACTTTTCACGTTTCTGTCTGTCAACTTTGAAAGTTCTTGTCATGGAAAAAGACGAAGCATGTTCTCACTACTCCGACCTTACTGCATGATTATTAATCCTATCCTACTAATGTAATAAACGGGAAAGTCTGTATGTATGTATGCGACTTTGTTAGTCTTTCACGCAAAAACTACTGAACCGATTGCGATGAAACTTGGATATACATCGCTGGAGACCCAGAATAACAGTCTATTTTTTATCCCGATATTCCCGCGGGAGCGGGACTTATACGAGTGATACCGCAGGGCGCAGCTAGTAAGACTATATGTGTTAAAGGCTTAACCACACTTAGGAAATACTGTTTTGAAAAGGTATTAGGGGCTTGGACAAACCTCATCCCCCAAAATCACTATTTTATATTTACAATACTACACCACTGTGTAGTATTGTATAGTTTTACCAAGTTTTGCCCCTCACTAACAATAAAAGCTTGTAAAAATGACTCGGCCAGAAGGTAAGTTTTGGAAATGGTAACTTTAGAAACATTGGGCTATATGGGGCACCTGGACATTTCCACGCTATAGTCTGACATTTAGTCTGAAACCATTCTACTTGTACATAGGTACATTAACAAAAACAAACACCTAAATCTTAAATGAATGGTGGGAGTTGACCAGCATATTATTTAAGGATCATAGGTATTAATCAATTCCATAAATTAAATGCTGCAGTGGATAAAATACCACGAATTTCAACCGTATTTAACCTCAAATTACGGATCACAACACAACACCAGCATCAGATAATCTCCTATTCCAGCCAAAAGACGGAAGTACCTACCTTCTTGAAACCAATATCATGGGCGTACTCTCTGAAGCACTGCCTGCAGATGTTCAAGCCGTATTTGCGAATAAGTCCATGTCTGTTGGAGCAGGCTCGGCTGAAATAGCGAAAAACATCATCAAACACGTGCATAACCAAACAACATACAAAGACTGATTTTATCTTGTAATCATGACCGTACCAGGAGCGTGAGCCTTGTCCATATCTCCGAGGGTGAGAGTACCAGATATTTGCGTGGCCCATTGCGAAAAATTAATTATTTTTCACTGCTGAAAACGCGGAACACGTCCAAAATGGAGCTCACACAGATTAAAAAGACACCACAGAAGAAATATGTTTCTGATCAATGAATGAAAAATTAGTCTTGGTCCGGATCCACAGTGGTTAGAAATACGGTAAGGGAAAGGTACGGGCCCTTGAGTTTTTTTTGTAGATGTAGTAAACTTTGTTCGTGTCTCAGGGAATGGATTTTTTTTTCCTCACGGCTAAGCTCTTTCAAAAGTTTCATATTTTAATACTACCCCTGTGGCTTTGGAGTCTAAGGATTTTTCAAAAAACTACTCTTTTAATAAAAAGGGCCCTACTAAGATAGAGTGAACGAACAAAAATATATTTCTGAACGAACCCATTCAGTGCTGCCACCTTGGAGAAAACTTTTCCACCAGTTTAGATCTGAAAGTTCACCAGATCTATGGCAAAGATGAAAATAATGAGGTGGAACACGCTAAGCTGTGAGCAGATGGCTCTCTGGTCGACTGAGGTTTTTTTTTTAAATTTTGTGGTCTCGCCTGTACTGTGAAGTCAAGTTGGAGTCTTTGTGTTTTAGTGTTAAAATTTTAAAATCATCTAAAAAAATCCATTTATGTCGGGGTCTTAAATAATCTCAAAGAAAAACATCGTAAGAAAAATGTTCGTACTACATTTAAGGCATTTTAGTTAAATATAAACGTAAACATAAATGAAACCGCCGAGAGTTGTGAAAATACTACTATTTGACAGTTCTTATTTCAAACTTAGATCAGTCGACTCGCGCCCTCTGCTGGGATAAAAAGTTAGTGCTCCTCCCCATTATACTAAATCTGGGGATATTTTTATCTTGAAAAATCCCCAGAATTCACTTCTACAAACTTTACACATACGGGGGATTTCCCCACTTATGAAATAATAAAATAATCCCCTAGCATAACCAAAAAAATATAAGCATATATCGGGGTCAAATCAGGGCATTTTCATGGTTGAGGAGGTTGCCAATATGTATTTTCTAAATTCCTGGAGATTTATTTTATATCATTAAAAGTCATTAAAATATTATTCAGTGATTTTTTTGTGAGAGTCAAGATGGCGGGTGTATCACATCGAATCTAATTATACCAATTACCAATAAAACTTAGTATTTGGTTTAAAAATATTTGTACCTTCATAAGTACGATATTATTTCGAAATTAAAGGTACACCCGCCATATTGCCGTCAATATGGCGGGTGTACGGAAATAATATTAGTATTCTTCATTTAAAATAGAATATTGTATACCTGGACGATGTTATGGTGATATGTATGTAAACGTAAACTTTAATTTCGAAATAATTCTTACTGAAGAAGGTACTAATATTTTTAAGCCAAGTACTAAATAGTACATTTTAGGTAATTTTTTTTGGTTTATTTACATTTTATGACAAATCGTTAACCAATAAGATATTCGACGTCAATATGGCGGATGTACTGACGACACCCGCCATATTGACGTCAATATAGCGGGTGTACCTTTAATTTCGAAATAATTTCGTACTTATGAAGGTACAAATATTTTTAAACCAGGTACTAAATAGTACATTTTGGTACATTTTATTGGTAATTGAATTTGATTCGGTGTGGTACACCCGCCATCTTGACTCTCACATTTTTTTTTCAGAATATCACTGTCTAACTCTGAAAATTCACTGTGTTGGTTGGTGACAAAATCACTGAATTGGCAGCACTGAACCTATTAAAAGTATACTGTTGTCACTGTCAACGCGTTGTCAGTTGTCACGCTCTCTTTGCCTCTCGTCCCTCTGCTTTTTTTCGGTATTTGCAGTTGGATGGGATTTACTGATTTTATGTTTTTCCGACATTTGAAAAACAAACATCTCTGCATAAAAGGTAAATAAAAAGTAGACGATATGATTGTTTAATAGATTCCTTTAAAAATTTGCTGAAAGTGTAGATAATTCATATATTTTTCCACCGTCTGGCTGTGATTGTTCATCGTCGTAACTGTACATTTTTTAATACAAATCAAGTTTGATTTTGTACTTCGTTCTTTCATTATCCACTGGGTTTTTGTCATCACGGAGCCGGTATTTATTTTTTTCTGGTTACACACGTCATCAAAATACCTACGTACGAAAACATCTTACCTCCAAGAACACTTTCACTTGATCTAGATAATGCATGTGCCTATAATAACATCTTAATGGTCACCTTTGTACGTTTTCTTATCGGCACGATGCAATATGCCAATACCTAGCTTATTATTAAGTAGGTACCTACTTATTTCAGTATTTGTTTCAGTACCTAGCAACAGGGAAACATAATGGGATTCATTAGTAATGTTGTCAAACGCTTGCTCTGGTTCTTTATTTATACAACATTCATTTTAATAATTGTTGCTATAATACCAAACATTCCACCGTACAGCAATTTCAGCATTATTACGTAAGTATAAAACACTATCTATAGTCTTTAAGTACTTATAAAATTCGAAGTCTTGGCTGATTCGCTGACTTACCAAACTACAGCTCATGTAAAAACTATAGAACCTATTACAATGAAATTTAGATAGCTGGAGTCTGTTATACGGTATACCACTGCCGACCTTATAAACAGTACAAGGTCGGCAGTGGTTTAGGATAGCTACAGAGCTATCCTAGTATGTACTAGTAGCTAAGACAGACCTAGTCCTGTAGCTTATCTACTAGTAGTAGCTAGATCACAGTACAAAAAGAACTTTATGCCAGTTGCTTGCAAGCCTTATTCAATGGAACTGAGGCTTTAAATCACCAAGATTTTAAGTGGGTAACTTTCTGTCCTTTAAATTCAAATTGTTATGCATATACCTACTATTTGAACTTCAGATACAAAGAAAGCTTTTATAACCTTTTGGTTTGAAATGCATAATATTCATTTGTATGCAAAATTTAATTAATTAACACTGATTAAATTTGGATGTTGAAGTTGACCTACAAAAAACAAAATACACATTCTCTTTGTGAAACAATATTCTCAGTAAAAAGTAGATTAACATATACTTAGTACTTGCTTTATTTGCACAATACACAATTTAGAATATTTAATACAGCAGACATTTGTCTATTTAAATTCTAGTGGATAACTCAGTTTTCTAGGCATTATGCAGTACATTGCTGCTTTGTGGTAACCACTGGTGATTACCATGTTACATCACAGCAGCTAAGCACTAGTAATAAATAAGTAGCACAAAATTAAAAAAAAAGCTGTAAAAAACACTTAAAAAATTACACATTTTAATTTGAAAGAAGTTTTTTATTTCCGCATTGTGTCATTCTCATAGTAACAATTGAATTAAATGTATTTTTTTGGTATTTTAGCCTTGAGCCACCCCAAGCCAGGAAGGGGCCTCTCGCTCTCAACACGGACCTGAATAATGCTGACAAAGTGTTTGTCAACAAATTACTAGGACCAGAAGCATTCCAGATTTACAATGGAGAATTGTACACGGGGCTCAGTACTGGTGAAATTGTAAAGATATCACCTGGTGGACATGTTACCTTTGTTACTAAATTTGGGCAACCTTGTTGTAAGTATGAAACTTTTATTCTGTAATTAATGGTTCAAAGTTAGCTAGAGTTGTGTTCTCTATCTAAAATATTCAAAGATGAAGTCATAGCTTAAGTTTACATAACAAATAACTTGGTTATGTGTTGTAAACCAATTTGAACTTTACTTGCATTAATATAGAAACCTACGAGACATCAACAACTTATGTTGATATGATACCTACTTGTCTGTTGTAATGATGATGAGTCATTTAATATTGACTTCCTTAAGGTCACATTATGGCTACAAATCTGAAATACCAAAGTTTTGCCAGATTCCCTTTTATGTTGTAGTTTTATGGTAGTTGTAAGAATTGTAAATAAATAAATAAATGTTATCGTCAAATATAGTCATTTTAGTGGTTGCATAAAACAGAAAACTATATGTTTTAGTTTAATAAACATGTAAATCAGATTTAGTCGCGAAAACTCGATTTAAATAACTTGTCTCCATAAAAACGTCTATAAAAAGAAAACTGCATAACCCACATTTTTATTGGTTTATTCGGGAAAAAAATAGACTTTGTTTCTAAATTCTAAAACAAGTCAAACGATAGGTATAGATGTGGACGAAGTAGATTTCCTGACGTAAAAAAAAGTTTAAACATAATAATCCAAAAAATAAAAGACGTTTTGCATAACGACTATTTACGACAATATTCTGAGGTATTATTTTAATATCTACAGATGGTGCTAGAACCGCGCCTTTATGCGAACATTATTAAACCATAGGTACATATTAAATTGAACTGTAACATAGCTTCCGCATTCTATTTTACCATCGTTTTTCGCAGGAACGGGAAGACTTAGTTTAAAGAATTAGTCATTTCGCTGAAAACTTCTCTATTTAAGACAACAGTTTTCCTTTTTGCTAAACAATGTAATATTGCACTCATTGTATTAATTATTTTATATTACAGCTGGTATAATTCAAGAACACATCTGCGGAAGGCCTCTAGGGTTTGAAATAGATGAGAAGAACCATTTACTATACGTAGCTGATGCCTACTATGGCATTTGGAAGGTCAATCTCAAGGACGATACGAAAACGCTCCTGGTGTCACCCCGTGTGGCGATCAAGGGACGGAAACCAAAACTGTTCAATGCAGTCGCTAGAGGCAAGAACGGTGACCTCTACTGGACTGATTCTTCAAGTGAATTCGGATTGAGTGATGGAGCTCTCGGATTACTAACTGACCCAACCGGAAGGTAATCCTAATAAGGTTTTATTTATTTTATTTTATTACAAAATTCGTTATTAAAAAAATTAAAATCTCTAATTTTTCCTTTGAATTTTCACTCCATTTTCCCCATAAATCTTGTTTTTGACAAGTTGGTAGATTTCTATGCCACATGTAGTACACCGTTGTAATAAGGGATGTCAAGAGATTTTTTTAAGAGTATTTGAACTCCTCGATCACTATTAGTTTTTTTTTTAAAACGATGTATTGTTGACCTTTCGGACAACATTTTTTTATTTTCTTAACTTTGAGAGCCCTTAACTCATTATTTTCTCATTATTTTGGATTAATAATGCCTTTGATAGATCAAGGATACATCTGGGACTAAAATCAAATAAAAAGTTTAAGTGAAAACATGTACAAAAAAAAGTTGTGGGGGTAAAGAGGTAAAATTTGGGAAAAAAATAGAAAATCACAAAAATAATCATTAAAAAAAATTGTGAAGAGTTAGGATCTTTTCCTTCAAATTATTTTTTACAAATAGGTTCACCTACACGCCCACCAAGCCTGTCTAACCCTCCACCAAACACCCTGTATATTATAAAAAAAAAGTCGTGTTAGTTACACCATTTATAACTTTAGAACGGCTGAACCGATTTGGTTGAAAATTGGTGGAGAGGTTACTTATACTTTTGATCAAGTAAATCCTGCGGGATCGGGACTCACGACTGACGCGGGTGAAACCGCGGGTTTTTTATAAACAATAGATGAGCGCTTGACCACTATCTCACCTGATAGTGATAGCAAGTGGTGATTTGACCATTTCATCACTTACCATCAGATGGGATAGAAAAAATGTAACACGCTCATCTAGAAGATAGGAAGAAGTGAAACAAGATCAGATCCGTCTTCCTTAGTGGCTGCACCGGCCTACGTATCGGGATACGGACGAGACCGCTTTGCGTTACGACATAAGCCAGTGGGAAAAAAATAGAAAAGGAAATAGATGTGAAAGTTTTTGTATTAGTGTGTATGTTTATTACTTCTTAAAGTAAAAATTATACCGAATCAATTACTTAATATTTATAAAGCTTATCAGATGTTTAATTAGCTGGCTAAACCTCTGACAAGAATCTTTCGATGCTAAGTCCCAGAAACGCGAATTACCATATAGTTAAATTGTTTATTTGCATTTAAAATGGTACATAATGGTCTACAAGGTAGGAAATCATTTCTTCATATTCAGCAATAAGATTCCGTGCAAATAATCGGCAAGTAGGTAAATAATTCAAAAAATTTCAACAGTCTAGCTATTACGGTTCCTGAGATACAGCCTGGTGACAGACGGACAGACAGCGAAGTCTCAGTAATAGGGTCCCGTTTTTACCCTTTGGGTACGGAACCCTAAAAAAGAAGAAACAAACATCATTGTTTATTGTATCTCGTCCTCCGTAAATTTGTTGTTATAGTGGTAACAGAAATACATCATCTGTGAAAATCTAAATTAGATTTTTCTTCTGTTTTCGCGATGTTGTATTGAAATTAAAGACATTTTTCGGTTTGAATCGCGTGGTTTTTATTACTTTTAGCATTGTTACAACGCTCAACGTTTCGAGACCTTTCCAGGTCTCTTCTTCAGGATAGACAGTCTTCTACAGTCTTCTTCAGTCTATCCTGAAGAAGAGACCTGGAAAGGTCTCGAAACGTTGAGCGTTGTAACAATGCTAAAAGTAATAAAAACCACGCGATTCAAAACGAAAAATGTCTTTAATTTCAAAATCTAAATTATCCAGCTATAACAGATCATGAGATACAGCATGGTGATTGGTGACCCATTTTACGCTTTGGATACGGCGTGGATACGGCGGCGTAGCGTAGGATAGGGATAACCCTAAAAATGACTGTAAGGAAAATAGTCACACAGTGTGTCTGTAGTTAATGCTTTCATTTGTAAAAAAACCCTGTCTGTTATAATAATAATTATTAACTGTTGATGACATTAAAATGTTTATCAATAAAGTAATTAAAGTCTATTTATTATAGATTAAAATCATATTGTGTTGTATTAATGTAAACTTAATTAAATAAATGATATTTTTAAGTTACGAATCATGTAAGAAAATATCATTTTTAGATAAGAATTTTACAAATAAACTGTATTATTTTTACAGATTATTCCACTACAATGCAGCGACAAATAAAAGCAGCGTCCTTCTTGATAACATCTGGTTTCCTAATGGATTGGTTGTATCGCCTAACAAGGACTTTATAATTCTGGCTGAGACAGCACATTTTAGACTTCTTAAGTATTACATTGAAGGACCAAATAGAGGAAAAACTGAAGTCTTCATTGCTGGACTTCCAGGTAATTGGAAATATCTATTTTAAAACTAAGGAAAGTTTTTATTTAATACTAGCTGAGACTTCCGATCCCGTGGGATTTTCGAAAAACCCTTAGTTTAGTTTAGTTTAGTTTCACCGGGCTTTTCCGCACTTAGCCTCAGGATTGGGCCATCGAAAAATTTTTTATCCTTATCGGATGCCTCCATCGTATAAAGAACATACACAACTCAGCTTTCAGATCTCTAATATCAGCAGTAGAGATGGGCCGACTAGAGGTTCTGCCGACTAGCAGACTAACCGACTAGTCGGTTCCAAAATTGTCGATCATTATAATTCCGAGATATCTGGGTTAATATCACTCGGTGATTGTTGCTATTTCTGGATAAATTTTCACTTCGAAAGCTATAGTAAAACTTCCAAAAAATAGTTGAAATAAAAATAAAAGTTGGAAAAAAAAATGAAGCTGAGGCATAATCATGACATTTTAGATGTTTAGATGATATATGTAAGCTATGACGTGCTTTGTTTACGTTTTTTTGACTACCCACCTTCTAAACTGTACTTCTAATTAAAGAAATATTGATATTATTGCATAATTGTTACTTGACGACTAGTCGGTTAAACTGCCGACTAGTCGGCTTTCCCGACTAGTCTGCGACTAGTCGGACCATCTCTAATCAGCAGGTTAGGCTGTGCGTTTTAAGATCAATCAGTCTTTAATAATAGATTTCAGTATTATTACTAAGGGACATGGCGCCCTCTACCGACCGATGGCAATACAGCTTGCTCTGGCCCATGATCTAGGAAACAAGGTCTCGCGCTCCGGTGTAAAAAGAGGTTACGTGAGTGTACCCTGCTTACGTCACTAGGAGAATTAACATTAGGGGGATGACGTCATCTGTATACACTCACGGGAATGCATACATGGCGATGTTATTTCTTGTATCAGGCTCTGATCAGTTATTATCATTTTACCTTTATGAAAAGATTGTATATCTAGGTTGTATCTACCCGTACTTGGAAAAAATACTTAACTATTTGAAAGGAAACATTGAATTTAGGTAAAGCATTCTTTCAATTCGGTATGTAATAAAATTTATCAGATATTTTCGAATAGAGCTAGTATCCCCTTTTGCCCCCGGAAAGGACCATTTCCTTTCCCTGTTTTGAAAATAAGGAGGCAAAGTGATTTTAATGTGGAATGTGAACATTGGAAGAAAGTTCCAATAATCAAACCACTTTTCGAAATTACCCGAGCGCGAACTCTGTAAAAGATAAAATAACCATTGCCTATCCTTTTAAAAAACCAGCTCGCGATATGAATTTAAATAAATGGGAATGCCAGATCCCATAAAATTACTCGCTCGCTAGCTATATATTTATAAAAGGTTTTGAAATAAATAAAAAACACGGGAATACATTCCGAACTCCAGATAGGTCAAGACTGAGAATAAATGCGCTAGTGTCGGATGCGATAAATGTGATAAAAGGCAAAAAAATATATTATTATGTTTTCACTTATTTTCACAAAGAGGGTGATGGACAGTAGAAAGTCAAATGCGGGGGCAAACACTATTTTTCACTGAGGTGAGGTAGGTACTTTGAATCTCTCGCGAAAAAAACACAATTATCCGCTATTCAAAATTAGTTTCTTAAAATTCCTTAATCTCTTCGAAAGAAACATATTAAAAAAATGATTTTTTTTCTTGACCAAACCAATTTTAAAATCCGAACTGGAAATACAATATTGGTATTGGTAGTTTATTTACCTTCTCGCTCATCTGAGTGATGTTCCCGGTTACGTCCATCTTAAGAGCCCGAGAACTGCTAAAACCCCAAATTATTAGGGGTTTTATTGGAAGGGTCCAGTAGAGACTGGAAATAAATTTGGCAATGTTTTTACGGCCGGCCGCCTGCCTGCCTAACACCAAACTTCCTTGGGACCAAGTAGTTTACCCGCCACCGCGCGGAGAGAACTCCAGATCCGCTTGGTCTCCTCCACACCCCTTAGTCGATTTTTACGACACCCACGGGAGATGGGGTAGCGCTATTCTATGCCGGAGCTACACGGCTCCGGATTATCTCTCAGTACCTAGTCGAAAAAAGGTTCTTTATCAAATACACCTGTACGAGCCCAACAAAACACATTAAACTGATCTGTAAACTGGACCAGGCGTCTACAAAGTTCGTGTCTTTAAACACTAGGTGAGCATCTCGAGATTTCCCCGCAGCGTAGATATCTAATAAATGTCTCGCATTCACCACATGCTTTAAGGTTCGGGAAAGACAATCCGCTATATGCTCAATATCTACATAGTACTTATCATTATAGTCATTTATACCTTCCCAATGAAGTACTTCCTCGCCCTCGTTTGTATTTCTTTCCAAAACACTTTTCGTCACACTAGGATCTTCAAACATCACGTAAAAGAACACAAGTTTAGCGTTCATCAAACTAAAAGTATTATCCAAACAGAACGCGTATTCACCGTCCGATTCCATGTCCCTTAGGATAGCGTTCTGGGGTTTCTTGTAATCAGAATTGAGGATTTGTCCTGTCGGGTCCATGATGTCCAAAGATATGTCCAAATCTCCTTGCTGTCCATCTAGAACTTGATAGTAAACTTCGAACGTCTGTCCTGCCATCCCCTTCTCGTAGAAACAAGTTCTGCTGCCCGCATCCGCTCGGAAATTGAAGCTTCTCGTGGAAACAACTCCGGTTTCACATTGGGATATCAAAAATAGAGGAATAATAAATAGAAAGTACATTGTGCGATGCGTGGTGCAGTCGTAAGATAGTATATTTGAGTGGATTGTGAGATGCCTGTGTATTTACACAGTTGGGGCTTAGTTGTTCAATTGTGTCATTGTAGGTTGACCTTACCTATATGGCGTAAAGTGCCATATGCAAATTGCATGTCTTTTGGTTTCTTTTGTCTTTTGCGTGATGAATAAATAGTATATTACAGAAAAACATAACCCTCCTTCGGCAATCGGGTAAAAAGAGGCATTGATAAGCGAACGTATATATCTTAATTTAAACTATCCTCCGACGTACATATTGCAACGTTGTGATGCTGTTTTCGGTCTTAAAAACACCTTACGCAGCGTCCTACGTGGGCGATCGGATGCGGCGCGGAAACAAGGAACAGTCGAGAATCGCGCCGCCTCGCACTTTACGTGCACTTGGTCACGTAGGACACTTCAATAGCTATCGACTGTTCGTTGTTTCCGCATGGCACCGGATCGGATCGCTTCGCAATCGCGTTCGCATCCGATCGTCCACGTAGTACGCTGCGTTAGTTTTATCAACATAAATCCACATATTTTTCTGATGAGAAGGTGGATTTAGGTGCTTTATTAATCTGTACCTAGTTCTTTAAGAGTGCGTATAAAGTATTAATTTACTGCATTCTGGGATGCTATTCTGCTCATCCATTTCATATATACTTCACCAAGATTTTATGGGACCAACTCGGGACTCACCTTTTAAATAAAAAAGAATGATCGCAATCGGACTTTATACGCCGGAGTACGGCCTGGATATATATATCCACAGACATACAAACAATATACGGGTCGAATTGAGAATCCTTCTGATTTTGAAGTCAGTTTAAGAGGACAGTCTCCATCCATACTCTTTCTCCATACAAACGTAGTCGACTGTTTCCTCCCTGGATAAAGACATTAGAGCTAATATGTTTATGCTTATAGGTTTTATGGTATACACATATTTGTTTGCTCTAATGTCTTTATCCAGGGAGGAAACAGTCGACTACGTTTGTATGGAGACTGTCCTCTTAAACAGCTTTTGTTTTGCGTGGTATCTGAATGCTGTTGACCGACGCGTGACGTTCCCCAGGTACCCCGGACAACGTGCGCGTACTGCCGGACGGGTCGGGCATGCTGGTCGGTCTGTTCGTCACGTACGACGACGACAACCCGCTGCTCTCGCGCGCTATGACCGAGACCCCCGTCGTCAGGATGCTGCTGGCGAGGGTACAGATACTGCTCCAGTGGCCGTTCAAATACTTGAACTCTCTCCTCCCGAACGTCGTCTTTGAAGATATAATTTATAATGTAAGTTTATACAAAGCTTAGACGGCATTTTGATCGGTGGCTAGGTATAGTGATATGCTTCCATCATTATTATTAGAAACACGGGTCTAGATCGCGTCGCTCGCGATCGTGGTTCAAATAATAATGATGGACGGAAATCGTGTAAGTTTTAATAGTATGAAGTGATATGCTTATCGAGACGAACAAAGATATTGGCATGTTTTTGTGGCTTATTTAAATAATCGTGGGCCATAAAATACGTGTTATTTAATACTGGCAGCGCCCCGCGAACATACCCGCGTAAGTTCCGCTCCTGCGCGAATATCGGCCTATGTGTTGATCCGGATCTCGAGCTATCTGCATACCAAGTTTTATCGCAATCGGTTCAGTGGTTTTGCGTGATCGAAACCAAAAACTCCAAATAAAACAAACATCTCTATTTTCGCACATATAATATTAGTTTAATTCCGATGTCTCGGAACTATTATTTGTTCGTCTCGAGTAAAATGAGTTGCATTTTGTTCTAATTACTGAATTGTTTGCCGCTATGTGCTGATAAAACCCAGAAAAACTAAACTACCTTGTTTTCTCTTACCACTAATGAAAATTTTATTTATTACTATGGAAAAACCAACCAAACCAAACTTTCCCTTATTTATTTCCAAATACTTTACCCAGATAGCCTATAAGTCCTCACATGTGTCTTATGTCATATTTCAGATTGGTCATTTCAAGTCGTTATCAACGCTCATACCTAGACAGTCTGGTCTAATCTACATCGACTGGAAGGGTACAGTGATTTCCTCTCACTACAACACGGACGGCAGCCTAGGACACATCAGCGACGCCATTTATTTCAATGACCGTCTCTACACCGGCAGTCCGCACATACAAAACTACATAGGCTCCGTTCCCGTCCCACGTGCCTTAAGAAAAGCTTTCAAAGGTCTACCCTCTCAGAAACATAAGGAAGTTAAGAAAGAAGCACCCAAACCAGTCGACGCTCCCAAACCGACGCCAAAACCGGTTCAAACTCCGAAACCCACGCCAAAACCGGTCGAAGCTCCGAAACCAACGCCAAAACCTGTCGAAGCTCCGAAACCAACGCCAAAGCCAGTCGAAGCTCCGAAACCCACGCCCAAACCTGTCGAAGCTCGGAAACCAACACCAAAGCCAGTCGAAGCTCCGAAACCAACGCCTAAACCTGCCGAAGCTATTAAACCAGATCCCCAAGCTCAAAAACCTAAGACAGAAGCCAAACGGGAAGCTAAGACCCCTCCACAGACTCCGAAACCTCAAGCTAAGACCACCCCTCCTCCTAAACCCGAAGCACAAGCGAAAACCACTCCACCTCCCCCTACTAAGCCAATAACAAAAACTACCCCAGAAGTCAAATCTACTACCCCCAAACCTGAAGTCAAATCAGAAAAGAAAGTAGAAAAGCCAGTGAAGGAAGAGAAGAAACCTGATCAGATACCCATAACGGAAGAAATCCCATCAGATACCGCCAAGCCGGCCAAAGAGACGTTGAAAGTAATCAAGAAGGGTGGACCAGCAGAGATACCTAACCCTCATCTCTAAGATATGGTTGTGGATATTGGTTAGTGGAGTTATAGGTGAAGGATCTCTCTGTGAAGGTATTAGTTTAATGTTTTACGAATCATGACACAGGTAGCATTCCAGTTTTATTTTCCTTTGTTAAGGCTTCCACACACCATGCCGACACACTGCCTTAGATTAAAATAAACAAGAATAAAGCTTTTAAAATGGAACACATGGAATGTATATATTCTTCCATTGCGTATTAGTGACATACATTTTTCATGTCTTGTAAGTCACTTACAAGACATAGGCACTTACGTACGATACAGGGAATGTACTTAAGGTATAAATAATACGTACATTGGACGAATACAAACGACATTGGAATGGTGTCACGACGAAAGTTCCGATTATATATAACTAACGCCAATACGTAAGATAGACGTTTTATCGTCTCATGCGCTGTGACGAGAAACCACTCTTTACATACCTCAAAAGGTAAAAAAAGTGTATGTGTGTGTGTGTCACTACCAATTTTCTCGGGATCGGGTGGATCTAGTTTGTTTTAATCTCTGGGTCACTCGACACTCCAAGAGTGTCTCAATAGAGTGTCGATAGAATAGTCATTTTCATATTTGGCGCATTCGACCACAATTATCTACCGAATGTGTCAAATATAACGCACGTCAATAGCCGCCGGCATAGTGTGTGAGGGCTTTTATTTTATAATTGCAAATACTTATGATAATACAAGTAGCATTCCAATTATCCATTCCTTTGTGATTTTTATAGCTGTTAAACACTTGTGATGGGTTTCTCGAGGTCGTTAACTTGAACGGTGTACAAACCACAGGTTTCACTCTCTTGTGAAATTATTTCGGGACTTTTGGAAGATGGCACTGTAAATCATAGTTACATTTTCCCGGGTCTTAATCGCGTATTATTATTTATTTTATTATACGCGATTAAGACCCGGGAAAATGTAACTATGTTAACAAATCGTGTGAATTTTAAAAGGCACTGTGAAAGTTTAAATACTTTTAGTTAATAATTTGTTAAAATTAACGGTCACTCCTGAAACTATTTCATAAAAAAGTTAAGGTTGTGAAACCTCGAGAAATCGAACATTAAATTATTAAATTAAAGTGCCTAGGTCACCTCAGCTCACTTAAGACGAATTAGGTCAAGCACGTCGGAATTAAAAATAATTAGGTACTATTTTCGATTATCTTTTTTGTTAAAGTTGATAAATACTCGAGAGACAGAACCGTCGCAAGCACATCCCATGTTGGCGTATTTTATTTATTTAACCCTATCTCATAAATAAATGTGCATTTATAAGTAGTATTCTCAATATACATGTTAACATGAATGTTTAATTAATCTATACAATGTAACGTTTTCACGTAGAGTAGCTGATTGTTCGATTGAAAAGTCATTTGGACCAATTCGAAATTAATAATTTTATATGTAACTTATGTATCAATTTATAACAAGTATTTTATATCACAATAACTCAAACTTTCATAAATATGGTAAATGTAGAACATTGTAGGCCAATAATTATGACTTAGTATAGACAGGGTATTGGAGTTTGTGGAGCAGCTGCTTAGAAACGTTTTGTTTTACACGTCTAGGCGGACAACTTTTTCTTTTACGGTTTTTGGAAATTAGAGTTTCTGAAAATGTTGAGTTTAAAGTTTACTAGAAAATCAGCTGTTTCTGAGTAAGATAAAAGGACAAATTTATCCTTTTATTTGGTTTGGAATACTACAATTAAACCTGAGTTGACTTTATTTAAAAGAAAGGTGTTTTTCAGTAAAAGATAATCTAAGCAGTTTGAAAAAAAAAAATATGTCAAGAGTTGTTTGCCTGGACATGTAGAACAAGTTATACAAACAGCTGTCCCCTAAACTGCAACACCCTGTATCCTAAGTGCAGTAGTTTCAATGTAAATATATATCAATCTTGAGTTGTATAATCTTATAATCATATCATAGATACTGGGTGTAGCCACAGATTAACCAAAATATTTGTTACCTACGAGTTCTTTATTGTTGTCATTTATTTACACGTCCTGTAATGTTGTTTTAGTGCAATACTATGTTGAACAAATTATTTATTTTTATTTGATTTATAATCAGATGTTGTTTGTTAATTTTTTGATTACATACATGTGATTTTGTGATCTGAATGTCCGGTTTTAGCAATAAAAATGTATGTATGTATAAGTGTAGGTATGTACTAAATAAAGTCACATTTCTAAATATTACTGGGTTTTGTTTTTAAAGTTTGAACTAGAATTCTCCCGTACCCGTAGCTTTCTAAAACGAGGATTAGAATGAATAAAAAAACAAACATAGGTCAATACAATATGTAATTGTCTTGGAAAATATTATGAATAAAATATTATTCAATACATTTTGCGGAATTCATTCATACAAAAAGTTGCACGTGATTATATTGTCTGTCTTGATTTTTGTGAAATTAGGTGGAAAATACATTGTCAATACGAAAAAGGATGCTTATGAAATTATATTTTAGAAGTGAAAAATAAGGTACAATTTCGTAAAAGGAAAAAAAAACTAGTCTAGCTATTTCTACAATTATAAAAATGGTATTTGAGCTCACACTCTTCTTTTTGTATGTGGTGCTCAGCTGCGGCCTTATTCTGTAAGAAAAAACTACATAGATCCGATGTAGACGCCAGTCAACTACGTTGAAACCTGTGAACTTAACTTTAGCGCGTCAAAACAACTCGCGAACCGTGTAGAAGCTAGCCGGCGTTCTACACGATTTTTTTTGTGGAATAAGGCCGCTGGTGTTAAGAGTTTTCAGATCGCTTTAAGGCTTTTAACTTGACCTAACGACTGCTATCAGAGATAACAACCGGGATTAACTGCTTGACTTGCCTTCTGAAGCACGAAAGAGCTCGAGAAAATGTTTTTTTTTGCCACACAAATGATCGGTCACCCATTCAAGTAAAGATCGCGCCAAGCGTTGCTTAACCCGTACGACCGTTTATGATCGGCAGGAACAGCTAGGCCAATAAGCTCTTGAAACTCATAGTGAATTACGTATTTTGTGAAAATTGCGGTTGGAATCATCTAACCTACGTACTAGGGGTCAATGGTTGGAATGTAAAAAATATCTATTCCTAGCTCTAATGTATATTATATCCTATTCATAATACTTTAAACTGTATCAATTAATAATGTTACATTTTATTTACATTAAATCTTATTGATTTTCCCCCTTACTTATAAACGATGATTAACAAATGCATAAACTATGTAACGTTTGTCCTTTACTTGACATGAAGTTTCAAAATTGACATATAGACAAATGTTACATAACTTAATCATCTTTTATAAGTAATGGGGTTCATTTTTAAAGTGTTCCTATACTTGGAAAATTAGTTTTTTGAAAAAATGCTTTCCAAAATTCTGTACCTGATTGGATTTGAACCTGCAACTTTTACAAATCCATTGTAATGCATGTTTCCGCTTGCGCTACAGGTGCCTATCCCATCGAGATGAAATTAAGGACCGCATTCTTTCAGTGTTTTCGACTGAGGCACGTAGCGACATCTACCGGACTCCTTGCAGATTACCGGCCGGATTAATCTCATTTCTATTTAATTTATTATTTTGACTACCTATTTGTTTTTTTATTAGAAAGTTACTGTGGAATGATTTTGCATAAATATTTATTGATTTATAAATTGAAATCTTTCGCAATTTCAGAGAGCTGCCGATACAAAATCAGATTGCTAGAAGTTTAACGTTTTACAGCCTTGGTTTAAGACGCATTATTACACTAACAAGCTCAAGCAAGTTGGCGTGATAATGCGCTTTAATTCGTATTGAAGTTAGTATCATTAGAGATTACTTAATAACTTGTGTGAGTGGGGAATGTAAGTACCTACACAATAAACTTTAGAACAAGGCACATATTCTATAACTAACGTGTCTCAACTATGCATCAGCTCAGTTCATTTTTTTTTCGAAAACGATTCGGTAATATTTGTTAATTTGGAAATCCGCTTTTAAAAAAGATTTACAAATTTTTCAAAAACTGTTAAAGCGTTTCAAAAAAAAACTTGCACGACATTAGACATCTAGCCCTGAACTAAGCACTAGGCTTGTACTATGGGTACTAGACAACGGATATACACAATATTAAACTTTGTTTTTGTAAAAACATACATTGGTACACAGAAACGCCATGTTTGAGACAATTTAACTGTAGAATAGGTGCAGATCTTGACCGCAGTTGAGTTGCCTATGGACCTTACTCCACGTTTATCAATAAGGCAATAAGAGATGTAGAGTAGATATAGGTACAGGCGACATTATCCCTTATCCCTAGCTAAATAAAGACTTGTTCAGCGGCGAGCGCGTCGGCGAACGGCTTGACGACCGTCCGCGTCGCGAAGTAGAATATCAGTCCGAAGGTTATCGAGATAGGCAGCGCCGGCAGCGCCTTCTTCAGGATTGCCAGCAGGAGCAGCGTCAGGCATAATCCCTGAAATTATGCCATTTGAAATTAAATTAACTAATTCAAACACATAGCGATATCTAGCCCCGTGGTAAGCGACTAAGCTTGTGTTGTGACTAGACAACTGATATAATACATATATTTATTTTTCTTTTGTAAATACATTCATATTATAGATAAGTCCGATCCCGTGGGAATATCGGGAAAAGTTACTATGCCTATGCCTATGTTACTCAGGGTGAATGTAGCTTTCTAATGCTGAAAGAATTTTTGAAATCGGTCCAGTAGTCTCGGAGATTACCCCCAATATATACATACATACATGTAACCAACGCGACGTTACCTCTTTATAATATTACTAGCAGCTCCCCGCGGTTTCACCCGCATAAGTCCCGATCCCGTGGGAATATCGGGATCAAAAGTAGCCTATAGCCTTCCTCATTAAATGGACTATCCAACCCCGAAAGAATTTTTCAAATCGGACCAGTGGTTCCTGAGATTAGCGCGTTCAAACAAACAAACAAAAAAACAAACAAACTCTTCCGCTTTATAATAGTAATAGATTAATATAGATAGAAAAACACGCAGGCCAGCAACAAATATTTATTTTTAAGCATAAATACTTGCACCCGGCGGGAATCGAACCCGCAACCTTCTGCATTGCAGTCGTGGTTGCGCACGACGCGACGCGCCACTGAGGTCGTCAGGCAGTACTCACAATGAGTATGGCGACGAAGCAGGCGAGCGTGGTGTTCCAGTCGCCGTAGGAGCTCGCCTTCCCGACCAGCACGCTGTAGAATATGAAGTCGCCGAGACCGAGCTTCACGCCCTCTGAGGACACGAGACATTTATATCAGGGGATGGTACGTCCAAATCATATCCTGAAAGGTATTCCGGGTTATTTCCGTTACCAGGCAACAAAATGTTGGAACAACATACCACCACCTATTCGTAGCCTTAACACTATTGGCACCTTCAAAAACCGGTTCCGTGTGTATGTTCTAGAAAAACAAATTTTAGGTGTTCCCGAAAGGTACCTTCGCCCCTGGTAACGGATGTAACAAACGTATTCACACTTCTATTCGGATTATAGTTAGAATTATCTCCATGATTAGTTTATGTATGTATGTATGTGTGTATGTATGTATGTAGCGAATACCTCGAGTATAATAATTTTAACAACCTAAACTCAATGTTTATTTATTTACTTGCTTATTTATTTATTTATCATTTCACTGTTATTATTGTTGTTATATTACTATTTTTTGTTTATTCCAAGTATGCATGTCATAACAAGTTCATACGTAACATTGTATTAAAGTAAGTATATTATTTGATAGCCTTCAAACATTGTTTGTCCGTGAAATCACATATGGGTATAGCTGAAAACCAGTGCTTTGCTTCGCTTATGCAAGCAATCTGTCACTGAGCTGTCTCCTTTTGCATCACTACGATACACGCTCACTATTCATTCATACAGACCTTAATTGTAGACTAGGTACCTGTTTTCACCTATTAGTTTAGTTACACGTATTCATGTAATGTTGTTGTGTGTTTTGTGATGCAATAAATGAGTTGTCTATGTCTATGTCTATGATTTTGAATGTCACACATCTTGTGCAGAATCTCTCTTTTAGTTTCATACAGGGTAACGTCTTGGACACACTGCCCCACACGTTTATTGTATGGGAGCTCTTATATTTTGTTTTTAGTATTTGTTGTTACAGCGGCAACAAAAATACATTATCTCTGAGAATTTGAACTATCTAGATATCAGCTCATGAGATACAAGCTTGGGGATAAACAGACAGACAGCGGCGTCTCAGTAACAGGGTTCCTTTGGGTATGGATGTATCCTTCAAAACAAAGTATATAAATAAATAAATATTGCACGACGTTACACACAGCGCAATCTAGCCCTAAACTAAGCACTAGGTTTGTATTATGGGGTACTAGACAACGGATTTACTACATATTATACTCTTTTTAGGGTTCCGTACCCAAAGGGTAAAACGGGACCCTATTACTGAGACTTCGCTGTCTGTCTGTCCGTCTGTCTGTCACCAGGCTGTATCTCATGAACCGTAATAGCTAGACGATTGAAATTTTCACAGAAGATGTGTTTCGGTACAACAACAAATACTAAAAACAAAATAAAAGAAATATTTAAGAGAGGCCTTGTTATTTTTGAAACACGTTTGTTGTATGGGAACAAACGTGTTTCAAAAATAACAAGGAGTTTAGTACAATGTGAGGTCGCTTCTGATTGGTCAGGACTAGAGATGGGCCGACTAGTCGCCGACTAGTCGGCAAATAATGCCGACTAGTCGTCAACTAACAATTATGCAATAAAAACATTTTTTTATTGAATTTGTACTACAGTTATAAGGTGGGTAGTCAAAAAAACGTAAACAAAACACATCATAGCCTTTATACATCATTTAAACATTATACATCTTAAATGTTATGACTAGTGATGTGCCGCTGGGAATATTCCCAATTCCCAGTAATTTACTCATAGTAATTTACGGGAATATTCCCAATATGCCCGGGAATATTCCCCAAAGTTTCCAACAATCAATATTATATAATTGTCAAAGTAAATCGAGTTATTACTGCAGATTAGTTGTTGTAACTTATATCTAAGCTAACTTAGCTAAATAACATTTATAGTTCATAATTGGAAAATTAAAAACAGGGCCTAGAAACTCCCCATGGTCAAGGCAGACGGAGAACAGTCTCCGAAAATGGTCCAAATGTTTCGAGGCCATAGCCAACACGCGACCTGGTATACCGTCAGGCCCAGGTGCAATGGCCTTGGCTCTGACACGGCGGATAACCATTTTTAACACCTCAGCGGTCACTTCAGGGTTATCGTTTAAGCCTTCTTTAAAAGCCGCAACGAAATTCGGATCAAGCGTCGTTGTTATGGAAGGGGTCTGAGCTTTTTCCTAGCTAGACGATAGGGATGCCCCCATGGGTCTTCGCTCACTCAACGATGTTAGCATATCCTCTTTTCTTGGCAAGCAAACCCAGTTCTCTAATACTTACGCATATATGTTATACCGTCCCCAGCTATGCAAGAGTATAAAGAGAGGGGTCTGCTGTACCGTCAGGTCACCCCGAAGGGCAACCGTCAGGGATCAGTTATAGACCGATCGAGTCCCCAAATGCTAGATTTAGCCTTTTTCTTGGTAGTGGCCATCGCTATCAGGGCCTTCTTGGCCTGCTTATAGGGGACGTGGAGCTCCTCCTTCACGAGATCCACCTCTCCTGGTGTAAGCCGGCGACCTCGGCGACGACTCCGATGTCGGGTGTACGGGCGGCGCGCTACTACGCAGGCGTCGCGTTGGGAGGCTACCTCCGCGCACCATCAGTACTTCTGTCGCGAGGGACTTCCCACGGGGCATCGCCGAGTCGCAGACGCTGGTCATGGCCCCCATGAGCCACTCAACTTCAGAGTTCACATCATCCAGGGCCTTCGGCACGGGCACCCAGGCCTGGATAATGGTTGCCTACTCGAGTAGCTCCGGATCTAGCCGCTTCAGCGTCTAGCGAGGACGGTCCATACAAAGGAAATTGACCGGAGAGTTAGATGTCTGGGCGAAGAGTATGTCGAACTGGATATACCGGTGATCCGACATAGACTCCATCTCCTCCACTACTCTCCAGTCGCACAATCTACGGGCAAGAGCGGGAGAGGCAAACGTGAGATCCACGATCGACTCTCCCCGTGGTGCCACGAAAGTGCTTGTGGATGACCTCGAGGCCGATAGTGTCGACCCAGTCCTCGAGTATTCCACCCCGAGTGTCAGTAGCTCTGCCGCCCCACCTGGGCGAGTGTGAGTTGAAATCCCCCAGGACGAGTGCGGGACGAGACTGAAGCCGGGCCCAAACGGCCCCAATCTCGTCCAGGAAGGATTCGAACTCAGAATCGCGCCGCCTCGGTGCAAAGCACACACCGAATACAACTACTTCTCCCCACTGCACAGCGATGTAACCAACGCCGCGGGCAATGGGCTTCGGGGACGGTACACATAGGGCTCGGGACGGGATAACCGCGACTTTGGATGGATGTGCGGAAACGGAAACGGGAAAGTGCAAGCTATTAAGGACACTCGATATCCACAACGACACCATTCATATCTTCCTCGGAGGCCGTAGTTGAATAAGCTGGAGCCGAGAATCGTTTTCCGGCTGCTTTAGTTCTTTTCTAATTTGGCTTTTGGGCCTTACAATCCTTGGTGCCCATTTGATGTAATTCTGATTAGACACCATAATAAAACATTATAACTAAACTTTTAGTATTTCATTATCATCGGGAATATTCCCGGAAACATTGGAAATTTACTCGGAATATTCCCAGGAATATTGGAAACTTACGGAAATTTTCGCCTTAGAAGGGCAATTAACTTTTTGCATCATATTAAACGATATTAGTAATGCAAATTGAACGATAAAAATAAAAACATAGAAAACTAATACGCAATGTAAGCAATTTTCCCCTATATTTCCATTTTTGGGAATATTGCCGGGAACGTTACTGGGAATATTCCCAAAATTCCCAATATTCCCGGGAACGGCACATCACTAGTTATGACTATGCCTCAGCTCCATTTAATTTTTTTTCTACTTTTTATTTTTATTTCAACCATTATTTGGAAGTTTATCCAAAAATACCAACAATCGCCGAGTGATCATGATTAACCCAAATATCTCGGAATTATAATGATTTGCATTGCCGACTAGTCGGCAATTTTGGAACCGACTAGTCGGCTAGTCTGCTAGTCGGCAGAACCCCTAGTCGGCCCATCTCTAGTCAGGACAAATCAAGTTGGTCATGGAATTCAAAATGGCTGCCCTATCTGTCAAATATACCAGTCTGCCTTACTTACCAAGGACTTTCGGCGGGAAAGTGGAGACAACATGTCGTGCTCCAATTTTATTTTCGTTAAACTATGTTGTATACTCGGTTAAATTGTGTAATTTGGGTGGAATCTTAATCAATTTAGTTCCGTGAATGTGCACAAGTGTAGTGAAAACAAAATTGAGTGTTAAACATGAACTTTCCGTCGTTCGCGCCGAAGATCCTTGAAGGTTATAGTAAAGTTGCTGCCACCGCTTTACCATAGCCCCTGACTTGAAGTTAGAGGCCCGATCGGGCTAATTTCATGCAAAATACTTGATACTGGCAAGATGTACAAGATGTACGACGCCAAAACTCTACTAAAGAAACTTACTTACCAAAGAGTTTCTTATAAGTATCAGATATTCTTTGTGCCAAGGTTTTTTTTTTTTTTGAGTGATTCGGTCGTTTGATGGGAGTAAGAATCGAAGATAAATATTTCATATTTTCCTATAAAATTTAAAAATTGGTTGTTGTAAACCATTTTAGGGTTCCGT
>OY292402.1:8580298-8760084 GCA_958496205.1 Idaea biselata
TATGCGCACTACATTTAAAGATCCAGCCATCTCCCGCTGTATTTGTCCAAGACTTCAAAGCACCCCAACTTGAGCCACTTGTTAACTATACTTAGCCAAATTCTAATAAAAAGATTGTCTTAAAATTTGTGTTTAAAATTGCACTTACAAACGGCTCATTCGCCTAGCTGTACCTGCCTATCTTAAATGGTCGAGCGGGTTAAGCAACGCTTTGCGCGGTCATTACTTGGATGGGTGACCGATAATGTGTGTGGCAAAAAAACATGTTTACAAGCCCCTTCATGCTTCGGAGGGCACAATAAGCAGTTGGTCCCGGTTGTTATCTTTGATAGCAGTCGTAAGGTCAAGTTAGAGCCCTTAGGTGACCTGAAAACACCAGCTAAGCCACACCACTATGCAAAAAGAAGAGAAAGAAGACTTACAAGAATATATTAAAGCAGGAAATATGGGTTCATTTCTCTCTTGAGCAGTTTCAACCAATATCCTAAGTGGGCCCTTTGGTGTTAGCACTGCTACCAAGTCTGGAACATAACAGAAATCATAGGGTTAGCTTGAATAGTTTTAAAAACTCTGTAAAAGAATAATATTTAGTTTTTAGTCCCGACACCCGACTAGTGTTATAACACAGCGTGCAGTGTGCAGCTTTCAAAGAGCACCACCCTCCCACCGCTCTTGGCACTGTTGACTTGACACTGGAACAAGAGTCTTGTTCCAGCTGTCGGCAAGTCAACAGTGTCGTGCGAGCGGCGTCTTTACTAATTTTTGTCGCCCTCACAGTTCGGTCAGAGTCTACGTTCCTGATGATGGCTTTTTAAAGCCGAAACGCGTCGAAGCATGGTTAATGATTGGTGTCACTAACACTAAAGCATATTTCTGCCGCATGCAAAGAGCGGTGGGAGGGTGGTGCTCTTTGCAAGCTGCACACTGCACGCTGTGTTATAACACTAGTCGGGTGTCGGGACTAAAAACTAAATATTATTCTTTTACAGAGTAGTTATGGAGTTCCGAAAAGTAACGCCTAATACAATCAATTAGTTTTAAAAAGATAAATGAGATATTTTTTCTAGACATCTACCTAAATGCTTTGTAGAAATTCTTTAGTAAAAACTATCCATTACCTATCAATCACACATATTTAGACTATTGTAATATATGTACGTGACTTTGTTACTACTTCACGCAAAAACTACTAAACCGATTGCGATGAAACTTGGAATATTAGCTGGAGACCTGGAATAACACATAAGATACAATTTTTACCCCGATATTCCAGCGAGAACGGGACTTACGAGGGTAAGGGCGCAGCTAGTTGTCTAATAAATGTGTTAAATATTTTAATTTTTGTTGTATGTAAGGGTGAATATGAAATCTCACCCCAAATAGAAATAACGGCAAGCACAGCCCACGTGGTCCACTCGGGCAAGTATTTAATGAAGACGAGCGCCATCAGCGCCGCTATGAAGATGAGATACGCCTGCTGGAGCCGCAGCGGGCCCTTCCAATGTATCACAATCATCCCCACCACACCAAAGTTCCACATCACAAACGCTAGTGTTATGTAGTCCATCGGTATATTGTAGGCTTTTAATGCTTCTCTGTTTGATGAGAAAGGAAAATCATTAGTCATTTCATTACCATTACAGATAGAATTGGTCTGAGATAGACTCTGTGGTGCATCGATTGAATTTTTTATACTACGCACCACAAAAAATCATTCAACCAGGCCTGAATGATACTATGTACCTTACCAGGCCTTACTATGTATTGTATGTATGCCTGTGTATATATTGTATTTATTGTGTGTATTGTATCTGTATAATATATTTTTGTGTAGGTATATATTATGTTATGTATAAAATGTAGTTTATTATATCTATTTATATATTAATATCTAATATATAAAATTTCCATGTCACAGTGTTAGTTACCGTACTCCTCCGAAACAGCTTGACCGATTTTTATGAGATTTTGTATACATATTCAGTAGATCTGAGAATCGGCTACTATCTATAATTTATAAGGCAAAACAACGTTTGCCGGGTCAGCTAGTCTAATATATAAAATTTCCATGTCAGTGTTAGTTACCGTACTTCCCGAAATGGCTTGACCGATTTTTATGAGATTTTGTATACATATTCAGTAGGTCTGAGAATCGGCTACTATCTATAATTTATAAGGCAAAACAATGTTTGCCGGGTCAGCTAGTTAGTATATAATATTGTATATTGTTTTATAGTTTATGTATTTGTTTATTTGATCTTCTACTCAAGTATTTATCATGCATAACCTACCGTTTCAAGCTAAACAGTTCAACTCCATCCTAAGGTTGCCTGGAAGAAATCGCTTTTAGCGATAAGCGATTTATTTGTGTAATTTTCTATTTTTTTTTTTAAATCTTTTGTGTTTATGTTGTTTTAAAGCATTCATCTATCTATCTATCTAATGATTTTTTGTGGTGAGTAGTATAAAAAAATTACCTAAAAATAGATAAGGTTTGATTTCCGCCTGGAACTAGACTTTATGCTTAAATAACTGTTAAAAAATAAGTGTATGTATTGTTCGTTTGTAAGGCTCATTGGCCTAGCTTCACTTCCTGATATTTAATATCAGTATAATCATGCATAACCCAGATGCATACTTGGATGGGATGAGTCACTGACATAGTGCTTACATATTATTGAAAACTCTGTAATATTTGACGACCTCGGTGGCGCGTCGTGCGAAAGCGCGACTGCAATGCAGGAGGTTGCGGGTTCGATTCCCGCCGGGTGCAAGTATTTATGCTTAAAAAATAAATATTTGTGTCTGGTCTGGGTGTCCCTCTATGTATAATATGTATATGTATGTATTTACAAAAGAAAAATAAATATAAGTATTATATCCGTTGTCTAGTCACCGTAACACAAGCTTAGTCGCTTACCACGGGGCTAGATGGCGCTGTGTGTTGTTCGGAGAATTTTATTTATACCATTTCATGCAAATAAATAGCATTCATTCATTTTTCAGAAAGTATTTTTGATTATATCTGCTATGTGAAAACAAAGTTGCCTAGTTCATAAAATTACAATTAATTATACTTACTCTATATACAAATATGAGAACAAAAACAACAGCATCAAGGAAGAGAGTATCAACCATCCGTGTATTATTTTATAACATCTCTTCTTGTACAACACTATGAGTACCACAGTCATCAAGGCAATCACACATAGAAGGATCATGGAATTGGCTAAAGCATTCCATACTTTTGTCACTGCGTATGGACTTTCTTCGTGAAATGGTGTATATGCTCTGAAAAAACAAAAAAAAACATTAGATTACTAGCTGACCCGGCAAACGTTGTTTTGCCTTATAAATTATAGATAATTAAATTTTTCCTGAATTTTCTTTGCTATAAACCTCACGGAGCCCGAGACCTTTCCAACGAATGCAAAACCGTGGAAATCGGTTCGTGCGTTCTGGAGTTATAGCGTCAGGAAGGAAAACCCGACTTATTTTTATATAGTAGATTAAAAGTGAAAGTTTGTGTACATAAACAAGTATGTTTGTTACTTTTCCATGCGAAAACTACTGCATGCACCAATTACGATGAAACTTGGTCTCCCAATAGATGGAGTTCTGGCTACTTTTTATCCCAATCCCATCCATACAGGATCGGGACTGACATGAGTTAAAACAGCGGGTTGCAGCTATATAAACTATGTTACATGTGATTGTTTAAACACTAGCGGTACCACTGTACCCAGTCAATCAAGGTATTCGGCAGTTTCTTTTAGGCTTATTTAATCTAATAATATTGTTTTGTAATGGTTTCAAGTCTTTTTTATAAGATAAATTGTTACAATATTCAATTATTTGAAGTGCAGTTGATAAGATACAAAAATACATCACATTTTAAAGTGATTGACATAAAAATTGGCACGCTTTTGATATAACTATACAATCAAGCCAAATTTAAGTTATACAAATATGACATTCATATAGAATCCAATACATGTAAAGATATAAAACAGATAGACAAATAAATAATAAATATTAGGATGTTACACTCACCACAATCTAGCCCCAAAGTAAGCAACTAGGCTTATACTATGGGTACCAGACAATGGATATACCTACTAATTTTAATATTTGTTTTTTGAAGGTAAATGCATAAATACACACAATTCACACAAAGATTCAATACTTACAAATATAAATCCTTAACAGAGTAGAAATTGATTGAAGATATTGTAGCGACAACAACGAGCATACATAGTGTGACCGGCACAAACAATTTGATGACATGTCGGGCCCCATATTTGAGTTCCAACTCCTCGATCTGCTGGGTCTCGCGAACTGGGCCCGCGCCTCCGCTGCCGCCAGCGTTCGCATCAGGCCTCTCCACACTCTGTGTTTCCATTAAAATGCAAGAAAACTACATTAAAACCTAGTTATATCAACAACTACCGTCACTAGCAAAGAAATATTTGAACTATTTCACATTTGATGATAAAATTAGATAGTGCAAGAGTGATACAACTTCAAAGAAAGGAAAATATTGTTGTGGGAAGGGGTCGTGACTCATAGTTTTTGGTATCAGATAATAGCCAAGATAGGAAAGACAGCTTATCGGGGCAGTTGTACTCACGCCATAGGATCGTTCGGACTTCGTTTTCTTTTTCCTGGCGATCCGATCAGCTACTTCCCGGTCAGGGCGAGCCTCGGCTATGTGTCCGTCCATCAGTGCCGTACGTTCCGTCGCTGTGTCGCTATTCTCACTTCCTGAATCGCTCATTCAGTACAATTAACTATAACAAGCATGGTGATAATAGTGATCAATAACTACAAGATTAGGAATAGTTTTTAATTTTATAAAAACTCAAATGGGAGAAAAAAGAAAACGCGAAAACGAAATCACAAAAACTCCTCTCAAATGAACGAATGGTTAATTTTAGAAACCATAGAATATTAAAATATGGTTGAATGAATGAATGAAAACCACAGCCACAGAAAAAAAAATGCTTAGTTTCGCTACTCAACACTAGATGGCAGCAACATAAGCAGATGAAGTACCAACATTACAATTCTAAACTTTATCCGGTTTATAGTTAGGCGCGGAACAGGAAATATACAAACAAAGGGCGTCGGGTGCGGGCGCCCTAAGCCCTTGCTATACATTTTGTATGAATATTATGGGTAGAAATATACTTTGTATTTGCATGCATTTGTATGAAATCCTTTGAGTTTGATAACGCTTACCTTAAATTAGTGACGCAGCGCAGCGCCCGCACCTGACGCCGTTTTTAGGGTTGCGCACCCAAAGGGTAAAACGGGACCTTTTTACTAAGACTTTCTGTCTGTCTGTCACCATGCTGTATCTCATGCATGAAGCGTGATGGCTAGACATCTCCCTACATGTATGGACGTTTATTTTTGATCCATTTGTCTTGATGTTGTATTATGCGTGCTAGTGAAGTTCAATTCCTTTTGAACAATGCCAGTGTATCTGGCGACCGAAATGGGCAAAAATAATATAACTATTCTAATTTTAAAGAATTTTATTAGTTAGAATACATAAATGAAATAAAACTATAATTATTATTTGTTTAAAGATACAATCCTTCAGGAGTTCCTTCTTTCTTCCGATAAAGGACACTTTCTTTAGATTTTTTGAAATCTTCATTTGTTACCTTCATGCGGCGTTCTCTCAACGCCATAAGACCAGCTTCCGTGCAGATTGCCTGGACAAATCAAATTAATAACGTAAATAGATGTAAATACAACAAGTATTAAAATCTGGTTACGACTTTGAAGGCTCCCCCAAGGTGTGGTATTGATGTGTTTATGGATTGAGGAGCCACTTAAGATTTTACAGGGAATATTTCCATACCTACTAATTAACAGGGTGGGTCCCTGTTAATTAGTAGGTATGGAAATATTTTTGTAGCCGGAATCCTGAAATTTGTAGAATATATCCAGAGTTTTATTGATTTGAAAGTGGCCCTCAGTCTAAACATCTGGATCGAGGAGCCACCTTAGAACTCGGAATACCCGTTTGTGTGGCGTGACGCGTCTTGTCAATACTGTGCAAAAACGCATGCGATATTTTCGCAGCTTGAACTGAGTGAATTAGAAAAATAGAAAAGATTTTCTAAACCTTGTGCATTTGCCAAAGGTTTTTGTTTTCATAAATCAAAAACGAGGGGGCCTTCCTTGATTACATACCGCCCTAGTTCTAACCGTAAATATGTCTTCCAGCTATCCACCGACGCGACGTTACTACAAAATGGCTGTAATAAATTACCTTGATATCGGCTCCCGACAGGTCGTCTTTAGACATGATGAGCTCGGACAAGTTGACATCGTCAGCGAGCGTCATGCGCGAGGTGTGGATCGTGAAGATCCTGCGCTTGGTCTTCTCGTCGGGCAGAGGGAACTCGATCTTGCGGTCGATGCGGCCCGGACGGATCAGCGCCGGGTCCAGGGTCTCTATGCGGTTCGTCGCCATTATTACCTGGATGATATAAATGGTGAATCAGTCAAATAGAATTTAAGAAACAGCAAGCTAAGTTATATGATGTTTGTAATAATAACGGTGGATTAAGCTGTTTCCACCAATATCTTAGTGGAATTTGAAATTTTACCTTGACATCGCCTCTAGAATCGAATCCATCAAGTTGATTCAACAGTTCTAACATAGTTCTCTGGATTTCTCGCTCACCGCCAGAATTTGAATCGTACCTAAAAAAACAGTAAATAATTGTATAAAAATTAATGCTTGTTTAGAAAATTTAACTTCTGGAAACCTAAAAGTTTGAAATAAATGATTTATAATAAAAGAAAAAAATAATGTATACCGTTTAGTACCGACTGCATCAATTTCATCAATAAACACTATGGAAGGAGCGTGTTCTTCCGCTACTCTGAACAATTCACGCACCAGTTTTGGACCGTCTCCCTAGAAGTAAAATTATGTATAATTAAAAAAATATGCTGGTGATTGTGTAATGCGTTCCAGCGGTTGTTTAATGCCGAATACTCGGTCAGTCTAAACGGTCCTCAAAGTTTGAGGGCTACTTTAATAATTGAGGATTCATAATTTCGTGTCTCTGTCGCTCCTGGCTGCGCCATTTTGCAGTAAACTGCAATTTCGGAGAGTTCACCTGTGAGTGACGTGATAATATACGCAGTAACACGAAAGTGACAGGGTTGATGTACGAAATTCTCCACGCAGAGCGAACAAGGTATAGGTTAGATTAGGTTGTGCACACTGCACATTCACTTCATTACCACAAGATTCGGGATAAATTACAATCCAAACTATAATAGCCTTTACTTTAAAAAACAACTTTTAAGATTTTTAGTGAAACAAAATTTGTGCTCAAAATTTTGTCAAAATTAAAAAAAATAATCGAATTTTCAGAAGTCGCAGAATAAAAGTTCTTCGCCTCTAGAAGACCTCTAGAACAATCCCCCTTCGGCTTAAATTACCGTTCTCAAACACACTGTATATTTTTGGTTAAAAATGTCAAATTTCTTACTGAAAAGAATGTGGTCTTACCAAATATTTTTGAATGAGTTCAGATCCAACAACACGTAGGAAAGTAGCCGAGGTTTGGTTGGCTACAGCTTTGGCCAGCAAAGTCTTGCCCGTCCCCGGCGGGCCGTACAGTATGACACCCTTGGGCGGCTTGATACCCATCTCCTCGTAGTACTCTGGGTGAGTTAGAGGCAACTCTACTGATTCCTGAAACATTTTATAGGTAACAATGATTTATCAATTTTTATTTAGAATTACAATCGTCACATACCTTCAAAATATGTTAATAAATATTTTTTATGTTTTTAAATTTAAAAATTTCTTATGTTTTATTGCTCAAGGCATTTTTATTTGAAATATTTTACAAGGAGAAATACATCATCAAAAATCCTCCCATGACAGGATTCGAACCTGTGCCCCTCGCTTGCCGGGCGAGTGCGCTACCACTGCGCCAGACGGGAACCCACGTGTCATGGCGAATTTATGATTATGATCTCTCACTTGTTTTGTTTACCGACTAAGGCTCGGTTTGAGCGCCATCTACCAGAACAGTTTTACAACTATTGACTGGTTCGGATGATTAACTTGATTAACTTTACAGTTAACGCATCCGACATGAGATGTCGTTCTTTCTCCTATTTAATATTTCTTATGTTTTTATTGCTCAATGCATTTTTATTTGAAATATTTTACAAGGAGAAATACATCATCAAAAATCCAAAATTGTAGAAAGCTACAGTCACTCTGAGTAACATAGGCTACTTTTGATCCCGATATTCTTACGAGATCGGGATTTACGCGGGTGAAATCGTGGGACGCAGCTAGTTATAAATTTATAAGCTGAGTTCCACAGTTTTACCCAATTCTATGAAAGAAATCAAGATGTAAAGTTGCTTTTGTGTAGATTCTGGACTTGTGTAAGAAAACGACTGTTTGTTCCTCCTTCACGCGAAAAATACTGAACCGATTGCGATGAAACTAGGTATGCAGATCGCTAGTTTCATCGCTAGGACTTACGCGGGTGAAAACGCGGAGCGCAGCTAGCAATAAATTGTAACGTATACATACCTTAATTTCTTGAATCTGAGTGTCAAGCCCTCCAATATCAGCATACGTCTCCTGAGGAGCCTTCTCCAGCTTCATCACGGAGACCATGGGATCCGTGTCATCTCCGAGCACACCAACCACTGCATGTACCTAAATTACATCACATAGTTCAGATCTTCTTCTTTTCGTGTAGTGCTGTGGCTCACCTAGTGTTAAGAGTTTTCAGGTTGCCCTAAGGCAGGGGTTCCCTAACTTATTTGAGCCACGCCCCCTTTCGACCATAAAAAAAAAATCCCCCCCCCCCCCCCCCGTTCTCCAGTCCAGATTATCAGGTCTGAATAAAAAAATAATAATAACAAAATAAGTTTTCTTATTGCTTATTGAAGTTTTACAAAGTCATACAAAAGGTATTTGGTAAGTAAGTAAGCATTCTCTCAGCGATCCCGTGTGGCCCGCGCCCCCCTGGAAAGGTCTCTGCGCCCCCCACTTAGGGAACCACTGCCCTAAGGCCTCTAAATTGCACTAACTACTGCTATCAGAGATATCAACTGGGATCAACTTAACATGCCTTCTGAAGCATGGATGAGCTCAAGACAATGATTTATTCACACACAAATTTCACATAGTTTAATGAAATGGACAAACTGGACATTTTGTCATGAAGGTGTTGGTTGGATGTCCACTCACTTTGTTATATGGTAACGTCTCACATGATTAGTCTTGCTGACCCCAATAATAATTAAAAAAAATCTATTTCAAACAACATACTGTCTCTGAAATATTTGCCCATTGAATAACTTTCAGATTAACTATTAAACAAATTGGAAACATTTAGTTTAGAAAATATATAGACTGACTTTTCTTTGTATTTGTAATTTTTTTCTTTAGGAAGATGTGTCAAATCATAGTCTTCAATTAAAAAACGAAGTATACTAAGTATATTTTGACAAGTATCATACCTTATGATTCAATAGCACAGAGCAGCCAGGCTCGAGCTGATCCTTGTCAACGAAGGACAGTATGCTGACATAGTGTTCGCTGCCTACAGATGTGGAGACAATCGCGTGATTATCATCTATTATCTCTTCCAGGTTGCCAACTGACATCGGTGTTCCTCTCAAGTCATCTACCTATAATTTATGCAATATTACAATTTAGTGTTACTGAAAACAAGGTAGTTCTAATGAAAACATAAAAGAATGTTTATTTACAGCACAAATTATTATTATTTGCTTAAACTATCCTTAAGGTTTATGATCTCTAACTTAAAGGAAAAGCTGATTTTCAAGCTGATAAACCTCAAATTTAAAAAAATAGTTTAATTTCCAAATGTCGTAAACCAAAAGTTGTTTGCCTAGACATCTATAACAACCCCCTTTATGGTCGGACACTCATATTGTAACATACTGTATAGATGGACAGTCAGAAGAATTCTTTATTTTACACCCAACAAATTACAATACAAAAAAGAAATACATAAACAATCTTTGTGGCACAATGGGTGGCCTTACCTTTAGGCGATATTTTCTAGGCTACCTTTGAATGGACAAGAAAGGAAGCTGGTAAAAGCAATTAATTGGAAATATTTTTTTTTTAGCTTAGTTAGAACATATCTGTTCACTTGTGACTTGAATACTCCAAATTTGTATAAGGAATGATGATACAAAACACTAGTGTGGGAGTCAGGAATTGTTAGTCTAAACTGATCAATAAACAAAGGAAGCTGCTAAATTTAGAAACATGAAATGTATTATGAATGACTGAAATGGGTTTGCGGCTGCAAAAATAGGTTGAAAGGTTAGCTGAAATAAAAATCAAGAGAAATGTATACTAACCTTAGACCTCTCCTCCTCAATCTTCTCTTCCTGTGGCTTCAGTCTCTCCTGGTTTCGAATGAATTCCTCTTCCATCAGCAGATAATCCTTTATTCTGTCAAGCTTCAATAATTTTAGTCTACATTTTGTGTGAGGTGTCACTTGAGGCAGTTTCAGTGCCGCATCAGGACCCTTCGCCTTGCGCTTCTTCTTGCCCACCCTTGTGGGGATCGGAGGCTCGTACTTCTTCTTTTTATCCTTGTCATCTTTTTTGTCCCCACCGCTACCACCTCCAGACTGATTCTGACCCTGTTCAGAAAATGATGCAGCATGATTATAAACGACTCCAAAATGAGACCATTGTAGTTGAGCAATTAGTATTGTAGTTACTTACCATTTTAGCTCAGGTTTTAATAATTTTAATGCCTTTTCAATGGAAAAAGCATTAAAATAAAGCAAATTCACAACAATACGATTACAAAGCGAATTTGTGAAACCACAGACTAAACAGATTTTTTGTCTGTGTCATTGGCTGACTGGCAAAGTCCCTCTGACTGAAGTTGAATGACTTGGATGGCGTTTAATGCGTTAACTTCAATTATTGGCCACTTTTCTGGCCAAACTAAAGCCTAAATGACGTAAATGCTCATCGTGTCCATGAGATGTCACACGTTCTGTCAAATATGTCAAATCAACGTCAACAAGTTTTATGGAATGGTCGAAAATTGGATTTACGTGTGAAAAATACGATTTATTGTTGTTAAATATTCGTAATTTACTAGGTGCAGTAATATAATTATTAACTAAGATAATGTCCCAAAAACTTTGTAAGCTAGAAAACGTACAAGTGTTCATTTAGTTCAATATCTTTTGTGTGTTGCAACCTAACAGCTGACGACTCCACTTTGAAGATTTTAGAAATCATTCAACATGGTTTTAGCTGATTTAGGACGAAAGATAACGACTGCTTTGCAGTCGTTAAGCAGGGCAACGATCATCAATGAGGAAGTAAGTAAAAACAACACACAATTTTTTTCATCCAATTTCTGTAATACAACCTCGTAGGTACCTCAATGAACTAACAAAATATTGCGTTGTTTTAGGTTCTAAATTCTATGTTAAAACAAATATGTGCAGCGTTATTAGAAGCCGATGTAAACATACGTTTGGTGAAGAACCTCCGTGAAAATGTTCGAGCAGTTATTGATTTTGATGAGATGGCTGGAGGGCTCAACAAACGAAGGATGATTCAGTCTGCTGTATTCAAAGAGCTAGTTAAGGTATACCTTATTACCATTCATGTACATATATAACTTAACTATGTAGATTTATAGCTGAATATCTTACAACAGTGATGACTTTTCTTGGATCAACAAATGCCCTATGTGTTTACATTTAGGGTTCTACTGTGGAGATTTTTGGATCTATCAGTTCTATCTACAGTTCCTAGATAGATAGGTAGGTATACCTGCCTATAAGATGGGTTCACTTGACATTAAAGAAGATAGAAAATATAGCAAGGGAGGATCACTTGCTATATTTTTTTTATAGGAAGAATAATATTTATTATCAGTAACTATTACAGTCAATAACATTATTGACTTCAACACTTAACAACTGAAAATAAAAAAACAAAAACATAAAAAAACTATTATAATTTTAATACAAAAGTCTAATAAAATGAATAAACTAGGTAAGTGTATTAGTATTAGTTAATCCAGCATAATCTTATGGTTTAATTAACAGCTTGTAGACCCATCAGTGAAGCCATATCAACCAGTGAAAGGCAAACCCAACGTGATCATGTTTGTCGGTCTCCAAGGATCAGGAAAGACCACCACCTGCACAAAGCTAGCGTACCACTATCTCAGGAAGAACTGGAAGTCTTGCCTTGTCTGTGCTGACACATTCAGAGCTGGTGCCTATGATCAGGTCAAACAGAATTGTACAAAGGCTAGAATACCATTTTATGGAAGGTGTGTTTTATCTTATTTCTGTTATAGCATAACTCCCTAGGATTCAATGTATTCTAATACCAAAATTACCAAATTATTAAAACAGTGCCTGTTCATTACAAACTAAAGTTTCTAATAGATCTTTTTCATTAATGAAGATATACAATATGAAATGATTTATTTGCTTAGAAATATAGTACAGAATAGTTTTTTATCTTAATATTAGTCACACATATTTCACCGAAGAATCGCCGTGCAAACTTGAGGTGATTTAGTTAAGTAATTGTCGATTTATATTAATACAAAATAATATCGAAATTCCAATTGGTACCTTTAATACAAAAGATCCAAAGTGCATCAGCATGTTTGTAGTATGCAAATTTTCATCAACAAACTTTCAGTTTTATAATATTAGTTTGAATGAGTTAAAACTTCTCTAATAACCATTTAACATTGTTTCTTGCAGTTACACAGAAGTAGATCCTGTAGTGATAGCTACGACCGGTGTTGAGATGTTCAAGAAGGAAGGTTTTGAGATGATCATAGTGGACACCAGTGGAAGACACAAGCAAGAGGAATCACTGTTCGAGGAGATGTTGGCGGTTGCCAATGCTATTGTAGGTTATTATTTAGTACTAGCAGTGCCCCGCGGTTTTACTTGTGTTATTTTCGACCTTTGGGAGTATAGGGATAAAAAGTAGTCTATGTGTTATTCCAGGTCTCCAGCTCTCTATGTTCCAAGTTTCATGGCAATCGGTTATGTAGTTTTTGAGTGAAAGATGACAAAGTTACATACTTACAAACTTTTCGACTTTCATTCCAAGGATCGTGGGTTCAAATGGGGTCCGAACGCGCACCAATGTCTTTTTCGTAATGTGTGCTAATGAAAACATGAAAAAATGTATAGGCTCTTACAGTGAAGGAAAACATTGTTAGAAAACCAACTTGTCTTACGACTCACCACAGTCGCCGTGGGACAAAAATTAACAGGCAATTTTTTTTTTCTTTTTGTTAGATTTTTATTAAAAAATTATATATATTTCAGCAACCAGACAATATAATATTCGTGATGGACGCCACAATTGGTCAAGCTTGTGAGGCCCAAGCTAAGGCTTTCAAAGAAAAGGTCGACATTGGATCTGTCATCATTACCAAGCTGGATGGACATGCTAAGGGAGGGGGTGCCTTATCTGCGTAAGATTATTATTAATTTACGAGATATCTTATTGGAATTATCACTTTGTGATTTCTTGATTAATTACAGGTGCCGGCAAACATCTTGATAAAAATGCGCAATTTTTTTTCATAGAAGTCGCCAAGTCGCACGTAAATATACTCCGCGAACTTACCCCTTCCACGCCAGTCTTTTTCAAGATGTTTGCCCGCACCTGTAAACTCTTTGAAAAAAAAAACCATCTTAAATCAAATAGTAAAATGATGTTGAGGTTGACTATGATAATTTCAAAATATATCAAATTTCATCATAAATGTATTTGTAATATTTAAACTCAATGCAATTTCAATCCAACATCGCAAAAACAGAAGCAACATCGATATTTTAACAAATTTTTAAATTACAGTGTTGCAGCAACGCAAAGTCCGATAATATTCATTGGTACCGGAGAACACATTGATGACCTGGAACCATTTAAGACGAAACCTTTCATAAACAAACTGCTAGGGATGGGAGACATCGAGGGTTTGCTCGACAAAGTAAATGAACTCAAACTGGATGACAACGACGAACTACTGGAGAAACTCAAACACGGACAGTTCACGCTCAGAGCTATGTACGAACAGTTCCAGAATATCATGAAAATGGGCCCCTTCTCACAGATCATGGTAATATTCTAATTGGTATTCTTAATATTTCTTACTAGCTGCGCCCCGCGGCTTCACCCGCGTAAGTCCCGATCCCGCGGGAATTACGGGATAAAAAGTAGCCTATGTGTTATTCTAAGTGTCCAGCTATCTATATTCCAAGTTTCATCGCAATCGGTCCAGTAGTTTTTGCGTGAAAGAGTAACAAACATCCAAACTTTTACATTTATAATATTTGTAGGATAGTAGGATTTATAATATTAGTAGGCTATGAAGTAGGATGTTTTTATTGCTCAAGGCATTTTTACTTGAAATATTTTGAATATTTTTTTGGTATTTTTAACTCACTTGTGCCACCAAAGTCAGTAAGTATTGGATTTGGACGTCAAAGTTTTAGACCTTAGAATTTGACACACAAGCGCGGGTGCTGCGCGGTGACGCGCATTTTACATTTTTTTGAAGGAAACAGTAACTTTTGAAAAGTAATGTGTATTTTTTTTTTGTAATCAGTTGTAAGGAAAAATACGTCTTTAAAAAATCACTCCCGGCGAGGCCTGAATTAGCGTCTATCTATACCAACTATACTACACGAGTTGAGTGGCCGGCAAACAAGTTGGAAAATTTTGACATGGAAGGGGAAAGATCGCGCAGTACATTTTACACGAGACTTCTACGAAACATCGACTTCTGCGCATCCGCCATTTTATTCGAACTTGTTTGCCGGGAACTATATCTTTCCCTTGTCTGTGTCATCGATTCGTAGGCTCGTTTAAACGCCATCTATCAACGGTATTTTCAATGGTTAGAAAAATATTTTTTTCAAAACATATAGCATTACCCTGTATATTAATGTCTGTCTCTTGTGAGAAATTTATAACTTTTTTCATTTCTAGGGCATGATACCTGGCTTCTCCCAAGACCTAATGACTAAAGGCAGTGAACAGGAATCAATGGCAAGACTGAAACGCCTCATGACCATCATGGACTCCATGAATGAAGGTGAACTCGATCACAGAGACGGAGCCAAATTGTTCTCCAAACAACCCACCAGAATAACCAGGGTAGCCCAAGGCGCCGGAGTCACAGAAAGAGACGTCAAGGACTTAATTACCCAATATACCAAGTTTGCTGCTGTTGTAAAGAAAATGGGAGGTATCAAGGGTCTTTTCAAGGGCGGTGACATGGCTAAGAATGTCAATCAAACTCAAATGGTGAAACTGAATCAACAAATGGCCAAGATAATGGACCCGAGGATCTTGCAGCAGATGGGTGGTATGTCCGGTCTACAGAATATGATGCGGCAGCTGCAGCAAGGCTCTAGCGGGATGAACAGCTTGATGGGCGGTAAATGACACTAACTTTGGTGATTTTGTTCAACTATCTTTACATAAATAAAATAATATGCAATATGTATGAAAATATATAAAATAAAAGATGATCTTTGTTTTATTTCCGTAAAAACTATGCAGGACGTTCGTGGACGCAGCACCATCTTAGCCAGAAATTAACCAACTAGGCTTATAGTATGGCTGCTAGATGACACAAGTTATTCTATGTAGCACACTGGTAGCCGGTAGCACATAGAATATTATTTTTTGTAAATCTATACCTCTCGAAAACATTCAGAAACAAACATTAAACTTGTCGAACCCCAACCTTCTGCGTCCCAACCGGATTTTTAAGTAAGGGCCAGATGTATCTGCTAAGATCTGTTTGCCTACCCCTCTATCGGATAGGATTTACAAAAAAAATAAGCACTGACATTGACAACTCTCTGACAAATAATAACAAAACAAACACAGGCGCTGTGTTATAAGAACTATTTTTCTGTTCATTTTATTTGAACTCAACTTTATTTTATCGATAATTGCTTAAAAATATTTGTATCTATGTGATGTCCTACATTGCTGAATTTGTCACGATAGTAATGGTTATTATTCTCACGAAACTTTTATGGCGATATTTTAATCGACACGTAAGTCATAGTTAAATGTTTACAACTTATTTTCTAGATTAATTTTGTTACATTTTACTCGTTCAAGTTAGTTAAAGCGAGTCTATAAACGCTTAAAATTATTGACCGATTATTACATACAATATTGAGATAACCTAAAAACAATCAACGATCGTTTTTGTGATTCTTTCAGGCTAACTATTCTATAAAAAGCTCTGGCCGTCGCCGGACTAGATCTAGAGTGGATATGGAGCTAAAAAGCCGTGAAAACCCAGTCGTAACAAAAATAGACTCTCCAGAGTTTAAAACTCTATTTACTCCTGAAGTAAACCAACTAAAACAGTTGTTCGACAAGTACAATTATGAAATTCGTATTGCTGGCGGCGCTGTAAGGTAACAAACTTGTCCAAATAATAAATGGCACTTTATATACTTAAATACCTACTCAAGTTTTATGATTAACCTCTTGTTTTGTCTTTCAGAGATTTACTAATGGGTTTAGAACCAAAAGACCTTGATTTTGCAACTACAGCCACTCCGGAACAAATGAAGGAGATGTTTACAGTTGAGGAAATTAGAATGATCAATATGAACGGGGAAAAACATGGTACAATCACACCAAGGATCAACGACAAGGAGAACTTTGAAGTTACTACTCTGAGGATTGACATGGTGACTGATGGTAGACATGCCGAGGTTGAGTTTACCACAGATTGGAAGCTGGATGCTAATAGAAGAGATCTCACTATCAATTCTATGTTCTTAGGTCAGTTATGTTAACACAAAATTCAATAAACAAATGAACCAAAATTAAATGAAAAAGAAATACTTTAACGAAAAGCTTTATAAATAAATGATAGTAATGTTAACTACCTACTAGGACTTTTTAGAATCTTTATACATTTATTATATTTAAATGATACCATAAATATATATTTTTTATACATTGTTTTTAGGACATACCTGTCATTGGTAAGCACACATGGACTTCTTCTGTAATGCTTTATTGTATAGTATTAGTGCTTGTACCAAATAAATAAATAAATATTTTTTATTAATTGTTAAATCTTTTCAGGTTTTGATGGATCTATTTATGACTATTTCTTTGGGTATGAAGACCTCCAAAAGAGAAGAGTAGCATTTGTTGGTGATGCTGATGTTCGTATCAAAGAAGATTATCTCAGAATAATGAGATATTTTAGATTTTATGGTAAAATAGCTGAAGTGCCAGAGAACCATGAGGAGCTCACATTGCAACTAATTAAAAACAATGCTGAAGGTCTCCAGGATGTATCCGGAGAAAGAATTTGGGTAGAATTGAAGAAAATGCTGCAAGGAAGGTTTGCTGGCAGTCTCCTAAGAAAAATGCTAGATGCGGACATTGGAAAATACATAGGTAGTTGTAATATTATTACATGTACCTACCTATATATGCAAGTTAAATGAAGAAATCTTAATTTAATTCATTTTCCAGGTCTGCCATTGGTACCAAATTACACAGAGTTAGAGAGGCTCTTAGAAAGGACTGAGGGCATAAACTTACATCCAATGAGCTATCTAGCTGCACTACTGAAAGATTTTGATGAAGTAACACTGATACACAGCAGGCTGAAGTTTTCACGGTTTGATAGAGACCTTGCTTACTTTATAGTGGAGCATAGAGAAGATAAAATAGCTGACAGACCACTTTTGTAAGTATTTCATTGAATATGTAAACAATTATTTTATGATTTGGTACCTACCATGCAGTGAAAAGAAAGGCCCATAGAAAAAAATAGACACATCTAAGTTTATGTAAATATTTTATTCATACAAGTACATACATCTAACTTTATATCGGCTCAGATTGTAAGTAATTAATTACATATTTACTCAATAAGGTACCTTGACCTTAAGTCCTCAGCATCACTTACTAACTTCAACAATTCTCTAGTATTTTTCTGTTCCTTTTCTTCCTCATCACTGCTTAAATCTTCATAATTATACCAATACTTATAATCAATTTTAGTTTTTGGTACTGAATAATTACTCATATCTGCAACAGCTTCATTGGTCAACAATAAATCAGGGACTATTATACCGTCATTTAAACATCTTGCGTAATTAATTGGTTCAGCAACATTTTGTTCACCACAAAAAATAATACCAACTGTATTATCGTCTCGTTTGTAGAAGTTGAAGCCAGTATTAAAAGTCCCTTCAACACTGTGTAATTGCAGACATAAATCAACTCCATTACAATGTAATGTGGTAAACAGTATTGCAGACAAGACTGGTTCACGTGACTCAGGTTCTGTAAACCGACCCTCAACCCACTTGTGATCAGTAATAAACATTTCTAGCATTACAATTCTCCCAATTTCTATCTTGACACAATAATTACATTTTTCACTTGTATATTTTAAAATTATCAAATTCATGAGTTGTGTTTTTTGCATTGGATTAGATTTGTTACAATCACGATCTTTACGACACATCAGAAGTGCTTTAAACATCTCGGTTGGCAGCACTGGCTCTTTACTGCGGGCTATTACTTTTTCTTCCACACAGTCAGTAATAATGTCATTTGCATCAGCATCAGTTTTGTTGAGTTGCTCAAGAAACCCATCATAAGTATTATTAAGAGTGTTCTCACTGTCACTGTAAATATCTTCTATATTTAACATAGATTGATCATCAATTGTCGTGTTTGGTGTGAAATATTCATATTCATCTTCACTATCATCATCACTGTCCTTGTCATCTTCAGCAGACTCAAATGAGCAGTCTGATTCCTCTTCCATTTCATCCTCTGCTATGTTATTATAATCATACAATATTTTACCCCAAGTATTCTTAATTTTATTTGTATCTGTGCTATATTTAAACCCAACATCGTAGTTACGCATTTTACTTGTTAGAGCCCAATAAATATCAAGCTCATAATCAAGTTTTTTTGCTTCAATAGTATTATCTTGCGAACGCTCCAAAGGTACTGTATTTACATCTATGTTTTCGATGTAGGACTTTTGTTGTGAAGTTAATTTAATGTCTGATATGAACTTACCGTCGATGTTCACAATGTCCATGGCGTCGTTGGGTAAAAATTTAATTTTGATTGGAGGATTTTTGGAACCGAATCCTATTTCATCCATTTTAATTCGTCCAATTTCCTTAGATGGTGCTCCCCAACTATCATACATGTAAATGGACATTGATTTGTAAGATTCAAATGATAAAATCACCATATTCGATCTAAGTACGTTACTTTAGACTAATGTCGTAAAAAACTCCTATGTATGTTTGACGACAATAAACAGATGAAGCTTCTGAAAAATATACCCAGAATGTACAGGTCGGTTAGAAATCGTATTTTTTCAATTCTCGATGGAAATAAGAGATCGCAAAACCGTTTTAAGATGGTGTTATTACATAAAATATAAAAAGTGTATTCTACCCGTTATTTTTAAAACTACCTTCTTTTGAATAAAAAAAACTTGCCTTCTAAAAAGTGCCTAACTACCTACAAATTAAATTTCTACCAAAATTATATCAATTACCCAAATTCTCAAGTTTACAAACCCCTCAAATTATACCAATCTCATATTGGAGCATATAAAAGTAAAGGACCTGAGAAGATCCATACTACTATAAATATTTCTTTTTGTTGCAGGCCCTATGAAAAATTAGTTCTTTATTCAAAGATCAAGCAAAAAGATGCAGTTGAATATGTCACAGAAGTCTTGAAGTACAGAGGGGACAGAGCACTCCTAGAACAATTTCAAAAATGGGAAATCCCTAAGTTCGCCATAAATGGCAAAACTCTGAAAGATGCCGGAGTACCACCAGGTACAATGTATGGCCATGTCATAGATAAATTAAAAAATAAATGGATTGAAAGTGAATACCAATTAACTGCTGACGACTTAGTTCAACACATACCAACTTTTATAGAAGAATTTGAATTGAAAAAGAAAGAAAAAATAAAGGAATAATTAATAAAGAATGTGGTTTTAAATAAAATATATTATCCTTATAATTTCATATAACAGTATTAAAACTTTAAACACATAATTAAATAGAATTAGTTGATTGTTTTGGGTGGTTTATATGGTTCATATCTGTTGCAGCCATCATCATCATCTTTGTGTTCCATGAAACAGCGTTTGCAGAACAAGTATTTGCAACCCAAACATCTCATGTTTGCATCTTCATTGCATATCTCACAGAAAGGAAGCTCATCGTTTGTTGTTGGGGATATCTGATTCTCTTCTAATGATGCTTCAGTTTTTATCTGTTGAATAATAAATAAACAAATAAATGTTACAGGTTGTTACACACAGCTCAATCTAGCCCCAAACTAAGCACTAGGCTAGTACTATGGGCAATAGACATAGTAGATTATACCTAGCATTTGATTTGAAAGGTAAAAACTAGAGATGGGCCGACTAGGGCTTCTGCCGACTAGTCGGTTCCAAAATTGCCGACTAGTCGGCAATGCAGATCATTATAATTCCAAGATATTTGGGTTAATCATGATCACTCGGCGATTGTTGCTATTTTTGGATAAATTTGCACTTCGAAAGCTGTAGCGAAACTTCCAAAAAATGGTTGAAATAAAAATAAAACGTGGAAAAAAAATGGAGCTGAGGCATAGTTATGACATTTTAGATGATGTATGTAGGCTATCACGTGTTTTGTTTACGTATTTCTGACTACCCACCTTCTAAACTGTACTACTAATTCAATAAATATTGGTTTTATTGTATAATTGTTAGTTGACGACTAGTTGGCCCATCTCTAGTAAAAACTAATACAAATAGGCTCGTTTATCCAAAAAACACAACATACAAAAAGAAAAACAATATAAAAGGTGAAAATAAATAAATAAAAAAACTAATAGATTTAGACTAAAGGATAAAAGTTATATTGCAGGATATTGGAATTTACAAAAACAAACTTTTTTTTTGTTGTTAAATACATACTGAACCCACAAGCAGAAACAAATAATAAGCAACTAGGCTTGTAATATGTTTCACAGCTGGAATTGAACCTGCACCTTTCACTTTCAAAACAAGTACTTGATCAATTGTGAAAGGTCTTCAGACACAACAATGAACATTTTCAACTTACTTTTTCAACAATTTTCTTAACAACTGTATCTTCATCTTCTGATTCACTATTATGTTCAACTTTAGCCTCATTGGGCGTCTCTGTTGCAGTTGGATTACTGCCTTTTAATTTATTGATTCTTGATTCCATATCATTTACGAGAGTGTCAAATTCACCTTTGTATTTGGTGTCTATTTGTGTTTGATCCATGTACTGTTTCATTAGGTCTTCAATTTGTTCCTGTTCAGTTCTTAGGTCTTGAACTGGTAGAGAAGGCTGAAATTATTATTTGCAACCAAATTAATTGGATAATATTAAACATTCTAGCGCTAGATTTAGAATTTTCTTGAAATTTAGTATATCTAGCTAAAAATAAGCTAAAATACATTTCTTACAAGATATAGTAAATAAGCACATCATCAATTTTTTTTAAATGTCAAATTTAAGTGAGATACCAGCTATAACTAAATTTAAATTGAATCTTCAATTGGTTTTTAGGTAGGTACTTGTATATTTCTTAAAGAATCATTTATGTAGTTTGATACCTTTGTACTTATTGTTTCTGGAAGGCCTCTCAATCTTGCCAATCTTGCATGAAGTTCAGAATCTGATGTTGAAGGTGTTTCTCCTTTAAGATTCTTTAAGCGATCACTAATTTCGTCTTCTGGTGCCATTTTTATGGCATCCTTCTTTAGCTTATTTAACCTTTCTAGTATTTGATCATCGGTAGAGTTACCAGATTTTGCTGTTGAAATATCTGCTTCAGCTTGTCTCCTTTATGTAAGAAATTGATGTAATTAGTCAACAACACCAGCAAAGTGCTTCAAGTATCTTTGAATGAACGTGAGATAGAAGGTACTTACTTGAGGAATATATCTGGCGGAATGATTTGGTTCTTTTGAACATTTTGTTCAATAATGGTTATCGAATTTTTACATTTTGTGCACACCTAAAATAGAAAAGTTTTACAATAAAAATAAACAACGTAATCACGACAAATGTATACCCTGTTCTAGTATTTGTTTACTTACCTTAGCCTCCGCATTCAGCTTAGCCACAAACACCTTATTGAATAAACATTTGGAGCAGTAACTAAAGCCGCAATTGGGACAACCTTTCTGAAATTAATTGTTGAGATTTGTACAGCTGGATTTTAAGTTTTTCGTACGCTTATTCTGCTTTATTAAACTTACCTCTTTACGCAATAGAGAAAATGGTTTAGCACACGAATTACAAGACATTGTAAAATTCTTTGCTATATCTATTCACAACTTTACACGTAAAATAAAATAAGAAATCTCCAGACAGTTTCCTCACCTCTCCAGTTAACCGTTCCGAAAAAATAAAATAACACAGCGAGCGAATGACGTCAAGAAAATATTGACATTGACAACTGGATTCGTTTTCTACTGCCCACTAGATGGCGGCATATACTTCCGTTTCCTTCCAGACAACGGAAACGGAAATTTGTAGGTTTCCTACGGAAACGGAACTCGTCTTTTTTTGTAACGGAAACGGAAGTCACTCTTTATTATATATTTTTTATATATGCTTATAGGTTGCCAGTGTCATGTAACGGAAACGGATATTTACAAAAGCACTTCCTACTTCCTTTATTTGACGGAAACTCCGAAACTACCAATATTTTTTTTAATTTTGGTAATACAGCCAGCCATGTCAATGTCAACCTTGTCAAGTCAATGATTTTAGTTTTTGTAATGAAACCCAAAGAGTAGTATAATAGTACGGAAACTGAAACCTAGGTGGCAGCACCATTGAAAAAAACTAAACAGCCGATTGATTGATTTTCATTCATAATTTTTCAGTGTTCGTATGTGTGATTGTAGTCCAAAATAAACAATTCTTATCCTGAAAATTGCTATTTGTTGTAAATTGTAGTTCGACAGGAAAAAATAACGTGTGCAGAGACTATTGTGAAAACAATACTACAATACAACATTGCAATGAATGAATGGCAGAACAATTTACCGGGAAAAGTTCTTGAAGCTATCGAAAGAGCCGGTATAGCAACTACAAAACAAATAATACTTCATTCCATTTCAGATATTGAAAAAGTAACTCGCCTGAGACGTGAGGATATTGTTCTTTTGAAAAACGTTTTTTCAGAACACACGCTACCTCAAACTGTGACTTGTGATTTGTTAGAAAACAATTCAAAAATAAGCAGTGGTTGTAATGAAATAGACAGGTTACTAAACGGTGGATTCCGACGAGGAACAATAACGGAACTGTATGGAGAAAGTGGATCTGGTAAAACTCAAATAGCAATTCAGACCGCAGTCCACAATTGGCCCAACTTTACTATTTATATATGCACCGAAGATCTCTTCCCAGTCAAACGGTTTAATGAAATAAAACTTGATATACCAAATGCCAAAGATACTATCGAACATGGATCTAAAGTGTTTGTTGAACATATTACTGAATCTTCAGATTTATTATCTTGTGTGAGGGTTCGACTGCCAAAGCTGCTAACACAACATCCCTTCACTTTGATTATTTTAGATTCTGTTGCAGCTCCTTTTAGGGTTGAAAGTACAAATTACATACAGAGAGCAGAAGAGTTAAGAGAACTTGCTATGTGTTTGATAAGTCTAGCTCAGCAGCACAATTTAGCTATTCTTTGTATTAATCAAGTGTCAGCTGTTCTCGATGGTCCTTTAGATGTGCTGCCATCATTAGGTCTTGCCTGGTCTAATATGGTAAATACAAGACTCTACCTCAAAAAGAAGTCACAACATGTAAATGTGGACGGAGATTACAGTTCCTATGTAAGGGAACTATCTGTAATATTTGCACCTGATTTGCCAAATCAGAGTGCTAACTTTTTGATTACACGGGAGGGGCTACAAAGTATAAAATGAAACTTAATTTTAATTATAAATAACATAAAATACCATCCCACCTACTAGAAATAAAAAAATGTATTAAAAAGAAATAAATATTGATTACCTAGTTTTTTACACGTATTATTTTTACAATTACCCCTCTACTATTCACACACGTTCCTGCTAGGGTCCGTGGTTCCAGTCCCAACTACCAGTACTTACCACTATCTACAAAAATATAAAAGTTGTTGATGTATGACTTAGATGTAGCACGCTCAGCGGCAGTCAAGTGCCAACCTAAGTGGCCACACAGTCCCACATTTCATCCTTAGGGTCCGTTCACACAGACCGGCTCGAAGAGGAGAGCAGATTTTTTATCATGTCTATAATAGAGTTTTGAAATAATGTATATTGACCGGCACGAAAGTTGAAAAGTTTTGTCGTGGAAGGGGAAAGTTCGCGCAGTACATTTTACATGCGCTTTCTATGAAAAATCGACTTTTGCGCATCCGCCATTTTGTTTCAACTACTTTGCCGCCTACTGTAATAAGGTTTATCTTTACATGACACTTCTTTTATTATTGAGATTGCTTGAGAGCAAACCTTGAAAGAAGTGACATGTAAAAATAAACCTTGTTACAAAAAATCAACACTTTATATTAAACGTGCTAAAAATCTGCCCTCCTCTCCGAGCCGGTCTGTGTGAACGGACCCTAAGAGTGATGTTAATTTTTTGAAATTCAGCGGGTTTTAATTTAAATGCTTTTTTGCTCAACGTACAAAATACAGCCAATGTCAAGTAAAAGTATCGATAACTCGTGTTCGTGTGAAGGAATTTTATTATTTTATATCCAAACCCAGGATCAGAGGAAATTAACCTCTGTCTGCAAGAGCTGCTAAACATTTAGGAGAAAAGGAAATCGATCTTATTGTTTTTCTTTTTCAGTCGTAGTGGAGTGGAAGTTGAGTTCAATTTCCTTGGGCTTTATGCAAAGACTTTTAAATTATCCATTCACCATTTCACCTAAAAAAAGAAAAAAAAAGTAGTGCAACAAGTTGTTTTTCTTCAATTTTGTATTGTTATAATAATAAATTACGGAAAATTCGAAATAAATTAGTGAAAAATTGTCGTACTCCAAAATAACGAGAAGTTTATTTCAAGATACCACAGAAAACACAATAAAATCATTTAAGTTTGTCATGTTTCGAAGTTTAATACGCGCGCGCTTGCCGATACACTTTCACCCCGCTACGAGTTGTAGAGTAGAGGCTGCGATCAATGGCATTCGAGCAGCCTCTGGCAACGCAGCGACCTCGCCCTGTAAAAACAAAATGGTAAGTAAAATTGCAATAAATTCTTAAATAACACTGAAAAACTTGGTTACGATTTAATGTCGTTTGCTACAGGCAGATAAACTGAACCAAGAAGATCGTGACTCCGTACTCCAGCCGTTATTGCAAGCAGGCTGGAAAGTCCAGGCTAACAGAGATGCTATTGAAAAGGAGTTCCAATTCAAGGACTTCAATGAGGCGTTTGGTTTCATGAGCAGGGTAGCCCTGCTTGCTGAGAAGATGGACCACCATCCTGAGTGGTTCAATGTTTATAATAAACTTAAGGTATGTACTGATAACAACTTTTATAACTACAGTTAGTAGGTATTTAGTGTCTAAAAAAAGTCATGTAGCTTTGGTAAAAAACATTGGATGGTTGAACTAACTGTTCTTCATTGTTTTGCATTATGGATTCAGTAAATTGCTAGGTATGTTAATTACTTAAATTGTTAGCAGGTACCTAACTAACTAATTTTAATATGCATATACAATTATAAATATGAAAGTTTTATACTTGTCAATCCTTTACAGTTGAACATACACACTATCACTTGGGATTTTTAGAAATAGCTAAAATCTAAGGTACTCGATAAACCATATTTCCACAGATAAACTTTTTAAACCACTTCTATTTAGGTTTATCTACTTATATATACAAAATTCAATGTCCTGACTGATTGACTCAACTCAGCCTAAGCCCAAGCCACTGGTCCTAGAGACATGAAATTTAGAGTGTGTTCTTTGTGATGTGTAGGGATCCACTAATAAAAGTGTCCCTAACAAAAAAAAAACGCACAAGATCGGATCTTACATGGCTGAAACCGTGCGACTCTGCTAGTTATAAATAGAATAATACTAATATGAACCACTTTACAAAAAACCTCAACATAGTTAATATTGTAGTATTGTTTTTCCTGTTCATTATTGAGGGTTTATGATGATACCACCATAAAGCTAGACCACTCCCAAAGATTGTAACAATACCTATTTTAAAAATTTTGTTTATTTGCAGGTGACACTATCTAGTCATGATGTGAACGGTCTCAGCAAAAGGGACATCAGAATGGCTTTGTTTATGGACAAAAACTACAAACAATAAGGTACCCAATGTGAGCTATGTAGAAACAATGACAAATAATAATATTATTTAAGATTATATTGTACTCGATAATAAAGTTTACTCTATGTTAAACATAATTTTATTACCTACTGTTTAGTTTAACTACAGAAATGTGAGGTAATTTTATAATTATCATTATCATACTTGGTTTGGCACTCGGCAATAAAACAGGTTATAGAGGTCATTGTTTATTTTAAAAACAAGTTTCAAAGTTGTTATGTTATTGAGATAGTTAAACAATTATAAGTAATTTATATCACAGTCCATTTTGAGAGTAGTTGTTTTCTTATGTTATTGATTTTCTGACATAGCACGGACAAGTTCTTCTATCATTAAACGGCTCTGTTTCGAAGATAGCAGTGCAGGGATAGGCTCTTTCAATAATGCGTTTCAACTCAAGTGCGTGTTCCAAATCCTTAGTTACACAGACTAAATTCATCTAGAAAAATCACATAATAACCATGAGTTAATTAAGGCCCTTAAGAGGAAAGGATACCTACTCGTTCTCCATACAAACATTGTCGACTGTTTCCTGGCTGGATAAAGTAAAGCAAATATGTTTATGCTATAAAATCTATATCTACCATGCCCATGCCACAGAATAAATAATAGTACTACGTACAGAAGCTGCACGGCTTTGATCTTGAAGAAAGCCGCCATTTTAATAGCCTACAAAATTTCCGACGCACCTGGTGCATTCGAAATCGCGCCTTACTACTGTGTTACTACTAAGCTCATAAGAGCGCAATTCCTTTGTGTTCAGAATTTACCTACGCCTCAGTTCAAGCGTCAGGGTTGTACCATAGAGTGTAGGTATTATATGCGTATTCAGTAGGTCTGAGAATCGGCTACCATCTATAATTTATAAGGCAAAACGACGTTTGCCGGGTCAGCTATAATTATATAATAGTTGAGTTGTACATAAGCAAAGTAAAATAAATAACAACACAATTTTAAGAAAATCATTTATTGTATTTACAATTGTTTAACTTTAATATAGTGTTGTATGTATTTCTTACCATCTCTAAAGTACCTATTTTAAACTTTAATGTTTGTAGGTAGGTACGTATTACGTACGTATTGTATTGTAGGTACGCGTACGAACGAATGGAATTAAAATTTTAGGTATTCTTTATTGAGAAATTTAACAACGTACGCGCGCTTCGCTTGCGACAACCGCACTGAACTTGGATCGCCGGCGGTCCGAGAGCGATCGGCCGGGCGGTAGGTAATTATAGCGCACAAGTACATAGAGTGACGGAGGCCTGCCCATGCCCCTAGGTTTTATTTTTTTTTTCTTTTAATTAGAATAGGTCTTTATTCAGGGAGGAAATAGTCGACTATGTTTGTAAAGTTTATATGAAGAAAAGAGTAGGTATCCTTTTCCCTTAAGGCGCTATTCCTTCCATTGCTGATCATGTTTTAATTAGTGAACGTGCGCAGGCTAGATTCGCGCCTTTAGTTGATTATTTGTGGAGTAGGTACCAAATAGTAGAACGTACCTATTATGTAGTAACAGTATTATGTAGCCATTAGATGATGTATATCTAACTAGTTAAATACTCGTAGCTAGAGAAAAGTACCCTGCCAGTGAAGGTAAGTAATAAAGACGTTTTATTTTACTAGCTGGTGTATAAATATTTCAGTTTATGCCAAATACCTATTTCCCCATTATCCGTGTTTGTCTTCAATATGCGATTTTTTGTATTTTAGATTAGCTGTTGAGTCAGGGTTGCTTGAATAGAAAAAAAACTTTGAGGTCGATGTTAACCATTTAAGGGTTAAATCTATATGTTGTCATCATCATCATCATCCAAGCGATGTTCCCGGTTGCATCCCTCTCGAGAGCCCGGGGTCCGCATTCCTACTTTTACGTCTTCACATCGCACGATCTTCGGCAATATACTTTTCATAGTTCGGTGAAATGGGCATATTATATGGGTTAAATCTATATTCCGTTCATAAATGGGTTATATGAGCTTATATGGGTTAAATCTTAGTATATTCCGTTCAGCGTCACTCACCTCGACAGTGTAGACTTCATCATCTAGCCATGAACTATCTTGAAATGAGTTAGCCAGGTTGTAGCCGCCGTTGGCTAGCAGGCGCATCAATTGTGTTCTGGCCGTTGGAGTGTTTTCTATACCAACCTGACAACCGAAGCGCATTCATTGCAAAAAATAATAGAAAAGAGCTTTTTACTGTGATTTGATTATAGATGTTTTACAAATTATGATTCATACATAATATCTAAATAAAAAAGATTTCCCTTGTTATGACATTTAGTACTTACCCTAAACTTGACCAGAAGGCCTTCAGCAGACAACCCTCTTTCTAAACATCTGGTTAGCATGATATTATCGATATTTCCCCCAGACAGAATGCACACAACACTAAAAATAAAGTCTTATGATTAGGCTACAGGTCTTAGGAACCTAACAAGAAAGGCAAAGAATTGAATGCCAAATAAGTAATAGGCTAGGATTCGATATGATTAAGGCCGAGGAGTGGTTCCAAAGCCTCTTATATACCATGTAAATGCTCCGATTTTTCCTTTATAAGCCCAACTTAGGCTAAGTCCCACGGACGCAAATAATTTAAACCCCCAAACCCGAATACAAATTAATAAAAATAAAGTTTAAAGAACTCACTGTTTAAGTTTTAGTTCTGGTACGAGGTGACCTATAATCGTGGCTAGAGTACAGGCTCCCGCGCCTTCCACAACGAATTTCTCTTTCTGTGCGAGATGAAGCATCGATCGTGTTATCCAATCTTCGTTCACTAATAGCTGTAATATTTATAATGTCATTAACCTACTGATTGTAATTATGATCTAGGTATGCTAGCAATCGCGTGAGAATTGTCAGTTGGCTATTATAAGTTGCATCGAAAGTAATTAATAATTTGCAATATTTATCAAGGACAAATGGATGAAAAATCTTTAGGTTTCTAAATGTCCTAGCTACGCCCCACATCTGCGTTTCGCCTTGTAAGAGAAGAGGCTTCCAAGTATACATGTTTTATTACTATATAGGCAAATTATAGTTAAATATTTTCAAGAAAAATACATCTTCCTAAATTTAAAAGCGGCGAGGCTAGAACTCGTGTTTTTGCGCCTCTGCCGCCATTACACCACTCGAGTACAATTTAAAATATAAAATTAAGTAGAGCATTTTATTTATGATTATATAGCTATTTATATCTTAACCATTTTATCGACAAGTGGCTGGGCGTTAGCGAAAGCGTTAACGCCAACATTTGGCACAGCAATTCCATCAGCGACTGATCCATCCAAGGACACGGTGCAGATTTGTTCCATCTCTAACGACTTGAAAAATGGCGCGTTGGCTTCGGGCTGCACGCCCTACATGAAACACAAATGCTATTGAAGTACACGTCCATAAAACTGGACTAGTCTCTATTAGAGACTAGAAGGAGAAAGGTCGCCTGATTGTGATCTATTTCCAACTCGTCTCTGACGGACAAGCTTCACCAGTTCCAAAGTCAAACTGTACGGGAAATAACTCGCCTTTAAAAAAGATAGATACGAACCAACTAGGAAACATAAGCGGACATCATAACAATACAGATACGCTAAAGTAAGCTACATACGTAAACAAGACATTTCGGTTTGATGTGTTTTACAATTCTTGCGATTGCCCCGATCAGACCTCCACTTCCAACTGGTACTATGATAGCGTCAACTATCGGAAGCTCTTCAAGAATTTCCAAAGCAATTGTTCCATAACCCGCCAATATGTGAGGATGGTCTCGCCTGGAAACCGGTTTTTTTCTATAAAATGACAATATTTAACACCAATACCTAATTAAAATAATCCCAAACCGTACCCATTAATGTATGTAAGTCCTTTATCTCTCGCGATTGCTCGGGCGTGTCTTTGGGAGTCCATCAGGTTGACTCCTTGAACGAGAACCTTTGCACCCAAGGCGTGGCACTTCTGAAGTTTAGATATTGGTACGGTAACTGGCATCACCACTATGACTGGGATATTCATTTTGGAAGCGTGGTAACATAGGCCGATGGCATCATTCCCTATAGAAGCTATAACAACACCTATTTTCTTCTTATCTGTAGGTAATAGTTGCAATACATTCAAGGAACCTCTTTCTTTAAAACTGAAATAGGTATTGACAAAATATTAGGCTTCTAGCTATAGATAGAGGATAAGAAACAAAGGCTTGTATTCTAAATGCTTTGTACTACCTTGTACAACGTCATTCAGCTTGTGTGGCATTCGTTTTGGCATACTACCTTAGGCCCGAATTATACAGAAAAGGCGTAAGGTGAAGGCGTGGAGCAGGCGGAAAACTTAAAATTGGAAAATGTCAGTTGCGCGAGCGACGCTCCAGCATAATTCACGCCGTCTCGCCTACGTACATTTTGTATGAAAATGTTTTAAGACGGGATCATGACTGTGCCGCGCCTTTACCTTACGCCTTTTCTGTGTAATTCGGGCCTCAGAATAGATAAATGAATGGAGAAGAAGCTTGTTCTATGAAAATAGTCTAGTTGTCTTCTCTGAAAGTATTTTTGCATACCTAGTACACTTACCTGCCCGACTTTTGGAATATTTCTGGTTTGTAATACAAGTTCATTACAAATTGGCGTTGATAGTGTGACGGCTAAAACATTGAACGGTTTTATTAGATAAGTTAACACTTACCTAAATACGTATATATAAATTACTGTTTGAATTCAAAAAGGGCTAACTTACTATACACTGTGTTTTTATAATAGAAGACCTCATTCTTTCCGCTGCATCTACAACTTCTTCATATTTAACTATCTTCGGGTTATCAGGGTCACAGAATTCATCGAAATCCTCCTAAAGGAATAACAAAATTATTTAGTAAAAATCATGTAAAAATAAGCTGTTTTGTAATCGATAACCGTTCAAAAAGTACTTACGTTGCGTCGAGACATTTTTAGAAATAATTACTGTTAATTTAAGCTCCTTACGAGTCCAAAAAATCGGGATTTTTCGAAGGTTTTTTTTTATAAATTTTCGTGAACCGGCAAAGGCTTCATTTATGACATCTTGTATGACTTATTTAGACTTTTATGGACTGTTACTGTCACAAACTTGAACCTCAGTATCTGAAGGAGGATCCTATTCTTTAGTTTTAATAGAGCATAATTGCGTTTGTTCCTAGTTCGTACAATTCCTAGTTTGTACAATCGGCAAATATTTCCCAATTCGTACAATATGTTATTGATTGTGTCATTGAGGTATGTTAAGGCGCCTGCAACAAACTTTAGGGACATTTTGCCAAGGAAACTGAACAGAGACACAGTAAACAGATATTATAATTTATTATACGTACATATAAACAAACGGTAGCACCGACGTTCGTCAAATCCTTTATTCGTCAAATGCTTGTTTCGTCAAATCATTATTTAGGAAAAAAACAAAAGACGATCGAAAAAACAAAAGATCGAAAAAAAAGAAAAAAAAACAAAAGACGATCGAAAAAACAAAAGAAGATCTAAAAAAACAAAAGAAGATCGAAAAAAAGACAAAAGACAAATGAAAAAAATATACAAAAGACGATCGAAATATAACAAAGACAATATAAAAAACAAAAGACTAATTTTTTTTATATTTTTTGGTTTACTTCTCGAAAGTAATAATCTCATTTCAAATGACACCTGTCAAACTTAAAACTGTCATAACTCTAAAAATATTGATTAATTAAATATTGGGAATTTTTAAAGGGGAAGTACTATACCTACTGTCTTGTACTGGGGACGGGAGGAACCGATTTTCAACCTATCCCCACCCATTTGTCTGTGGACAAAACAGACGACTACGGTTTGAACGTTATCGATACAATTTAGTTTATCGATAACTTTTTACGATATTACTTACAGAATTAAAATACACTTTAGTTAGTTACATATTTTTATTAAGTAATCAACAATATAGCATAAGAAATAAGATAAGTGAAAGGGAGTAAAGTCCTAACATTCCTGAAAGCACACCTTTAATGTCACTCCGTTAAAATTTTAAACAATTCAGAATTTGACATCAAAGGTGTGCTTTCAGGAATGTCAGGACTTTCATACAGACTGTCGCTGTCACTGCTTGAGAACGCCACTGGACGGGAATTTTGAATATTATCATCATCAAAAGGTAGTTTTCTTAACAAATCTAAACAAGTTACTATATCAACAGATTTATCTTTGACTAGTTGTTTAACAATAGCATCTCGTCGTTTTTTCAACATAATATCTTTTCTTCTTCTTTTATTATTAATTTTGGCAGTTAAAATTTGATCAATTTTAATTTCATTTCTCATTGCCTCTTTTCTCAATACAGATATAATAAAAAATAAAGAAAACTTATTTGGCCCAACTAAGCGATTTAGTTTATGATTCCAGCCTTCGACGGTATTGGTGGTGGCGTGCCTTTCCTTATAACAGCTAATTAATTGAATCATATCAGGTTTCAGCCACTGGTGTTCAAAATATGAATTGAAATTTTTAATCTTCTGGGTATCTGGCGCAATTTGTAACAAACTCAACCATGCTTCCGATATGTAGCTACTAGGTAAATGTGGTAAATTTGAAATCAAATAAATAAACTTTTTCTCTGATAGCGAATCAATCGAGAGCTTTTTTACTTTTCGCCAAATAGCTCTATTAAAATGATACAAACAACCCTTGACAGTTGTTTGCGGGAACACCTCATGTACAGCGTTAATAAAAGACACTTCATAGTCACAATGAAGAATCTCAGGGTTCCACTCGGGTACAGTGTCCAAAATAAGTTTTAGCATTCTTGTATAAGTTTGTTGACTTTTGTCTGGTAAAAAAACATACATTAACGGCACCACATTCGTGATTTTTTCGGAGCTGTTTAAATCAACGTGAAAAGTATAAAGTTGGTAGAATGGTGGACTTACAGATTTAAATGTACCATCCGACAAATATATCTTTCTTGTTACCAGCAATTTTTTAGCTTCATTTGAAATAAAAATTAAAATTTTATCATCATCTCCATCATTTCTTACAAGAAATCCATCACTGAGTGATTGAGGAATCTGGACATCTTTTAAATGCTTGAATGTTATTCGATTTACTCCCAGACTTTTTTTTCTGTTGTTATATAATTTATTTTTAACATTCCCGAAAGTCGGAGTATCTTCAACAAAATTAACGTCTGGATTAGAAATCAACTCATCAAAACATTCATTAAAAATTTGAGGCATTGGTGTTATTTCTTCTCTTGCTCTTTTTATACACTTCAAAACAACTTTCTCAACTTCATTTTTAGATTTATTCTTGGCGCAGAAATGGGTACCTTCTCTAATAATTTTTTTATTACTAGAATCAGTAGTTAATGAACCGTTACATACATCACGTCTAGAACATCTCCAAATATTTGTGCCGCTTTTGTTACGGCGTCCAAAGTAGTACCTATAACCACTCTTCAAAAGAATTAGTTTACCTTTCTCACTTTCTTTAAAAAATAATTCAGAGTCTTCACTTGAGCACTGCATCTTGCCAATCAATACTGTTATGAAATCATGTAGGTAAATAATAACACTACAGTAACTTTGATTAAAGAGGTGCTTAATTAACTGTTCAAGTACCTACTTACTCTTCTAAATACTTGATAATAATAATATTCAATCTAGTGTTTCTATTCAAAACACAAATCAATAATGAAAAATATTGACGTTGCGACATTATATTAGTTTTATTTTTAAACAAAATATTTTTTCGGCACCAAAAAGTTTTTATTTTCGATATTGAATCGATCAAGAAGATTTGTTTGAAATAAGTGTGCTAGGAGACCTCTTTGGTGAAGTTTGTCTTCGTTAGAACTCAATGGCTATTCACCTTTTTGCTGGTTGGTACAATCTATCTATACTCTATACTAATATTATAAAGAGGTAAAGTTGGTTTGTATGTATGTATGTATATTGGCGGTAATCTCCGAAACTACTGGACGGATTTTTAAAATTCTTTCACCAATTCTTTTGTTTTTCGTCCTAAATAATGATTTGATGAAACAAGGATTACATAATTGGAAAATCGAGAATTGTACAAACTAGGAATTGTACAAACTAGGAATTGTACAAACTAGGAATTGTACAAACTAGGAATTGTACGAACTAGGAATTGTACAAACTAGGAACAAACCCATATTTTAGTCTCCTTTGTCGTGTCAAAGGAGACGTTATTGTTGCGTAACTTCTTGCGTTACTGCTTCACACCATTTGGCGCAAAATGTAAATGACCATGGGTCTTCTTATTATGCGTTATTTTATTATCCATAATGTTTGATACTGATGGTCTAAGATTTTAGCCGTTAATCGTTAGATATAAATTTGTCTAAGGAAAAAATACATTTCTATCAGGGAAACAACTGCAGATAGGAATAGGACTAAATGGATCTTCCATAAAGTCACAGATATCGGGAAATATTCTCGTCAATATTCTCCTCAACGAGCAAGCGTGTTTTAGATTTTGAGTCTCACATTCGAAAGTTACCTGAAACAAAACGGTACAATTTAAATTAGCACGTACCTACCTAACCATTGTGGTATTCCAGGTTTAGTTAAGTGCAAAAATATTGAATGAACTTCTCTAAACTCTAGAGAGGGCAATAGTACCATAGAGGATAGTAATACAATTTTCACACAAGTACTAAACGCTAAGGAGCGTTAGGCGGCACAAACCTCACATGAGCTAAGCGACTTTGTACTAATACTTTGTTTTTTAATCATAGACTACGATTTGACACATCTTCCTGAAGAAAAAATGTCAAATAAAAAGAACGAAAACGTCAGATCTTAGTCTGAAATTGAAAAACGAAGTAATAGCTACCTATAATACAAAGTGGTATTTGAGTCGTAGGACCTGAACAAGTTTTATCGTTGCTGTTCGGTCTATTTTCTACCAATAAGTAATTTCATTTTCTGATAACTTACGTAAATGTTATCTATGTCATCTTCATAAAACCAATGCTTATCTGTATAGCTTTCCAATACATTGCAGCCGACGTTGTAAATAATACTCATAATTTTGTGCCGTAGTACTGTATCCGTATTTTTAAGTTTTACCTACAACAGTAACATTATAGATTGGGCGCGTTCTATAAAATTAAAAAAAAAAACAAAATAACTTCTCCTATTTACAGTGCAATCGACTAATCTGTTATGTAAGCTGAAGTCGGTCAGCTATACTTACTACATACAATCTCGATCTACCCAGTAAAACGTCTCATCAGATATTCACCAAGATTTTATAGGACCAACTCAGGACTCTTATCTTCTAATTAAAAAAAGAATTAACGAAATCGAACTTCATATGTCGGAGTACGGCGTGAACATCCACATACATACATACAAACAATATACGAGCCGAATTGAGAACCTCCTTTTTCGAAGTCGGTTAAACATAGACAAATTTACGATCAACATTACAATTTGGTGCAGCAACTTACTGTTATTTTTACAATTCGACCGTCCAATTCTTTAGCCCTTTGAATGACTCGCGGTATAATGGTGTTGTCGATATTTCCGCCTGTGATTACGCAAACAACACTGCAAACAATACTTTTATGTAATGAGATTTATTGTAACAAGTTTTACAAAATACATATCAAAACAAAAACTTACAGCTAATTATAATAAAGGTACTTTACAATGGGCGGCCTTATAGCTAAAAGCAATTTCTTCCAGATAATAAATCGGATAGAACCGGTGTTCGGATTTCGGATGGATAGATTTCAGTTAAGTAAATCGGATTTTGGACCATTTTAAACTATAGTTTTAAAAATAAACCTTACGTTTTTTTATCTAATTCTGGTAGAATGTTTGGTATGGCCATTAAGGCGCTCAAACTTGTAGCTCCAGCTCCCTCAGCTACGAACCTTTCTCTTTCTAATAAATATAAAATTGCTGTTGCAATCCAATTGTCGTCAACCAGAACCTGTACAAAACTTTAAATATATACCTTAGGTACGTAAGTATTTATTAAGTTATGTATGAATGTCGATGAATTCACCTTCTTGAAGTTAAACTCAGGCTACCCGTGAGGGTGGTTTGGAAAGACCCACAGGGAAAGACCTCAAAACTTAGGGCGTAAAAAAGCAACGCGGTTAAAACCGGAAAAAGGAATTAAATTTCCATCCAACATCGCGAAAACAGAAGAATAATCTAAAGTGCATCTTGCTTACCATTTTATCTATATTAGACTTAGCAGTATGATAAGCATTGTAGCCAGCAATAGGCATTTCTAATGAATGAGCCAAACCTCTCCAGATCGTTTCCGTTTGATAAGGTCTCTCATTTTCCATTGCTTTAAAGAAACAGCAGCTTTTGTCTGATTCTACTCCCTGAGTGACAAATTAACTATGAATAATCAATCAATCATACGTATCAAAACTGTTAAAGATGTTAATATTCTGTCTTACGTATATTAAAACTGAGGGTTTTATTTGTTTGACTGCTGTAGCGATTCCGGCGATAAGACCGCCGCCTCCAACCGGAACTATAATAACGTCCGTCTGAGGCAACTGATCTAGTATTTCGACACCGATCGAACCCGCGGCTGCTATAACCTGAGGGTGATCATAACTGAAAGAAAACGCCGATTTTAAGAAATTTGATTATCTACGATTACAAATTAAAGACATTTTTGTCGGTTTTAATCGCGTGGTGTTTATTACTTTTAGCATTGTGTCTAGACACCCACTCTATGCTGGCACCGCCCCATAGTCTAGACTTAAAAGCCGTAACAGCTTCCTGAATAAAACCGTAGCATTATCCATCCACCCTAAGGAGAGCAGGCAAAGCTCTGGCGCGAACTTCACCCTTCTCCCAGTGGTTGCATTGATCCGGCGGAAAGACTGCCTCCAGGCTACCAACTCCCCTGGGCGACATGCAAAACTCAAAACCGGCTCAGAACTCAGGTCGGCCGCTGTAAGACTAACCTGCCTGAGCCGTTGGGGTTATACCGACCCGTCAAATATTTACTGCCATTGTAACGCTGGGCAAGTAGAGCAAACAATGCCCCATCTGCTGGCATGCCGTTCATGCCCATGTACAATGCAAAATCTTTGTGACGCAACAGACAACGCTGTAGAGGTCGCCTCATACTGGTCGAAATACAATATTTAAAGTCCCTGGAACGCGGAATTGACTCGAAAAGAAGAAGAAGAAGCATTGTTTCAACGCTCAACGTTTCGAGACCTTTTCAGGTCCCTTCTTCAGGATTGACTGAAGAAATCAATCCTGATCCTTTGTCAATCCTGAAGAAGGGACCTGTAAACGCTCCTTCTTCGATGCTAAAAGTACACATGCTAAAAGTAATAAACAACACACGATTAAAACCAAAAAATGTCTTTAATTTCTATTCAACATCGCGCAAACAGAAGAAAAATGTATCTACGATTTGCAGTTTTTTGATCTAAATTCTAGATATTAGCTACCTACCCATTTATATAGCATCCATGTCCATGTTCTGATATTAAAGTGAATGCATGTTTCTTAGCTTCGGCGAAATTATTTCCCATTAATACCACTTTTGCACCAAAAGATCTGCATTTTTCGACAATGTTGTATCTAGTATATTTTGGTAACACCACAGTAACAGGGACGTTTAGACGTTGACCATAATATGCTAGTGCCTAAAACAAGATTAATTATTACTTAAGTTAATAAGTTTCGTCAAATAGATGCCTGCTAATGTTATATTGTATTTACCATTCCCCAGTTACCCATAGATGCGGTGTAAACACCATCATTTCTTTGTTCATCGTTCAATTTGGACAAACAGTAAAAAGCACTGCGTTCATGAAAACTGCAAAAAATAATATAAACCATAAATTATAATGTAATTGAAGTAGTTAAGCATTGGTAAATTTATTACTTCTAAAACCCTACCTTCCAGTTTTATTAAATATCTCGTATTTGAAGTGTAAATCCATCCCCAATTTTTCACAGCAATTGGATCTCTACAAAAGTATTTAGAGACATATATTTAAAATGTAATTCAACAAAAAGTTAGAATTTAAAGGACACATAACTTTTAAAAACATCTCCAAGTACTTGCATTTACTTACCATAAGTGGAGTCGCAGGGATTTCATTTTTAATAGCAACGGCGGCAATACACGCTTCCTTGTATATGACTGCCTTTGGGTTGTCTGGATCGCATAGTGCATCAAATTCTGGATCAGGATTCTATTAGTAGCAATAGGTTAATGAAAATTGACCTTAATTTATGGGAAAAAAACATTAGCTTTACAATAAACTTAGATGAATACAAAAATAGGTAGATACGGTATATTCTAACATTGCGTATTCGAAAAATGAGCTAGAAACACCTACAGGCATTTTCATAAAAAAAATGTATTTAAAAACATTTGTCTTCAAGAATGAGTCAGGCTTTGTAAATAATAAGCAAAAAGGCATTCTTATGGATGTCAAAATGATAATCGCAGTGTGACAGCACGTGCTCACGCGGCAACGGTTCGACATACGACTGAGGCTAGTGCGTCAGCTAGACACAGTTTTATCGTCTCATTTTCCGAGACTAGGTACCGTATCTTTAGTTTTTTGTTTTAATCTAAGACAATAAATAGAAAAATAATTGAAACTTACGGGACACCAAGAGTTTTGTTTAACTTTGTAACGTTTTGATAAAATAGCAGGTGCCTCGCCTAGTGGCGATTTTTCTGCAGGCGCTGCTTCTTGTGTTTTCATTTTAAAACTTATCTATTATTTCATATTACAGTTAGAAGGCATTGGTGGTTTTGAAGGATAAACAAAATACTATATATATATTATAGATATTAGATATTTTGTAAATGTAATTTGTTGTTATGCATCAACATTTTAGCGGTAGGTAGATTTATTTTTCATTAAGTATTCAGCATACTTTATATATTTTTTCGATTAAGTATTTCAATGATTTAGTTCACAGCATTTTCACAGATCTGGAAAACCATTTGTTATTGAATTGAATTTTTGCCATATATTCAGACATACGACATATCGACATAATAATAATTATGATTGGCATAATTAACGTCTGAAATCTTTGTGACATAAGAAGAGGAAAGTAATAGATAGTTTCCTTAATTTCTTTGGAGTTTACTTATGTACTATTTATGTATTCTGTGCTTGTGTTGATGCGCCTATTTCTGTTCCTTCGTTTAATAGATTCATACTAGCTGCGTCCTGCGGTTTTACCCGCGTAAGTCCCGATCCCGTAGGAATATCGGGACCAAAAGTAGCTCAAAATACTCCTCGATAATGTAAAAAGAATTTTTGAAATCGGCACTGTGGTGTTTAAGTTTATTCATTTGAGTTTACCTACCCATCGGGCAAGTAATTTTAGAGTCCATTCATTATAGCCGAGCCCGGAAAAATCACACTTTTTTCATTGAAGAATTTAGATCTATATTTTGCACACCTTTAATGTATCGTGTATCTGCCAAGGCCACCACAAGCCAAACTTCAAAATAGTCCATCGTTCTCGTTCAGACGCACAGTACCAGAAACGCAAAATATCTTTTACGCGGATGACCATAATTTCATACGTAAAATACCTGATACGTGGATGACCTGAATTCCATTACGCAAATTACCAGGATTTAAAAATTACGCATAGTACCAGACATGCAAATTACCTTATACGCGGATGACCTGAATTCCATGAAAACTGCTGTTTTGGATGTGGTGTAAAAGGGGTGTTATAACTCATACAGTTAATATTCTTAATTACATTTATGGTTATAACTAGACCCCGTTGTTATCCTCGATGTACTTGACGTCATGAAAAAGTAAGTTGGGGACTAAGTGGCACACTATATATTTTTTTTCAATAATGAAAGTGTTTTTATTTGACGACCTCCGTGGCAGAATGGTATAGCAACCGGAATGTCAAACCGGAGGTTGGAGGTTCGAATCCTGCTTGGGGCATTTGTTTGTATGATGATTACAAACATTTATACTTGAGTCACAAAATAAAAAAGAAAATTACTTTTTGACAAATCTACATGCCAAATCAATCCTTCCGACGATTTACATTTGAGCACTTTGGATGTTTCCTTATATATGACGCTAACTGTTCATACACAGGAAACACTTGATGCTAAGTGAGAGATTAAACACTCCTTAGTAAAAGTAGGTGGTACTGGCCAGTAATTATTCCATTTATGGACTGATGTATTATTGACGTAAGCTTTCACACGAAAACATGTCGGAGGCATTAACAATTACTAAAAACCAATTTGGGAATAATTTATTAATTCACGATGGTTTTCGTTACAATTTTAACGTGCGAAATAAGAATTCCAATAATTGGCGATGTGTAAATAAAAGATCAGAGAACTGTAATGCATCCATAACACTCGATTTGACAAATAAAACCATCTTACGATGTAGTCAACATTTCTGCCAAAGAAACGTTGATAAGTGCAAGGTAATTATTGCCATGAATCAATGCAAACAAGAAGTGTGTGATGATCTAGGCTCTGTATCAATAATCGTAGAGAAAAAATTAGAAGCTCTTGGTAATGATGGAGTCCGTGGTTTGCCTACCGTAAAAGAAGTACAGGATTCCATGTATAGAGCCAGAAAGAAATTTCTGAACAGTGACAAGCTGACTTATCGACGGTTAGAAGACGTTGAGGTTCCTGATGTGTTAGCGAATAAATTTTTGTTATGCAGCGATGGAGACACGGAAAAAATTTTAATATTTTGTTCCCCGACAGCCAGAAAATTTATAAAAATTTTTGGATCAGACATGTATTTCGGTGACGGTACGTTCAAAAGTGCTCCACCCCCTTTCGCACAGTTATATACTATAAACATGGATCTGAATTCTACCGACACTGTCACTCACGTGATTCCAGTGATCTTCGCATTACTGCCTAACAAAAAATATGAAACTTATATGCGGATGTTTGATCTTTTAAAAAATAAATTAAGCCTGACCATGAATGTATTTAAAACAGACTATGAAGCAGCAGCTATCAAAGCCATAAAGACAGTATACCCACAAATTACTGTATCCGGCTGCTATTACCACATGAGCAAAGCTGTGTGGAGAAACGCAAAGAGATTGAATTGTATTGAGACAAAAGATGACCGAAGAATGGTTAGACTAGCGGCAAACTTGCCGTTATTACCAGCAAAATTTATTATACCCTGCTGGCAAAATATATTAGATATATCCCCAACTACGGTGAGTTGTCAAACATTCAAAAAATATTTCGAAAGAGAATGGCTTACACAAGATTTTTTAAACGTGATAAGTGTATCAGAAATACGCCACCGAACAAATAATGCATTAGAGGGATGGAATCACAGAATAAATACAAGAATAATTAAAAATCCGGCACTTTTTGACTTTGTTCACAAAATAAAAAGAGAAAGCAAGAAATGGGACACGACGGTTAAAGACTTTATATGGAAAATTTCAAAAAAAAGTAACCGAAGAAATGCAGATATAGGATTTGATCGGGCATACATTAAAATGTTAAAGAAATTAAGGGCCAAAAAAATAACTGCCTTGAATTTTCTTAAAAAACTAATAATTTTAAAGCTCTTAAAGAGTAAGACAAAGAAGTAAAGAAGCAGAAAAAAATAGTTTTACGTTAAGTTTAAGCATGAAGAATGTGCGAGTAACTATTAATTTCAATAGAATTTTTAAGTAGTCTTTGTTTTTGTGTGTTTTTTTAATGTAAACTACTAATACTTTGTTTAAAGTATAAATAAAACATAAAATGTTGTGAAGATATCAAATGTTTTAATTCGTTTGAAAAATTGTTGAACATCGTAACATAATTTAAAACAAATTAACTAGAAACTAAAAAATATTAACTAGAATGTACTAATTCCAGTACGTAATGTACTTACCTACCTACCATGTGGTAATTTGCGAAACTAAATCTGGTAATATGCGTATCTGGTAATTTGCGAAACTAAATCTGGTAATATGCGTATCTGGTAATTTGCGAAACTAAATCTGGTAATATGCGTATCTGGTCATCTGCGTGTCTGGTAATTCGCGAAATGTGCATCTGGTCATCCGCGTAAAAGATATTTTGCGTTTCTGGTACTGTGCGTCTGAACGATCGTTCTTACCTGTGTATAGGAGCATGCCCTGACAAACTTTAAGCTTTAAAAAAATAACGAAGGTCTGGCGTCCACGGGCTTTTAGGCTATCATTTATTACCTCAGTCACCATCAGTTTATAGTTTACTAAGGCAAATGTAATAATTTAGTAAGGATTAGTTAAAATAAAAATTCATGAATTGGTTACTGAATAATATGATTGGTTCTATATTAGAAGATTATCAGTTCACAAAAAGTTTGTTAAAATTGAAATGTGTATAATATTTATTTCTGCATGCAGACGGGATTGGGAGCAAGACAAGGTCCCCTTCGCGTAGTTGGCTTGTCGGTGCGCTCGCTTACATCTTGGAAAAAGTATTCTTTATAATGTTTCTTCACTTGTTCGTAAAGTTCTTTCGTGTGATCCCAGCCTCTGGTTTCGGCGATAACTTTCAGCTGAAATAATAATATGTTTGAACCATTTTTTATAATTTATAAATAACACAATCATTTTATATTTATCTTGAGTTCCGATACGTCTGCATCGACCAAGGTATCGGATGGCACACGGACTTATTCATTTTGCAATACGATTCAGATTCAGAATCTTAGATAATGTTAACAAAGAACTGTCAATTATAAAGGAAAAAGTAAATAATGAGCTGTCACTTTCAAATAAATGTATGGGATTTTTGTTTACATTTTTGATCTAAGATTCTGAAATAGAGTATAGTGACCATCAGCTTCCGTTTATAATAAAGTTTACCTGAACGCTAAAAACGTCTCCCTTGACCCATGCCCTTTCAGGCACGCAGTCTTTTATCGTAACCCCTATGCCAGCCATAAGACCGCACAGCTCAGCCATGCCACCAGGACGATCGTTCACCGTCACTTTGAACTTGACTAGCCTACCCTCGGCGGACATGCCACGTTCCAGAGCTCGGGCTAAGATTGTCGTGTCGATATTTCCACCACTGAGTATGCAAACGACCCTGAATAAAATAGAGATATATGTAATAAAGTGCCTAATAAAATAAATAAAGTATCGACGACGACGCCCGCGCCGCCGACATCACGTAGCAAAAATTAAGGCTCAACAGTAGTTCTCCTCGCCCACATAAACTTTTCAATTGTCTGTTTGTCAGTTTGTTTGTTTCAACTAAGGCAGAACTTAATATTTTTTTGAATTGGAGTGTGTAATCTTGCAACTCAAGAATGACATTAAAGTCCATTCTCCAAAAGAAAACATTTTGGTATTAGTAATTTCAGAACTCTACGACGTAAATCCTACTAGACAACACTGCTGTGCCTTGTTCATATTGGTTGGTATTTTCTTAACCATTTCATTTTTAAAGTTATTTACATTTTTTACACGATTTGTATACCTACTCCTATTTACATTTTTTTTTCATTTAATTTCTATTCGTAGTAGGTACTATGTAAATATTCTCTTAATAAACTTCTTGAACTTTATCACCTACAGTTAAATCTTGAGCTCAACTTACTTTTTTCCTTTTAAGTTAGGAAACAGTCCAGCCATAACGGCTGCGATGGAAACAGCTCCAGAACCTTCAATGACGAATCTTTCCTCTTCTACTAGATGCATTATAGCTCGAGTTACCCAATCTTCTTTTACTACAATCTAAAAAAATGCACATTTTTATAAAACGCTGTTAGTTTAAACTGATTTTACTACGAGATTAATTTAGAACGGTTGTATATATTTACCATTTTGTCTACAAGTCCCTTGATATTGTTAAAAGTATTTACACCAACTTTGTTGACTTTTAAGGAGTCAGCTATTGTAGATTCGAACTCCATGTAAATCCGTTCGTTCTTCCTGAGAGCTTCCGTCATGCTGCAAGTTTTATCGGTTTCTATACCCTGAAAATTTAGGATAAATATTGTATGGCGCTTAATAATCAAGTCGAACGCAGAGCCAGAATTTCCGTCAACTGGTTTTGTCCAAAAGACGGATCTTTTGCCTACACTTTGGAGCCTTTGCTCGCTCCGTCCGCTCTATTGCGCTTGCAATATAGTTCATAATATAGTAAGAGCGCAAATCATATCGCATGGATTCCGAGATCTGTCTATTGAGCACGCCGTATTTTGACCTGTCATCTATCAACCGAAGACTGCCCCTCATTTCACTTCTTTCTGCCTTTAACCGCAGAGTGTACCGCAACTTACGTATATTTCCGTATCAGGCTTTAGATGTTTTGCTGCAATAGCAACCCCGGTAATAAGACCTCCTCCGCCTACGGGAACCAAAATTGCATCCACCATTGGTACTTGTTCGAGAATTTCGATGCCTACCGAACCTTGCCCTTCAAGTACATTAGGATGGTCGAAACTACAACAAAAAGTACATAGATAAATAAATTCGGTACACCAAAACAAAGATCCTAACCCGTAGCATCTCTGAAACTATTTCCTTACCCGTTGATGTATGTCATCTTCTTTTCTTTGGCTATAGCCATACCATGTAGAACAGCGTCCATCATACAGTTGCCGTGTTGAATGACTTTCGCACCTAATTGCTCGCATTTCGTTATTTTAAAAAGTGAACAACTAGTTGGGAGAACTACTACACAAGGAATGCCAAGTTGTGTGGCGTGGTAGGCCAAGGCAAATCCGTGATTGCCAAGCGTTGCCGAAATCGCGCCGTATTTTTTCTGTTCATCCGTAAGACACATCAAAGCATATCGCACACCTCGCTCCTTGAAACTGTTGGTTAAGTAAAAAATATATTAAAACAAAACGAATTCAGTAAAGGACACAATAACCTTACCTACATACAGTGCCACCGACTTAGCTAGGTAATCATTGAGGAGTTTTCTGATGATTATGTGGTGTCAGGTGCTCCATTTACATGTACCTAGCCGATTCTATTAGCAGAAGTTCAAAAAATAGTTATTTACGACTTTCTGAGATACTATTCTGCTTATCATTCCGCAGCTTCTCATCAGATCTTCACCAAATTTAAAAGAGACCAACATACAATAATAATAAATGACCTCCTACTTGTTTGGAAGTCTGTTAAAAATGATATTTATGTATTTAAATGCTTCTCCTTAGTGTTTCCTTCCGTTGGTGGTTGGAAGGGCGTTGTTGGTAACGTCCTTCTCTATATCATAAGCGTAGCGGCCGCTCGCTCTAATTTACTGAACCACAGGTATCGAACTATATGGAACTAACGTATTAATTGTGTTCAATTCATTCATGTTATTAATTACGTTTTTCCTGGTCATTGATGATTGATTTTGGTACAACGTACCTGCCCGTGTACTGGAGAAATTCTTGTTTAAAATATATTTCCATTCCTAATTTTTCTGCCATATGTGCTTTCTAGAATTAAACAAAGATTTTTATAGAAAAATTATGTATTTTTACATACCGTTGTAGGTACTACTTCTTAAATAACGCATAATCTATACCAATATTAAGAGGAAAGTTTTGCTTGTTTGTAACGAATAGGCTTCGAAACTACTGGTCCGATTTTAAAAATTCTCGCAAAGAAAGCTAAATTATCGAGTAGTAACATAGGCTACTTTTGATCCCGATATTCCCACGGGATCAGGACTTACGCAGCCGTAACCGCGGGACGCAGCTAGTAGATTGATAAAATAAGGAGTCAAGGTATACAAACCGTGCAAGGTGTCCTAACGATTGTTCCCACGATTCTTCTGGATGCAGCGACAATGTCATCAAATTTGATCTTTTTGGGATTATTAGGATCACAATTCTCATCCATCAATACGATCTTTAGTGTTAATAAAATAAATTTTATTATTAGGACTAAACTACTTCGTCGTAGCCGTAGCACCGTGATGATGATCGATCGGAACTCCCATCTCGGTCTCCCTTTTCAGACCATTGCTCGTGACCATTACGAGTGAGTAAAACGGGTACCGTCCTTAACGCATAACTTTTTTTGTCCTAAACACAAAAGGCCGAAAATATAAGGCATAATTACAAAACGCATAATATTCATAAGGCATAAACTAAAAAAGCATAAACTCTTTTGGCATAATTTCAATTGGCATAACATACAAAAGGCATAAACAAATAATTCCTAATACTCACACACAAAGCATAACATACGAAACGCATAACATTAGAACGCATAATATTCTAAAAGCCTAACATCAAATACCATAACCTACAAAACGCATAACATTAGAACGCATATTATTCTAAAAGCCTAACATCAAATACCATAACCTACAAAACGCATAACATACGAAAAGTAAGTCTAACATACTAATATTCAAAACTCATTTAAATGTTCATAAAACCCATAAAGGAAAATTCCTAGCACAACAACTAATACAATTATCAAACTAAAGCTTTGCTTGAATTAAAGACTCAGGCGCATTCAAAAACATTATTATTTATAAACTAAATGATGGTAACTTTTTCACAATTCACAAATAATTACAGAAATACCATTTTGTGCTTTAGATCGATTATCAAAACATCTAACCTAACCTAAACCTATCCTACTGGGTTAGTTATTATTCAGATAGGTACACAATTCCTGGTGGGTCTTCTACTTTTCTATTAAACATTTTTCGCATAATCTTCTTTTGGTATAAAGTTTTTACCATAAATATATTATTAAAACATATTACAATATACTTTTCTGGTATGGAAAATGATTAGACCGAAAGGAAATCGCTCGCTTCGCTCGCGTGTGCTTAATCACAATTTCTAACCTAACCTAACCTACACCTATTATTTTCCTCTTAGGTATAGGTAAGAACATTGTATCATGATAAGGCCATGAACTTCAATTAAATGTAGTTTTGCCATTAGTCCATTATGTTAAAAAATATAATGCCATTTTAAATTATGTCAATTGACTATTATGCCTAATGTAATTATGCCAAAAGAGCATAATGCTAAACTATATTATGCCATACTAAATTATGTCAATTGACTATTATGCCTAATGTAATTATGCCAAAAGATCATTATGCTAAACAATATTATGCCATATTGAATTATGCCAATTGACTATTATGCTTAATGTAATTATGCCATATAACCATTATGCTAAAAAATATTATGCCATTTTAAATTATGACAACTGAATATTATGCCTTATGAAATTATACCAATTGAGTTATGCCTTATGAAATTATGACAAAAAAGTTTATGCGGTGTTCCCGAGTAAAACCACTAAACCAGTCAAGTGCGAGTCGGACTCACGCACGAAGGTTTCCATACAATTAACACAAAAAAATCACGTTTGTTGTATGAGAGCACTTCAGTATTTATTTTATTCTGTTTTTAGTAATTTGTTGTCTTAGCGGCGACCAAAATACATTCATCAATGAAAATTTCAGCTATCATGATTCATGAAATTATGAGATACAGCCTGGTAGCAGACAGCCGGACAGTGCAGTCTTAGTAAAAGGGGTTTTACCCTAAAAAGATGCCTCCTTTACCTACTAACATCAGCGTCAAGCTGAACCTAAAAGTTATGTCATCTTCTTGGGTCGACAAAAGAATTAGGGTACCTACTTACCTGCTTATATCTTACCTATATCTAAGGGTGTATGAGCGAATACTTACTTCCGACATCTTGGTTATGTAGGTACTTATTAAATGTTTTACTTGGAATTTTTTATACTGAATTGTAATAAAAATGATTTAGAATATGAAGAGAGTGACAAGCATGATTACCGAGTTATTGACGTTGATGATGTTGACATCAAACATTTTAATTAAGTTTAAAGACATGAAGTTCTTAATAAATAATAGTTTCTATAGCTAAGCATACACGGACAGATTAGCCCGTCGGATCTGCCCGTGTATGCTTAGCTATTGACTTGACAAACTCTGTAGCGCGACGGGCAAATACCCGACTACAATGCTTAAGGTTGTTGGTTCGATCCCCGCTAGGAACAAGTATTTATTATTTATACTGCTGCTGCTTTTTTATGCTGCTTTGGTGCTCTTGGTGTCTCTCTATGTGCCGCGGGACGCAGCTTCATTTATATAAAACTAGCTGCGTTCCGCGGTTTCACCCGCGTAAGTCCCGATTCCGTTAGAATATCAAGATTAAAAGTATGTTACTCAGGGTGAACGTAGCTTTCTAATGGTGAAATAATTTTTGAAATCGGTGCAGTAGTTTTTGAGTTTATTCATTACAAACATACAGACATACTCACACACACAAAAATACAAGTTTTTCCTCTTTATAATATTAGTGTAGTACCCACTGTAGACAGATATTTTTAATTAAATTGTCATTGTGCATTTTCCTGTACATCGACAAATTCTACACGATCTAGGATAAAATAATATAAATGATATTTCAAAAATTAAGAAATTTTAATGTTAACACCAAGGGCGGCTGGCTTGGTTAACCAACTGTAAAAGAGTCACAACACAACGTTACACAAATACGAACGGCAGCAAAATTGAACTCTTATATGTATAAAAAATCATTTATTTCATCGAATTCAATTACATTAAAATAAATACATTAAATCACTAAAACTAAACTTACAAATAAAATACATCTTCGAGTGCGTCCCCCCACGGCATCGTTCCCAAGACACTGGCGATATTTCCCCTCTGGATCGCTAAGCTGATCCTTTGGAAAAAGAAACCGCCAGCCCTACTACGGTCCCCCGACGCCGCGAGACGCCGACTCTTATATGTTCACCTAATTAATAACGTCTCTTACATTGTGTTATGTTATTTATGAGGTAAATTTTTGGAGTTGTCGTATGGTTCCAGTGATCAGTATGGTTCCCATATTTTAATTTATATTGGGTTTTTTCAAACACGTATAAGTATACTAATTTAAGTAGGTACAGCCGTGTATTGGAAGCCGCCCTAAACCTAAGTAAAATAATACGAGTAGCCACCTACCTAATAATATTACAAATGTGATAGTCTGCAAGAAGTTACCTACATTTAAACGTTGAATAACAAAACGTATTCAGAGCTTACATCGGTGAAACCGTGGGCACAACTAGTGAATTACTAAAGCTATGTGAAACATCTTCCGTCGCGACGGCGCTGCCTCTCCTATAATCCAAGACACTCCCGCGCCGGTTCTCGCCGAAGTCTTGTGAGAAATGCCACTCTTTGTAAGTGGTCGCTATGATTTGCCTCAGTTCTTCCATATGCTCCGGACCACGAGTCTCGCAAAGCACTTTCACCTGAAAACACAATAAAATATAAAGTTAACAGATAAAGTAGGTACCTACAGTATCCATTTATCTTAACAGTACCTACTCTTTTCTCCATACAAACTTTACAAACATAGTCGACTGTTTCCTCCCTGGATAATGATATTAGAAAAAAATATGTTAATGCTATAAGTCGTAGAGGCATGGTCATGACAAATATAGGTTTTATGGCATAAACATATTTGCTCTAATGTCTTTATCCAGGGAGGAAACAGTCGACTATATTTGTATGGAGAAAGAGTAGGTAGACTGTCCTCTTAACCTACAAAATCTCAAAGACAGTAGGTACTCTAGGTACCCCACATAATTGCAGACCCACATAAAGTCGATGTGTCATAGGCATGCGGCAATTGCTTGGGACACATCGACTTATTGTATGGCAAATACGCCATTGAGTTCCATTCAATAGCTATTGTCTTATTTATTACACGATACTCAAGTCGTGTAGCCCCGGCATAGAATAGGGTTACCCCATCTCTACCCGTGGGTTTCGTTAAAGGCGACTAAGGGATTTAGGGACGACTAGCAAAAATTAAGTTCTCCCCGAAGGGGAGAACCTAGAAGGGTTGGTGTCAGGCAGGCGGCCGGCCGTAAAAATATTGTCAAATCTATTAGCAGAAGGTATGGTCAATGATGAGATAACTTACCTACTGAGCCAACCCCAAATATTTGTGGTTTAGTGAAACCGGGAACATCGCTCGAATGAGAGAGATTACACGATACTCGAGCATTAAGAGATATACTTACTTTAACACTGAATATATCTCCATGGACCCACGCACGTTCATGTATAATATCTTTGATGGAGACCCCTATAGCAGAAATGAGCCTGCATAGTTCAGCGATGCCACCAGGCCGGTCGGAGACGGTCACCTTGAACTTGACGAGACGCTGTTCCGCCGCCAGACCCCGCTCCAAGCACCTGCCTAATATCGTCGTGTCGATATTCCCACCGGAAAGGATGCATACCACCCTGGATGATAAAAATTGGTATTGGTAGGTACCTACATTATAGACTAACAATCATTTCTCACTTGGTAGCTTTTGACTAGATCATATAACTGTGACGATAAGGTTTAAAAAGTAACAAAGCTGGTACCTAAAAGATAACTGTTCAATCTTGAACCTTGTTTAAGGACGGTTTCTTAGAGAAAGTAGTCTTGTGCATCTATTGGATTTTAAGAATTTAGACAATTCCATCTGGGGACTCTTATCATCATCCAAGCGGTGTTGCATGACACTTATCATCATCCAAGCGGTGTTGCATGAGTCCGCTTTCCTACTTTTTTACGTCTCCACTTCGCACGATCTTGGGCATCCCGACTTATAGACAGTAATAAGTCGCAGCTGAAGCACCACCCAGAGCTACGTATTAGAAATTATGGGCAAACAAAAGCAATGCGAACCTCAAATCCTTTCAGTTTTACTGATTGACAGGAACGATAAGCAGTTGGTCCTGGGTTTCATCTCCGATAGCAGTCGTTAGGTCAAGTTAGAGGCCTTGGGGCGACCTGACAACTCTTACTCTAGGTGAGCCACACCACTACACGAAAAGAAGAAGAACACTGAACAACAGGTACATAATATAACGATCTCGCATTGCATTGTTTGTTAATACGTAGGTACTAACTTTTTGTTAGCAAGTTCTGGAGTGAGTCCTGCCATGATGGCTGCCACTCCAACTGCTCCTCCGCCTTCCACTACATATTTTTCTTGCTCTACAAGTCTCAAAATAGCGCGCGCTAGCCAATCTTCGTCAACTGTAATCTGTAAAATAAATGTTTTCAGTAATACATGTTAACATTTTTGAACTGTAGGACAAATTACTATTATACATACCCCCTGCCCCCCGATAAATAATGGAAACAACAGATTTTAATCACAGGGAATATTCCTTTATTTCGTTCGTTTGTAGGTATTTTGAAAAGAAGCTAAGTATACCTAAAAAACCCGGCCAAGTGCGAAACTCGCGCACGAAGGGTTCCGTACCACTATCACAATTGGGTACGGAACCCTAAAATGGTTTACAACAACTTTGATTCAAAGAAAATCTGAAATTTGAAACTCTTTGCACAGTGAAGGCAGACCAGTATATTTGACAGATAGGGCAGCCATTTTGAATTCCATGACCAACTCGATTTGACTTGACCAATCAGAAGCGACCTCACATCGTAGAATTCCCTTGTAGTTTTTGAAACACGTTTGTTGTATGGGAGCCCCTTTTAAATAAATGTTTTATTTTGTTTTTAGTATTTGTTGTTGTAGCGGCAACCGAAATACATCTTCTGTGAAAATTTCAACCTTCTAGCTATTACGGTTCATGAGATACAGCCTGGTGACATACGGACAGACGGACGGACGGACGGACAGACAGACAGACAGACAGACAGACAGACAGCGAAGTCTCAGTAATAGGGTCCCGTTTTTACCTTTAGGTACGGAACCCTAAAAATACCCTTTGCATGACCACAGGAAAGGATTGCTATGGCCATGCAATATGGCCTGCATTTTCAGTTCCTTTGCTCCGGGAACGGTTAGGGGCGGCATGTTCTTTAGATTTAATTTAATAATTAATCATTGTTTTTGACCATGTTCGTTGTGGAGATTTCCTCTGATTTTTGATCCTGGAATGACTATCAGTAGATGCTATAAAAGTAGTATAGGTACAGGATAAATAATTTTGAATAGTATTTGACCCGGCAAACGTTGTTTTGCCTTATAAATTATAGATAGTAGCCGATTCTCAGACCTACTGAATACGAATATAAAATTTCATAAAAATTGGTCAAGCCGTTTCGGAGGAGTACGGTAACTAACACTGTGACATGGAAATTTTATATATTAGAAGATTAGATTTCTTATAAAGCTGAAATCAATATCATTGGAAGTATAATACACCTACAGGAGTATTATACTTCCAATCTACAGGACAGGCATCGCCTAGTGTAAGGGTCAATGTAAATCTATCTGTATGTGTAAAATGATTTTTGTTAAATCAATATTTTTTCATTTTCATTTTCATTTTCATAATAACATTTTCCTTACCATTTTGTCTATGATAGGTTTGACGGTAACAAAGGCGTTATAGCCGACCGTTGGGACCGCTAAACCGTCCGCGAGTGTAGAACGAATGTCTACGTTCACTGGCTGGTTTTGTCTGATTGCTTGCTTCATGCTCGGACACTTCTCTGTTTCGATTCCCTAAAAAACGTTAATAACTATAATTATCATAGATCTATGATGATCCATTTGCAATCTAGTGACAAATATTTTGAAGCATCATCATGGAAACCTTTCTGGGTCTTGGTGTTGATATATAGAAAGTGTCCCAGGTGCGCTGTGAAGATCTTCTTCTTCGTAGTGTCGATGGCCCCTTTTTGACCATGATAGATCCGCCTTCTCCAGCATACTGCGATGTTCTTAGCCTTGCTATTTGCTGCCATCGAATCAGCCAGAGTAGGTTACAGTTATTAGGGCTAAAGGGGCGGGCGACCAACCTGGGTTCTGAGTGCAGGGCCGGGCTGGGCTGGTCCTGGGCTGTGAAGATAAAATATATGGCGTCTAACGAAATATACTTGGCGTCGCGCGCTGAGCCGCGCCGTGGTCGATTTATCGTTACAGTCACCACGCCCTGACATCGCACCCGTGGCCCTTTCTATATCTAGTCCCTTAGTGTATCTTTTGATTACGTGACTTCATCAGTAAAGTGTATCGTAGCTCTTAATTTTGAATTTACCACCATTTATCCTATACATTGTAAATAATAATTCTTGTAAAGTTTACAAGAATGAATATACCTAAGTGTTTTCCCGCCAAATTATACTTATGAAGGCTCTCAGAATAACGCATCCGGTGTTATCGACCGATAATAACGCCCCTAAGTGGGAGATCCTTAAAGTTCAAAAATCAATATAATATTTAGACGTTGACTTGTAGGCACGTGGTAGGGTGGTACGTACGGTACGCCCTGCTCCGAAAAACATTGACTTGACCCTAATATTGTTCTGATAATTTTGCGATAACCTTTCCGATAGCTTTTATTTTAAAAGAATGATAGCAATAGAAACGAGCTAGTTTCCTTTATCAGATGTAAATACTCAGTTACCATCACCATAATCGTTCGTTAGGAAACGTTGGCCTTCGTACCAGATTCTCGCGGCAAACTCGAGAAAAACAACCGAAAAAACGGCTCAACCCATTTAAAAACGAAACGTTCTAACAACTGGGTCTAATTAATTACGAAAGACATTTTTTTTCTATAGGTACCTATGCTTAAGTAAAAGTTCGGCTTACATAAATGAGAACTTCCGGCTTGAGGTGTTTGACCGCAGTAGCGACGCCGGCTAATAGACCTCCGCCCCCCACGGGAACCAGCACAGCATCAACATCAGGTACTTGCTCTAAGATCTCTAACCCCACTGTACCTTGACCTGCCATAATGTGTGGGTGATCATATCTAAAAGACAATTAAGTTGAGAGGTTATCAAGTTTACGAATTAGGAGGAACACTAACTTTTTATCCCGGCAGAGGGCGCGAGTCGATTAATCTCAGGTTTGAATTAAGAACTGTCAAACATGTGTTTTTTACAACTCTCGGCGCCAAATTGGCCATATCGGTCTGAGACCGAAAGAATAAAAAAAAACTCGGCGTTTCCATTGGTGGAGGACCATCATCGAAAAAAAAAAGATCATCCGATGCCAGCGCCTCTGCAAACAGCTTTGCGCGTGGCACCCCATTGCTTAATTAGGTATAATTAAAAAAAATGTTGGAAGGAACTTGTTCAAAAATAGATAAAAGAGGTTCACATTATATCACGTCCGTGGAATCTAGCCCCAGTTGTCCCACACTTGACTCTTGGGAGCAATAACTCGATGGGTGCCTCTGCAGATTGTCGTAAAGTAGGTACGACTTGTAATTGTACAGGGCCTATACGCAGGCTAGTGTAGTCACTCAGGACGGTAGGTCGAAATCCGTTCCACGCTGCCGTCTTTGCAACTTCGCTCGTGAATCTTGAAGTCACCGCAGCGAGATATGTATGAACAGGCGTCTACTAGAAGACCATACATCTGAGACTGCTTGTCCCTGAGATTTAAAACTAGGTTATATCGGTATATGATTGATTTACCTACCCATTGATATAAATTAATCGTCTCTCTTTCGCCAGAGTCATAGCATGGAACTTTGCTTCCTTCATGTCGTGCCCATGTATGATGACGCTAGCTCCGTATGAGCGGCATTTTTCTATCTTCATTATGGGAGCAACATTGGGCATTACTACTGTGGTGGGGACGTTTAGTTTTTGTGCGTGGTAGCTGAGGGCTTGTGAGTGGTTGCCCAAAGACGCGGAGATCACACCACGAACTTTTGACTCTTTGGACAGGAGTAGCAATGCATTACGAGCTCCTCTTTCTTTGAAGCTGCAATCAAGGGAGATCAAAATAGTTGGGGGACAATGCTCTGAATAAATTGAAAATCAACATACGGTCTTCTATTTTGGTTGGGTTCCCGCTAATAAATAACCTATCTCGATATTACTTATTTTATTACACTAGGTATGTAAGTAGGGTAGACTAGGTACGGTAATTATTTTTACCTGCCAGTGTGTTGAAGAAAATCATTTTTGAGATAGATATCCATTCCGTAAGAAGAAGACATGTGAGATTTCTGAAATATATGAGTTTTATATTTTAATTAGAATAAATTGGGAATGTAAGTAGTACCTAAGTACCTATCAAAATCTGTTGTACTGAATTAAAAGGTTTTGTTAAATTCACGTTTGGGGTTCATATCGTCAGTGGATATTATTTTATCATTATCATATTTATTTTATAACTTACCACGCATGGCGTTTTCACAATCCCACTATGAATTCTGAAGGCAGCAGCGGAGATATCTTCAAAAGTAATCCTTTGAGGGTTCTCCTTGTCGCACATAGGATCGAACTCTACAGTCGCCTGAAACACCATAGTTGGTAATGGGTTTTTCATCGAGGTGTGTCAAAACATGGCCCGACCGAATGACTTCTGGCAAAATATACCCTCCGACTATCACGTAACTACTCATGGGTCAAATCAGACAGTTGCCATTATGAATTAAGCACAATTTGCACTGGGTAATGCTGTGGAAGTAACCGAAATATACCAGACGGGTATCTGTGTTTCATAACAGGAGCGTAAGCTGCAGAACTTAGTCTAGTGGACAAAGCTATAATCTATATGCGGGCCCCACTGAAGCTTAGACTTTAGAGTTACCTATACCTAGGACAGCCTTTTCAACTATTTCCACCTCCTCGTTATTGATTTTCACCGCAGTTTAACTGAATATACCCCCTAACTCCTATATATTTACATCATTCTTGCACAATTTGACAGGAATCCAGATTTACCTACAGCTTCGCTAGGTCTGGAAAATTCAGTTGAGAAAATCGTGTAATGTCGCTCTACCTTATCAATACCACTAAAATTAGCCAATTGATACATATAGTTTATGATGTGAGTGTAAAGTTGGAAGTCTCTGAAGAAATTCCTTTCGTAATTTACTACTCTTAACGAAATACGTAGTAGGGTAATTCGTATAGAAACATTCAGTAGGTAAGTCACTTGGAGAAAGTGGTTTGGTAGCTGGGGAAGTGCGGCAATCATCAATTTACTCGAAACTAACGATTATCTATTGAAAAATCCAAGAAACAAATACCCTTTTTAATAATAAATAAATAAATAATTATTTATTTATGGAGATACCGCACTTAAATCCCAAAGCCGAACTTTCCCCATCCCCAGGTGACTTATGAAAAGGTAAATAAATATTTCCTTGTAGACTAGTGATTTAAGCAACTTGTTTTGGTAAAAGGAAGATAAGTAAGTGTAGGTACTTACAAAATCATTGTAGGTATAGTTTTCCATCTTATTTGATGAAGTTAGATAGGTACAGAAGTAAGTAACTAGATTGATTTTAAGTCTGCAGCACTGATAAAATGGTCACTGATCGCGTTCGTTAGCATGGACAAACGGCAAGTGAGATAAAATAAAACAAACACGATAAAGTCGTAATTTTGTTATTATTAATCGTAGGAAGCGTAGCGCGTAGGCAAGTCTTGCTTATTAATAAAGCTTAATTAAACTACACGATGACACTTACACTGACACTACCTAAAACAGTCCACACCTACAGCACAAATGTTAAGAACTTCGTGCATCTATGCTGTAGGTGTAGTGTGTTTTAGGTAAAGTACAATACAATAAAATACAATATTTTTGTATTATTATGAAACTTATTAAACATTTCCTAAATTACATTATAAATCAGTTCCACACTAAGCACAGCTTGTATCGCAGTAACCGAGATACCAATATAAAAATGACGAATCTATAATTGTTCCGTTTTTTGCCATTTGGCTACGGAACCCTAAAAATGAAGATGACATTTAATAATTATTCATATAAATATACCTTATAGACTAACATACATAAGTACAGATAATATTATAATATTAAAATAAGGGTTTGGGGTAAAGTGTAAGTGGCGTTCGTGTATTTTGACCCTAACCTACATAAATTGCTATAGTATATGTAAATATACATCACACAGCACCATCAAGCCCCATATCACAGCCCATGGTAAGCTACTAAACTTGTGTTATGGTGACTAGACGACGTACACCTACCTATAATAATAATAATAATAATTTCTCCGAACAACACACAGCGCCATCTAGCCCCGTGGTAAGCGACTAAGCTTGTGTTACGGTGACTAGACAACGGATATAATACTTATATTTATTTTTCTTTTGTAAATACATACATATTATACATAGAGGGACACCCAGACCAGACACAAATATTTATTTTTTAAGCAATAAACCTATAAAGGTACCTATAAAGGTACCTTTATAGGTAGGTTACGACTAGACGACTAGTTATTACTTATAGAAAACACCCCGATGATATTAGTAGTAGTATCTGTTTCTGGTCTGGGTGTTTCCACTAAATAAATACTTGTTCCCGAGAAAATCAAACCCGCAACAACTCAGGAGGAGTTGCGGGTTGCGGCCGTGTATTTGCCCGACGACACGCCACAGTGGTCGTCAACAGTATTATACCTATGGGTAAGGTTGCCAACCGTACCATAATATAGAGTATTGTACTATATTTCACCTCAGCGTACTATATACTTTTGAAAGCACATAGAGTACGCAAAAATACTATATTTCTGACATAATTTGTAAAAAGTTGTTTCTTTTATAAATTCATCTGCATTTACAGAGTGTTTTCTATGTGGAGTGAAAAAAAAGAAACGCCATAAAAACGGTGCTCAAATTTAGAGATTGAATTTCGGGAAACATTTTTTTTAATCAATAAAGAAAGATTGGTTGAAAGTGTGAATAATGAATATGCGGTTTTGCAAAAATATGCGGTTTTGCGAAATATTCTACAACAAAACCGCTCAAATTTTCGTACTAGGTATATTTTTTTGGATCGTACTATGTTTTTAGCCACGAATACTATATTTTTCGAAAAAACTGTTGGCAACCCTACCAATGGGTAAAGTAGGTAGAGTAGGTACCTACTTACATAGCCTACCTGCCATACATGTCTACCTTTTTTCTTTCTATTTTTATTACGAAAATAAACAATTTACTTGCATTTTAACTACGTTTCACGAAAATGAAGATTAAGCAACATAATTACTATAGTCCAAGATCCCAGGACCGGCAGCCGCAGACATCACGTATTTTCTGACGAACGAAATGTGGGCGATAATTAGCCCCATTTCCCCAACGCGTTCCCGCCAAAACTTTTTTTTTCTCTTTCGGTCTGAGACCGAAATAGCCAATTTGGAACAGCCAGGGTAAAGTTCTTCTTCTTCTTCTTTTAGTTTTGGCGTCATAATGATGTACCTACCTACTAGCAAGATGTACAATGTACCTACATCTTAGTATAATTGGTATAATCATAATTATTATCTTTATAGTTTAATTTGTCTGCAGCTATGGTATGGTACAGCGTTACAGCAACTTTACCATAGCCTTAAAGGAGCTTTGGAGGTAAAAGTAAAGTCCATATCTTTAATTTAACACACTATTTGGTTTTCTCTACACTTCTACACATTCACGGAACTAAATTGAACAGGATTCCACCAAAATTATACAATTTAGCCCGGTTTACAACGTCAAGTTTCACGAAAATAAAATAAAAGTACGATCTATTGTCTGCGCGTTCCCGCCAAAACTTATCCATTTTGTCGTGTTGTCACTGTCGCGAGACGAGAGAAGTCAAATGCCACTGTCATTTATTCATTTACTTGCACATCGCGCTGTTTTTTGCCGCAAGTTATTGTTTTTTGATAAAATTGAGTTGATTTTCGGAAATAAATGCGTGCAAATATATGAGACATACTTTCTGTGGACACTTTCTGGCAAAATAGTATACGCAAAGTGTAAAGATTTCAAAAAATCTTGAAAAATGCCCTACGCAAATCAACCTTCCGTACACATCACGGAACTCACTGATGATAATGTGAAGTTTGTGGTTGAAGACACAGAGCTAAGCGTCGCAAATAGTATGAGACGAGTATTTATTGCTGAAACGCCTACAATGTCTATAGATTGGGTGCAGCTGGAAGCTAATTCTACTGTACTGAGTGATGAATTTTTAGCGCATCGTATCGGCCTGATACCGCTTATATCTGATGATGTCGTTGACAAAATACGCTATTCACGCGATTGTATGTGTGCCGATTTCTGTTCAGAATGCAGTGTAGAGTTCACTTTAGATGTGAAATGCACCGATGAGCAAACTCGGCATGTGACAACTGCTGATTTAAAATCTAGTGATCCGAGAGTAGTCCCCGTGACGTCACGCCATCGAGACGAAGACCAAGCTGACTATGGTGAGACTGATGAAATATTGATTATTAAACTACGTAAAGGACAGGAGTTGAAGCTCCGTGCTTATGCCAAAAAAGGTTTTGGCAAGGAACATGCTAAATGGAATCCGACTGCAGGAGTATCTTTTGAATATGATCCAGACAACGTAATGAAGCACACACTCTATCCCAGACCAGATGAATGGCCAAAGAGCGAGCACACAGAACTTGATGAGGACCAATATGAAGCAGAATTCAACTGGGAAGCCAAGCCTAACAAATTCTTTTACAATGTGGAATCATCGGGAGCACTCAAACCCGAGAATATTGTTTTGATGGGCATCATTGTATTAAAAAACAAGCTCTTGAATCTACAAGTTCAACTAGCACAAGAAGCTCAAAATGATGCTCTGGCTATAAACTAATTTAAGTTCAATAAAGCATTTCGATAAGAATTAACTATAGTATTTATTTACCTTGTGAAATTGATAGTTCTCCATATTGTAGTGAGCTTCAGGTGGTACTGGTAAGCTAACTGTACACAACTGGTGTGTTATTTAAATTGCCACTTGTTTTAACTCGAGTTTAACTGTAGTGAAAGTTGATTGATAGCTAGTTTACTGTAGTAGTTAGTTATATATGTATGAATGTTCTGGTACGAATGAATGTTGTAGCAAGTTGGATGTTTCCGTTGAGATATCAATGGATGTTCTATCTAATTTCAGTATATTTTTATATGCCTCCAAACAAAACAGCCAAACTGTTTACTAACTAGAAAGACCTATGTCACCTTCTTATGCAATCTCTTTGCAAGTTGACAGGGAGAAAAGTCCTTATAAGCATGACATATAAAAGTATCTGTTTCCTTTCTTTCATTAAATTTTTAAGTTTATTGTTTGTTCGTTTGTTTTAATATGTGCTTCATATCTTAAAAAAAATGTGTTTCATGTCTTAAAAAAAACAAAGATTATGATGTTATAACTGCAAAAATATTGAGTAAATAAATTAAATTTTCCGTGTCCATTCCACTTTGTAATGATTTCGGAAAACATTAAAAATTTTATCGTTCTTACCTTATTTATTGCATTTGCTTTGGATAAAGCTATACTAAATTATGGAGAAGGCAGCTGAAAATAGGAATGTTTTGGGAGACAGGAAATCTCATGGACAAATCCAAGTTGAGGTGTGCTGACCCAATTACTTTTATGCTGGTATAGTATGGTATAGGTACCTACTTTTGGCGTGTAGCCCCGGCATAGTATAGGGTAGCTTAGAGTTGCTCAAAGAGCTATGGAGAGAGCTATGCTCGGGGTTTCTCTACGGGATCGAATCAGAAATGAGGAGATACGTAGAAGAACGAGGGTCACCGACATAGCCAAACGGATTAGCTCTTTGAAGTGGCAGTGGGCAGGACATATAGCACGGAGAACAGATGGTCGTTGGGGCCGAAAAGTTCTCGAATGGAGACCGCGGATCGGAAAGCGCAGCGTTGGACGTCCACCAACAAGATGGACGGACGACTTAGTTAAGGCCGCGGGTTCACGATGGATGCAGGCCACTTATGACCGAAGCATCTGGAAATCTATGAGGGAGGCTTATGTCCAGCAGTGGACTTCTTACAGCTGAAATGATGATGATGATGATGACCCCGTCTCTTCCCATGGGTGTCGTCAAATCCTTTGACGATACCGATGGGAAGAGATGGGGCGAAGGTGACTGACTATGGCTTCTGAGGGACACCAGCAAACCTTAAGTTCTCACACGGTGGAGGATATACTGCTTGTTCCCTAGGAAGCATGATGTCAGGTAGGCGGCCAGCCGGGATGAAAAGAAGTAGAGAAGTTATTATGTAATGTAAGTAGAATAACCCTTCTTTGCGTCGCGCAGTCGGGTAATAAGGTACCTAGGTATTTATTTAAGGCCCCGACGCGCGACGAGATCACGTGGTTAGCGTAAGCAGCTGAACAACTCGCAAACTGATAAGTAATTCGCTTTTAATCAGTAGCTTGAATGAAACTAAATAGCCCTCTCTAACTAAAAAGGTACTTTAAATTTTGGTGATAGTATTTCGATGAAATATTTATTGCAGGACCCACCAGAAACTGTGAGTAAGATAAAACTAAAACTGCAAGACATTCAAGATGCTCATCAAAGGATAAAAACTGATATTGTATGCACCCCTGTTGTGGTGAGTGTTTCATCTTTACTGTAAAGAAGTGGTAAGGTTTCGGCCATATAATATACATGTACCTATGTCTAGGTAGGAACTCTTTGTCGTTGCCAAATTCCACTGGAGTTTTGTTCCTTGACTGTACCTACCTACAAACTAATTACTTATATTACTAAATCATTAATGAATATCTACAGACGGCGAGACTTACCTACGGTGTCAAAGTTGCCTATGTTCTTCTCCAAGTTCCTTTCTATCTATATACCAAAATCGGTTCAGCGGTTTAGGCGTGAAAGCGTAACAGACGGACAGACAGAGTTAATTTCGCATTACTAATATTACCTATAGTAAGATAGAAGTCAGATTTCCATTTGTTTTCAGGATGCCAAGCATATTGGAAAAGGCTTCTGTAACGTCCTTTTGAAATGTGAAAACTTACAAGTTACGGGAAGGTAGGACTAGGACCATAATATATAATGTACTTTGTGACTAGGACCTTAAATATTTTGTAGGTAATTGGTATGACATCACGAAGCATGTGTCAATGGTTCGACACGCATGCCTCAGGCAGTCTAGTCGGGGTGTCTCACTACGACCATTCGCCGTATACGTTCGTTGCGACGTACTACGTCGAACGTGTCGTTCGGGACGAATGTAAAGCTGGGTATCCACTTGCGCAGCCTCATGACGAGCTGCCTCATCCTGAGCGTGCCGCGGGCTGCGGAAAGTACATATTATGCGTCTCCACTTGAGCTCACATAATATCGTATCGAGCGGCAAGGCAAGCCTCAACCCGAGCCACGATACCGAGCACACGTGCAAGCGTCTCCACTCAACCCACGGCTCACACTGAGGCGTCTTTGAGCATGGTCATTTACCGACATGATTTGGCTCGCTGCGCGGCCGCCTCGTTTGGTTCAAGTCGCGGCAAGCCTCGACTCGCGGCACGGTCTCCATTAGATCTGCCTCGGATCGAGACAGCCGCTCGGCCCGAGGCTGCCTCAAATGGATACCCAGCCTAAAAATAGACCGTCGCGTTTGCCTCGGGTTGAGGCATGTGTGGTGAAGCATTCATAAAGCACAAGCCTCGTGATGTCTGTAGATACGTACCTACCTCTAGGAAATATCATAAGGATTATCCTAATTACTTGAAAGTTCTTACCTACGAACATTCTAAAATTTTTCAGTTTCAAAGCTCGAGGAGCATGCAACGTCCTCTCTGCAATGACAGCATCAGAAAAAAGTAAAGGCGTAACAATTTCTGGCAATAGAAACTTCGCCCTAGCGATGTCGCATTATGGCTTCCGTCAATCAGTCCCCGTGAATGTGGTCGTGCCCAAAGACTGTGCTGTGTTAGACAAACAACGCTATAAAGAAAACTTTGCGATAGTAAAGATCCATGGAAACGATGCGAATGATGCCAGCTTACATGCTCTTACGTATTCCGATGGGATTGGAAGCAATTATGTACATGGGTTCGTAAATGATAGGTATTACTTTTACATCGGTAGGTAAATTCAAAGCTCAGTACCTTACCCTTCCTTATTTTTACCTGGCTTTCTAGGTCGGATCGGTTAGACCTCATAGCCGGATACGGATCCTTGGGTTTGGAACTCCTCACGCAAGTAGACAAGATGGACGCGATCATATGTCCCGTCGGTACTGGAGGCCTCGTCGCCAGTGTTGTGCTCGCTGTTAAAAGCCTCAAACCTAGCTGCTTAGTTTATGTATGACAATTTTAATACTTCTTCTTTTCGTGTGGTTGTGTGGTTCACCTAGTGTTAAGAGTTTACACGTCGCCCTAAGGCCTCTAACGTGACCCATCGACTCCTTCAAAGATAACAACCGGAACTAAAGCTTAACGTGCCTTCCGAAGCACATTTAATTTAATTTTAATACTTATTTACTCGATTGCTTCCTAAGAAGCATTTGCCTGTTATCAAATGTTACAGGACAGGTTCGATTTTGAGCATAGCTATAGCTAGGTTACAATACATTACAATGCACTTAATGTAAAGGGTGCGCTTAATGCTACAAGTTGTATGAAAATACATTAAACAGTCAGACACCTTACCCTAGTCTGTGTAGGTACCTACATGATAGGCTTTGGTTAGAGCGACTCGACTAGCCCATAACATAACATAACAACCGGGACCAACTGCTTAACGTTCCTTCCGATGCACGAAGAAGAAAATGTTGGAAAAGTACAGGTTGGGTACCCTATATACCTACCCACTGAAACATTCGTTGTTTGACCTAGAAGGTACCGGTTTTGTACCGCGATTTGAAGACCCCCAAATGTACTCGCCAGGGAATACTTATAGACTCAGGCAGCTGAGTCCTGAGCCTGTAACGTTTGCTACAAACGCAAGCTCTAGGAGCAGTAGGAGTTATTATAACTATCACCTAATATAGGTACCTATACTATATACACTATTATAATTATACCGTCAATGTCGCAGGGTGTCGAATGTACATCGGCCCCGACGATGACGAAAGCACTACATGAGAAGAAACCCACTCTAATACAAGTGAACCCAACGATCGCGGATAGCACTGCTTGTATCATCGCTAGCAACAACGCTTACCACGTCATTCGAGGCTACTTAGATAAAATGGTTTGTATAATTCCCAGCAAACATCTAAGTAGAAAAAAAAATGGCGGATGCGCATAGTCGATTTTTCATGGAAGTCGCATGTAAAATGTACCTACTGCGCGAACTTTCCCTTTTCACGTCAAAATTTTTCAACTTGTTTGCCGGCCATTATTTTCTGTTCCCTTGAACAATTTTTACGAGTGACTGGCTGTGACTTGAGATTTCGCCCGATTAAAGCCACGCCCACGCAGGTGCGTTTTTACCGCAAAAATGCATGGGGTAATATCGCATGCATTTTTGCGATACCTATTACTATATAGCAGTGTGTTAATTAATTTATTCCGGATAAATTAATTAACGAAATTTCGATTTCGGTATCGCAAAAACGCATTACCCCACGCACGGCTAGTTTTAAACGTATTAATATATACTGCACGGTAAAAATGCAGCTGTGTGTAAGGAATCGGGACACAATATCGCTGAAACAGGACACAACCGCTTGCACCAGTGTGGCGGAGCTGTTAGTCTTTCGAGAATTCGTGGGATATTGCTAAAATCTTTTCCTATATCTCCACTGCACAAAGAACACATCCTCTGAATTTCTTCTCTCGATCTTACCCACCAGCTTAAAAATACAGTTAAGAGCGTGGCGACTGTTACCATTTCCATACAAACTTAATACCAAAATAAATTATGAAAAATTTAGTTTTCTACCTTAATATCCTTCGATCATATATAACCTACATAGATGCACGGTCGCCGCCACCGAACACTTATACTCCTAGCGGGTCGCCGCTCTAGAAATGGAGCCGTCAAAACAAGGCATACTTCAGCCGATATGCCTTGTTTCGCTGTCAGTCGTGCATAAGTATTTTACAACCTTATTGCCCAGTGATTAAGGTTTACATTAAACTGTACTATGTCCGTATAAGTAAGCGTTGAAGTAGTGCCGATTTTTGATTTCGATTTTGTATGGGACCGTGTATCTATAGTTTATATATGATCGAAGTTAATATCGATATTATTCGGATTAAGATTTTACTTTTATAGGTGGGGACCACAAGGTTTTCCAAAATATTCATTCGCAATGAAATAAAACGGAGAAACATTTTTTTCCTTTTCCAGCGTAAATTACTAGTTTACATCTTATTTACATCTTATTTGTTTATTATTCCCAATAAAAAGTAATTTAAGCTGTAAAAATGAAAAAAAATGTTTCTCCGTTTTATTTCATTTCGAATGAACATTTTGGAAAACCTTGTGGTGGGGACCCTATAAAAGTATAATTTTAATCAGAAAAATATCGATATTAAGGTAGAAAACTAAATTTTTTTTAAATTTATTTTGGTATTAAGTTTATATGGAAATGGAAACAGTCGCCACGTTCTTAAGCTACAAAAGTACCAAATGTAATGTACCTAAATCAATTTAAAACAGATTACAGTCGATGAGTTATGGATATCCCGCGCAATGATTCAGATTCTCGAAAGAGAGAAGATGGTTGTCGAGGGTGCTGCTGCGTTACCCGTAGCTGCAATAATGGCGGGTAAAATACAAGAACTTCGGGGGAAAACGTAAGCGAACAGAACCAATCAGCATTTTTATTTATACACTAGCAGTGCCCGCGACTACGTCCACCTATTATTTTTTTTATAATATAATTAATCCTATAGCCTTCTTCAATAAATAGACTATCCAAGACTGAAATATTTTTTTAATCGGACCAGCAGCGGCTCCTGAGATTAGCGCGTTCAAACAAACAAACAATCTCTTCAGCTTTATAATAATAGAAGATTAACGCTTTATTGTAGCAAAACACAAATTACAACAATAATTACTATAGACCTACTTAGGTAGGTATAAAGAAAAACTTAAAACTAAAGTAGCCCAATGGAGGGCCTTTGCGCCTATGGGCGAACTCTACCAGGCGACCAATGCCTATTTGTATTGTTGTTTAGCGTAGTGTCCTTCGTATCCGGCGGCAACATCAACAGCACGCAACTCTCACGGAAACCGCGGGGCGCTGCTAGTGCTTAATAAAATAAAATACTTACTGTGTCTTCGGGGACGGTAATAAATAACCCGGTTGTTCTAGAGGTCTAGGCGTACAACTTTTATTCTACGACGTTTGGATATCCTATGCATATTTGTATTGCATTGTGTTGTCTAGCGTGGTGTGCATCCTATCTGGCGGGAACATCAACAGCACTCGTCTCTCGCGGGTGATCGACCGCGGCATGGCGGCGGAGGGGCGGCTGGTCAAGTTCAGTGTAGCGCTGCCCGACGCGCCCGGCTCCATGGCGCGGCTGCTCAACAAGGTGACCGACACCGGCGCCGATGTCAAGAGCTTCGTGCCCGAGCGGGCTTGGATGCGCAGGGACATCTTTACCATGTCTGTAAGTACCTTAGATAAAAACAAATAAGGGCAGATACGGTACCTAGCCACGGCAAATGAGACGATAAAAGTGCGTCAGCTGACGCAGCAGCCTCAGTCGTATGTGGAACCGTTGTCACGTGAACACGTACTGTCACAATGCGATTCCCGATTCGGATTTCGCTTGAGTGACTGCTATCTCGTTCGCGCTGCAGCCTGAAACGTCTCTCTATCTCTGTCATTGATTACAATGTACAATGACATTGGGAATGTTTATGTGGGGGGTAGGGTTGCCAGATTGCCGGGATTTCCGGGAAAGTCCCGGAATTTAACGTGTTGTCCCGTGTCCAGTAATTTCACTTTATTGTCCTGGAATTCATGAGCACTAGTTTTTTCCAAAATGTTAGGTACGACAGACACTACGGCGCGGCGCGATTCTAGCACCAAAATCGCTAAATTCGCAACACTGTGTCGAACATTCACATTCCACACTGTGAATGCACGAGAAGAGGGGTATGATTGATTATAGTATTTTTATTTTTATCTAAAACTCCAGTCCATTTGTGTTTTTGCTAGGAAAGTTTTGGGATACCTAGTTCTGTTTTTTTCTTCTATTTATAGGTATGTATTTTGGGGTGCTGAATCCGAATCTAAGGTTTGCGGACAAAATTTCGTGACGCAACATTAAAAAAATCGCAAAAATGTGTATTTTTTTCCTTTTTTCCGGTTTGTTGCTTAAAACTTAAAAACTATTGGCTATTAGTAAATGGACTGTTTACAGAAATCAAAGAACTAATACCTAGTTTTCGAGTTTTAAGCAAAAAAAAAGGAAAAGTAACAGATTTTTTTTTCACAAAACATTTTCAGCAAACCTCAGATTTGGATTTGGACCCCAAAGTAGGTATAATATTGTATTTTGGGGTGATAAAAGTACCTAATTGAAAAAAAAAGACAAAAGTAACCCAAAATTTTCTAACTAGACAGCTTTTAGAGTCTAATTGCACTGAATTATAAGTACCTAAGTACCTACTTATAGATTCTATGTCTATAAAATAATTTGCATATTTTAGTTCTAAAATGAGTACATTACTAGTAATTTTGTAATATTTTGGCTAATGCCCGTTCAACGGCAAACATTTGTAGTTGGATTTTGACTCTACAACTCCAACTCCGTTTGTAAAACCAGAAATGTCCAGGAAATTATAAGCCCGTATCTGGCAACCCTAGTGGGGGGTGTGTATTTGCATGTAGGTGTTTCTGGCTCATATTTCGACTACGCAATGTTAGAATACACTTTTGAAAGCATTCGGAATCACCTCCTTTTTTAAAGTCGGATTACAAAGTCGCCTTGCTCCTCTTACCTAAGCATAGATGGGCTACTTTTGTACGAAGACAGCACGGACAAAATGCAAAACAAAAGCTGTCTTTATACAAAAGTAGCCCGTTCCCGCCCCGGCGATAAATCATGCCTAAATTGCTTTTCGAAATAGGCAAAAAACCTTAACTGTCTTGCTGGAGCTAATAAAGTTCGTCATAGGTATAATAATTTCAAATCCATCTTTCGGTTTCTGATAGAAGCATTTTTTATTATAGGTAAATATGCTGATCGAAACTAGCGATATAAACCACGCTAAAGAGCTTGAGAAGAAACTGTTGAAGGAGTACCCGAATGGACATTTCATAATGTTGTAAATGTATTCTAGTAATTGGTTGTAAGGCCGCGGTCTCGAAGTCAGCGAGCAGCGGAAATGTGCGCAGTTCCCGCCTCGCCCGCGCCGGCGCCCGGCCCGCTCTGTTCGGGACTTGGGAACTGCGCACCTTTGAGCGCATCACTGCCCAACGCTCCGCGCTGCTTGCTTGTTTCGAGAATTCGAGACTCATGTCTAATGTTAGGAATATTTAAATTATTTCAGTAAGTTTGGATAATAGGTAATGACAGTATGTTTTTTTACATTTTAATTCAATAAAATAATTGTTTTCAAATTTAATATGGTTTTATTTTGTAATCTACCGGGTTAAGGGCAGTATGGGTAGTGGTCGGCAAACAAGTTGGAACATTTTTACGTGGAAGGGTAAAGTTCGCGCAGTAGGTAGGTACATTTTACATGCATCTTCTATAAAAAATCGACTTCTGCGCATCCGGTAATTTTTCTGTGATAAAAGCACAGAGGTCAATGTAAGAAGGAACGTTTTTATTACCATTCCTTGCCATTTCTGTCAAAGACACATTAAACATCTATCAACCCATTATATGCCAAATGCCAACCTACAAATAATCAAGTTGAAAAAAACAATCAAAATCTCCAAGTAACCCACGAAATAATTTATTATTTATTTAGTTTATTTATAATTATTTTTTATGAAAACAAAGATGGTAAGGAATATTTTATCTAAGCTTTTATAAGTACCTACGTAGGTAGGTACCATTTCCTACACGTTCTCCATAACAATGTCTGCATTTTGTATTTATTTTCGATTTTTAGGAAGAAAGTGTTTCAAATGAAATTCAACAACCACATGTTTTAACCTTCAATGAAATCAAGCAAGCTTCTGATAGGATCGAAGGGGGTATTATTCACACTCCTCTCTGTGTAAGTGAAAATCTTTAATGAAAAAAAAAGTACCCAAGTAGGTACCTACTTAATTGATTTAGTAGTATACCTACATAGTTTTCTTACAGGAAGCAAAATTAAGCAAGTATATGGATTACAATATATATTTGAAGTGCGAAAACTTACAATACACAGGGAGGTAAACATTGTTTTTATTACTAGGCACAAGTTTTTTCAAGTCTCTTGTTCCTATCCATACTTAACACTTAATTTAAATTTAAAGTTGTGTGGAACGCGGGGTAAGAAATGCCTTTTTGTCATACGGTGAAGAAGCTTGCATTCGAGGATTCATTGTGCCATCTTATAGGAACATGGCTTTAGCTGCGGCCTATCAAGGAGTCAGTTTAGGAGTACCAGTAAGTAGCGCACGCATCACCTTAACTTAGACCGTTCTGTTAAGGGCAGAAGCTAGGAGTAGAAATATCGTTAAGTTTTCAAAATTTGTATCCCCTTACTGACCCCTTCCTCACCTCCTACATTTTTCTAGAGATTTGCTGTTAAGTTGATATGTAAAGTGAGAAATAAGTAAATAACTAGGTGTCAGCGGTATTGCCCGAGCGTACAGCACCATCCCTAGCGCTGCGATGTTCAGAACTCGGCGCTGAAGTGACTCTTCATGGTGACACCTTCGACGAAACCCTCAGCTATGCCAAGAAAGTGCAGAGGGATAGTAAACAGATATTACTTCGGTAAGTTAAAACCTATTACCTAAGTTACTTAAATTATTGAAGTAACTTTAATATTAAAAATTTTAACTTTAATATTAAGTAACTTTAATATTAAAAACGGTCATCGGTCGTGGTCCACCTGCATAGTACACCTGGGTGTACCATGGGCACTTTTCATTGCCGGTGGTTCACCTCAGTACAACTGGGTGTACCATGGGCACTTTTTATTGCCGGTGGTCCACCTTTGTAAAAGAGGCAATATTATATATAAATTAATGATGCAATCTCTTTCCTTTTGACCTTTTTATAGTTATTATTAGAGGAATAATTATCCTCCTTTGTGATATGACATTACTTTGATTGAACTATGACTTTAATCAATTTTTCATTCGTGTAGTTTAAAGTTAATGGTTTTACCAAAAAAATGTCTAAAAATAGTGATAAACATTTAGACGGAGAAATCCAGGTAGATCCAGATATATGTTATTTAAATCGAAAAGGTGGCACGGTATTAATGTGTGGGGCATTTCAGTATTATAAAGTAAAAACTTTTAAGAACAAAATGGTGCTATGGCGTTGTTCACAATATAAAAAAGAAAAATGCAACGGAAATATTATCATGCAGGTAAAATAACATTTATTTTCGATACAAAGTTTAGATCACCTATTTTAAGATAAAACTGCCTTCCGATTTCATGTAGTTTATCAAACCTTGAGTCAGTCACAGCCCTACAAGTCTTAATATTAAATAGTATAATAATATTTAATTGTTGCAGGACAATACCGTCGTGAAACAAAAACAACACGTATGTACACAAAATTTGGCCAAAAATATTGTTGATAAAGAGTTCATAAAATTAAGAGAAAATGTAATAAAGTCAATAGATCCTGTGCCTAAATTATACTACGAAGCAAGATCTAAAATGGAGCAATTGGGTCTAGATTTAGTAACTGAAGTACCTTCATTATCGAATGTGCAACATAATTTATATACCTACATTAAGAAATCAATCGTTAGGAGTTAAAAAAACAGTTTTCAAAAGTTTTGAAGAAGTAGAGATTACCATTAAATTTTCATGATTTCATATTAGCTGATTATTATAACGAAGGTGCACGTATTATACTTTTTTGTAGTCATGCAAACAGGATAAAGATTGGTGAGATAAAAGAATATTTTGGCGATGCTACATTCAGTTCTTGTCCTAAACCATTTAACCAAGTGTACATTATCCATGGAGATATTGGAAGCACCATTACAAAAACAAAAACGGCACCATTAATTTATGCATTAATGCCAAACAAAAAGCAAGATTCATATGTTATAGTTTTTGAACTTATAAAACGAGAACTTCCTAATTTCATACCAATCAATTTTCATTGTTACTTCGAAAAAGGAGCTATAAATGCAATTTCGGAAGTTTTTCCGCAAACAAAATTAACTGGTTGTTACTATCATTGGAATAGAGCTATATGGAAAAGGGCCAAAAAGTTAAAACTTAAATGTAGAAAGCAAAGAAGGGTGGTTGGACTGACTGCAGTTTTGCCGCTTTTGCCGGCTGAAAACATGACAGAAGGTCTTAGCTACATAAAGTCGGAAGGCAAAAATACAGATGAAATTATTCCTTTTTTCAAATACTTGGACAGATTTTGGATTTCAACAAATTTTAATTCCATATTATCTGTGTTTGGTGAAAGACACCGCACAAATAATGTAACGGAATCTTTTCATTCAAAACTAAATAAAACCCTAAAGAAATCCAATACTAACATTTTACGCCTTCTAACTGTACTGAAGAGACTTGAATCCAGTTCTTCCAGCAATAGGGAAACGAAATACATAAAAGATGACGACGATATAATGGAAATCCAATTAGGATTAATAAACAAAGAAATATCTGTTGGACTCGCTTTGGAAAAGTTACGTTAATAGTGCATACTGTTTACTTGTTATGAATTAGTTAGAAGACCAATTTTTATTTTTGTTTTACATAAGTAAGTGAATCCTTGACATTTTTTATTTCCACATGTTTCTACTTATATGTTTTCCGATATTCGAAGAAGATTAATTTTAAGTACTTGTTTGTTGTTGTTTTTTTTACAAACCTAACCTACCTAGGTGACTAGGTGGACCATGGCCTACAGACATTTTTAATTTTGAATATTACTCATCATTAAGGTGAACCACCGGCAATGAAAAGTGCCCATGGTACACCCAGGTGTACTATACAGGTGGACCACGACCGATGACCGATTAAAAATTAAGTAAAATACGATTTCATCAAACTATGAATGTAACTTTGTCTGCCCCTGCTCCCTGCGGTTCCCCCGTACAAGCCCCGATCCAGCGGGCAACATCATAATTTTCAGCAATTTTCCCGGTAGCATTCCTCTCGGGAGCCATGGGTCACATCACATGGGACAAGGTCTCCCCCTTGTTGGTCAGACTCGGAACAAATGTTATTATGCTATTAAGTATTCTTGTGTTATGTTATATAATTCCCGATCCCGTGGGAATATCGGGATCAAAAGTAGCCTATGTTCTCAGGGTGAATGTAGCTTTCTAATGGTGAAATTTTTGGTGGTGAATGGTGAATTTTGAATGGTGAATGGAAAAATTTAATGGTGAAGGTTTTTGAAATCGTTCCAGTAGTTTCGGAGATTACCCCCAATATACATACATACATACATACATGTTACCAACGTTACCTCTTTATAATATTAGTATAGAAGACTTATGTATGAGTTTAGATATTTAGTCGAACATTATCAGTTTTGTAACGTTTCAGTTCGGATAATCCTTTAGTGATGGCCGGGCTTGGGACCGTGGGTCTAGAGATAGTGACCCAGCTGCCCGAAGTTGACGCGGTGTTGGTGCCAGTGGCGTCGGGAGGGCTGCTTGCAGCCGTGCTCGTCGCTTGCAAAAAACTCAAGTGTTCTTGTTTGGTTTATGTTAGTTTTTGATATCTCTCTTTTGTGGTAGCTGGTGTTAGGACCGTGGATCTAGAGATAGCTGCCTAAAGTTCTTGTTCATGTCTACGTTTATTTTACTACGGCTGCACACAGTTAAATGGTTGTGTAATATTTTAGGAATCAATTACTTATGTTATCTACCTTTTTATTAAGTGTCAATGAAATGATTTTTTGTTTTCATGCAGGGTGCAGAATGTACCAGAGTTCCGAAGATGATGAAAGCCCTTCAAGCAGGGCATCCGGTGTCGGTACCGATTATTTCCAACTTGGCTGACGGACTCAATGCGTCCATCGTCGGGACTAATGCTTTAGAAACAATTAAAGGCAGACTAGATCGCATGGTAAGGTTAACAAAGATAGCTCTAGGTACATTATCTGCCATGATCCATCATATTTTGTTAGAAGGTAGGTATTACGCACTCACTCAATAAGTTGAATGTGATATAAACTTTTCCAAGACCCATGATAATAAGGAATGAATAAATAACGAATCCCGCCTTGTTTTCTTTCAGTTAGTGGTGGACGAGGTGTTCATTGCTCGAGCTACTATAGCGGTGCTGGAACGTGAGAGGCTCGTTACTGACGGCGCGGGAGTGTGTGCAGTGGCGGCCGTCATGCAGGGGCTGGTGCCGGAACTTAGAGGAAAGCGGTGAGTAGGTACTGACGAATAGGTTGGTGTAGCTACAGATGGCTAACCAAAGGTCTCTGCATACGTAACGTTTCCCGGACGGGACGTGTTTTACATACAAAAACCCAGTGCCATCCCCTCCATCGTCGCCCCGACGGGGTTTTTGTATGTAGAAATTGACACGTCCCGTCTGTGAAACGTTGCGTGTGCAGAGACCTCAAAACAGCAACTAACTAGCTTTGTCCCAGTTATCCCACTAATGTTATAAATGCGAAGTTTCAGTTGTTTATGTGTCAATCACGCAAAACCCGCTGAACGGATTTGGGTGGGCACACGGGTAGTTAATAACCTAGATTAGTACCTAAGATCCTTTATAGCCCAGTATTCCCATTAGAACAGTAACTACACGGTTGAAACCGCATATCCGCCAAAAGGTAGGTAGAAAGAAATGTTAGTAGGTACTACCTAGGTAAACAGCAACGCACTGTCGCTGATATGATTTGAAAATACATGCCTCAAGAAGACATTCAACCTAAGATAGCTAGCCCCTATTAGTCTAAGAGCCCAGAACACTGAACCTAGTCTCATCAGATTACCGGATGAAATATATATAATTAGTTACATTATTAATGGAAACGAAATGGCTATGCTGCAATGCAAAAAACCGGCCAAGTGCGAGTCGGACTCGCGCACAAAGGGTTCCGTACCATTATCAATACAACAGATTTTGTTTTGAAAGGTAAATTGTGGTTTACGATTTATGACGTTTTAAAAAAAAACTACTTAATAGATCTCGTTCAAACCAATTTTCGTTGGAAGTTTGCATAGTAATGTACATCATATATAATTTTTACTTTTATCATTCCATTATTTTAGAAGTTACAGGGGGGGGGACACACATTTTACCACTTTGGGAGCGTCTCTCGCGCAAACTTTTTAGTTTAGAAAAAAATGATTTTAGAAACCTCAATATCATTTTTGAAGACCTATCTATTGATACCCCACATGAATAGGTTTGATGAAAATATTTTTTTTGAGTTTTAGTTCTATGTATGGGGAACCCCAAAAATTTGGTACTTTTTTCTATTTTTGTGTAAAAATCTAAATGCGGTTCACTGAATACATCTACTTACCAAGTTTTAACACTATAGCTCTTATAGTTTCGGAAAAAAGTGGCTGTGACATACGGACGGACGGACAGACAGACAGACAGACATGACGAATCTATAAGGGTTCCGTTTTTTGCCATTTGGCTACGGAACCCTAAAAACCTGGCGGCCATAGTTAAAAATTAAAATGAAAAAAGTTAAAAACATCGGTTTCTAGTACGATAAGATTCCCAAGATTCGTTTGTTCCTCGACACAGGGGAGGGGTCGGAGTATACGATAAAGCTGTGCTGCAAGTCCTAAAGACTGGCCTTGACAGTGCTGCAGGATAAGAAGCGACCCCTCGTACCTAGGAATCTAGTACCATCGGTCTCCTCAAAAATCAAAGTTCATTCGAAAGATCATCAATTTCTGTGTAAGAAAAACCACTGCTGCATTTTCTAAACAGTGGCGAAAGTGGTTGCTGCAGCGATTAAAAGTACTGCAAAACTGCAAATATAACTTTGTAATCTTATACATTTATATAGGATTACAAAGTTATTTATGAAGTTTGTGTTTGTAGAAAACTGGACCGAATAATTTTTAAACTACTCGTTCAAATTGAATGAAATTTGAAATACACCGTCTTTATACAATGCCTGCTTGGTTACAGAAAATTCAGGTTTCTAGTTATAGATTGGGAGGGGGCAGTCGGTCATCTTACCTCATTAGTACCAACTGGAGACTTAAATGGTGGAAAGAGTAGTAAAAGTTATGCCTAAAAAACTCGGTCAGCCGCGATTCGGCCTGGGCCCGTCCGAGCTCAGCCCGTTTTTAGGGGAGCAATCGGGCCTTAGAACTTACCTCATTAGTACCAAGTTGGGACTAATATGGTAGAAAGTAGACTAAAAGTTATGCTTAAAAAACTCGGTCGGCCTCGAGTCGGACTGGGCCCGTCCCTACTCAGCCCACATACGCATTCAGTAGGTCTGAGAATCGGCTACTATCTATAATTTATAAGGCAAAACAACGTTTGCCGGGTCAGCTAGTAATGATATAGAAGATAATAGATAGAAGATAGATAGAAATATAAAAATGACTTTAATTAGTCTTATTGATAGAGTTTTGAGATGTATGAATGTAGCGGGCGGTAAGTAACTACCTACATGAAATATTTCTAGTGCTGTATGCGTTATAAGTGGCGGTAACATCGACTGCGCTCGTCTGTCGCGCGTGATACACAGAGGGCTCGGCGCGAGCGGTCGTCTTCTGCGGTTTGCTGTGGCCTTGCCTGACCAGCGGGGCGGCCTCGAGCAGCTCGCTAAAGCCATCGCAGATGAGAGTGCCGTGCTCAAGAGCCTCGTCACTGAGCAGATGTGGGTGCACAGCGATGTTGGAACTACTTGGGTTGGTATTAGCATAATCAAGTAGATATACATACGGCCGAATAAAGAAACGCCACTTAAAATTTGAGGCGTAATTAAATAATTGAGTAGCTTCTAAATTTAAAAATAGTATGGAAATTTTTGAATTTGGGAGGTGCTTAGTAGGGCATGAATCCTGGAATCTCGGACGCAAAAGTTCGATATTATAATCCCTGGATTGAGTGATCCGATATCGAGATTTGAGCAATTTACTATTTGGGTATAAATTAAGGTTTTTAGCTATATTTTTCCTCATGGAATGAATAAATAGAACTATTAAAATTAATCACAAATTAGTCTACCCCTGAGGAACAGATCTGTAAAGATTTAGAAGCGTAGGGAATTGGTAAAATGTTTAAAACAATAAAAGTAACGTGATTCATTGCAATTTTTAAGACAAGTATTTTTTATACAAGCTCGCATGCAAATTTTCTGCTAACATCATTTTAGTGGTGCGCCTAGAATTTGGCGCGAAAGTTAGACACTTTCGGATTTAAGGATGATTCACGCTACACCGTGCCGCGACCGGGAAAGCTACCGCGGATCTTCCGATGACAGCAATTCGATTCCGACGCGGTAGTTTGACATATTTGACAGCGAGGTTTTCAATTTTGACACCGCGCAAGCGTGTTTGACATCCATTTGACAGCCGTCACAATACCGAATGAACATGAATGAATGGAATAAGAGCGTCGGAATCCGGTCCGATTTACGCAACAAACATTACAATGTTAAACATTACGGGGAAAAAAAGTTGTTATAATTTATTACAATTTGTATATTAAAAGATCTAAACAAGATAAAAGTTAATATAGTTTTCTTAAAAAATGTAAATTACCTACATTTGAACGTAAATATAATTATTTCATTTTATTCATAAATAATGCGTGTGTAGGTAACGGAACGTAATCCTTCGGCGTTCGATATTCACTTTTTTAAGGCCGCTCGCCCACGGCGACTTTTTGTAGCGATACTAACGCGATTCTGCATCGATACAGTCGCGAAGCGGTCGCTAGCTGTGTGCCCTCGCCCACGGGGCGCTCAGATTTAGAAGCGATGCAAACGCGATACTATCGCGCTTCAGTCGCGAAGCAAGTGCAATTCAGTCGCCTCCCTCCGTTTTCTTCCCGATGTCGTCCGACACGGTCGCGCGTTTGCATTCGATTCAGTAGCGATGCTGTAGCGCATTGCAAACGCGACTACCACGCGTTAGTAGCAATGCAGTCGCGCGTATGCTAAACGCGCGACGCATCGCTTCAAAAAGTCGCCGTGGGCGAGCGGCCTAAACGCGCGAAAACAATAACCCTTGTTTTTATTTGACAGTTACTCGTCGACTTCGAATCGATGACAGTCAACTGTCGATTTTAAGATTTTCTGTCAAAAATCCCATTTTCATTCACTCAATTTGTCGTCGGAATCATATGAGTAATCGACGCGTCGATTATTAATTTTCGCGGTGCAAAATTCGGCTGTCAACTGTCAAATGAATCCGATTCCGATGCCGACGGAAGAACCGCGGTACGGTTCCGGGACGTGCCCCGGCCGGGACACGTCCGCCGTGCGCCCGGCCGGGCTAGTCATTATTTTCCAAATAGTATTTTTGTATTTAATATCTAAATACTTGGAATTACTCTTGTCATAAATTACTGGGTATTTGCGCACACACTCTAATAACTTTTTATCGTTCATTTTGCTGAATAGCTGCTCCCTCACTAAGATTTGACGTTGACTGCCCTGCGGGCGCCCGGGCGCATGTGTTCATGTTACGACGTGCCGTGCCGGGGACGGGAAACAATACCCACCGACATATCAACGACGTGCCGACACACGGTCAAGCATGAAATACTTCATACAAAAAGTATACCATAATGATTGGCACGTTGTATCGTGAATCATCCTTTAGGCTATTTGTCCGCCATATTTCCAAAATGATGGGGTAGACGGCCCTCGGGGTAACTTATTTACGTAATGAAACCACTAGTCTTAAATTTATTAGATTTAACACATTTTTATTGTATTAAATTCGCCTTTTTAACGATATCTAAAATCCTAGTATCAATCCCGGGATTGAGCTCTTAATATCGATATCATCCCGGGATTGAAAACCTTCCGATATTGCATGCCCTAGTGCTTAGTTGTTTAAACAGAAACTCAAATTTTGAGTTTCTGTATTCGGCCGATAGGTGCCTACTCACTAATTATGCTATTGAACGGAGTATTGGTGTCGCTAGGTCACCTTTCTTATGTCGCAGCCGGTTGCAAGCTTGATTCCAAGTTGAACCTACCTAATTTTATCAGGTCACGATAATACAAGCCTGTTGCTTAGTTTGCAGCTAGATAGCGCTGTGTGCAAATAAATATGTAATTAATTTGTGTAAAAATTTTCTAACAGGTGTTATGTTTTCCAGGCCAATGTGGTTGTAGAAACTGCTAACGAAGAGCATGCTATGAACTTCAAAGAGCATCTACGCGACACCTATCCGACAGCTAGATTTGCAATCATTGATCTTGATGAAAAACAAAGTTAATGTTCGATAGTTGATTTTCTATTTGTGTGTTAAATTATAATGTTTTTACGATTGCTTACTTATTTATACTGAAATAAAATATATTAATTTGGGATTTTTTTTTATTTTTTAGCCTTAATCATAACTTAAGCGACAGGGTCATCACCCTTGGTTGCCCGTGTGTAGATGACTTGTCCATGGTGTTGAACTACCTGCTTGATTAAACCTGAAAGATGAAAGAAAAAATACCTCAATAGAATAGAAGATTGTAATGGAAAATTGAAAGATCTTTTTTAAAAATTAAATCAGACTCAATATATCAGTTTTCTACTGTCATGGTAAATACAGACTAAGTGATCATCATCAAAAATTTGTAGGTATTATCAGTGTTTAATTGATTCCTATATAATGCCCTTGTCCTGGTGCACTATGGAATAAAGAGCTACTGTAAAATTATAAAAGGTGTAGTGCAGGTACAAAATAATTCAAATAGTGCACACAGCATAATGGGTCTCTGTGCCATGACACAATACCTGTTAGGAAAAGATAGTGCAATTTGTGGCAAACTAGCACCTGAATTTGAGATTAATATTCTCTCAAGACAAACATTTAGTTCATGGTCCAACTAAAACATCAAAGCTCACTTCACTGAGTCACAGCATATATAATAGTACTACTGAGTTCACTTTGGTTTTAAAATGATGATTACAAATAGGAACCTTTAAATGTGAAATCCTCAGGTTCAAATATCAATTTAACACTACTAAGGTGGTCTTCCAACAGGCTAGGTTGACAATTTGACTTCTAAGGTTGCTACACGAGTGTTATTTGGATGTATTTTTGGCATTTATCTAGGATTAAAATCCAACTCAGTCATGTATTTTGTAAATTGAAGCCACAAGTGTGGCTACAATTTATAGCTGTCTTGAAATAAAACATTACCATAAAAATGAATTGCTGCGGGTGCTTTGAAAACATCAAAAGTATCATTATATTTGAGGTGACATTACTTTAACAACTTGTTTTAACTGTCTTCCTTCTGATGCAATATCTACTGGTATGGTTGAGTTAGGGTTGCCAACAGTTTTTTCGAAAAATATAGTATTTGTGGCTAAAAAATAAAGTACGACCCAAAAAAATATGTTTAGTAGATTTTCGAAAAAATACGTATTTTTTGCACTTAACCTTTTTTTCACAATTTCAAATACTCATTCTTTCTTGAATATAAAAAAAAATGTTCCCGACATTCAATCTTTAAATTATGAGCACCTTTTTTATGGCTTTTCTTTTTTTCCCTCTACATACCTACTCGTAGAAAACAGTCCTCTGTAAATGCAGAGAGGAGGAATTTATAAAAGAAACAACTTTTTATAAATTATGCCAGATATATAGTATTTTTGCGTACTATATGTGCTTTCAAAAATATATAGTACGCTGAGCTGAAATATAGTACAATACTATATATTATAGTACGGTTGGCAACCCTAGGTTGAGTAGAGATCATTGTCTAGGATCCAATATCACTTAATTTGTGCTGTTGAAGTCGGATGCCTAATACAAACTGTACCAACCTTTTTCTCTAAGTTCGACGAGTGCTCGCCTGGCTAGAGAGCCACGAACCTTCAGCCTCTCAGAGACGACGGCGGGTGTGATCAGCTTGTACTGCGGGACCTCTTTGTACAATTTGTCGTATGTCGCTTTGTCAAACAACACTTGGTTGTTCAACTTGTCACGGACTTTTCCTTTTGACCACTTCTGCAAAACGAAAAATAAATTGCTTTAATGAATTGGAAAACAAGAAATCGTGGAGTCTACCTACGTGTTTGATTATATCAGACTCAATATATCAGTTTTATACTGTCATGGTAAATCTAGTTATGGTGATCATCATTAAATATTTATGAATACCATATTAAAATAAGAACACGGTAGTACTCCATTATTGTAATAATGTGACTCGAAATGCCGTCGGTTCGATGGCACACTAACATAACCTCACTTTTAGCAATAACAAAATGTTTACCTTCTTCTTAGCTTTGCCACCACCGGATCCCTCCTTCTTCTTCTGGGTCTTTTGTGGCTGCTTGGCCGACGATTTTGTGTCCTTCTTGGGCGGCTAAAATAACAGAAACATTGTTGATTGAGAGCAACGCCACGAGGTTTCAAGTTGCGATCCATAGTCTGATACGGCAAAATTGTATTTTTTATTAAATTAATTAATGCACGTTGTGGCTCATAGCATTTTTGTTTAATTTGTAATAGAATATCAGAAATTTATTGGGTAGATTTTACACTAAAACTATAATTTTGAGAAAAAACCGTGACTGCACTCACCATCTTGAAACCGGAAAGAAAGCGATTTTTGACAATGACAGCTAAAAATATTGACGTCAAAAAATATGCTTTTGTGCTGCCACCTATCGTCGAGTAGATAAACTAGTTACCGGAAACCAGAGTAGTCGAAGCTGCGTAGACCATTCTTTCGTTTTATTAAGTTGGTGATAATTTCGTGGTGAATAATTAAAAAAAAACCTTGTGCTAAAATAATGGCTCTTGCTTGAACCATTGCTATAAGTTTTTGGCGGGAACGAGCCGACAACATGTCGTGCTTTAGTTTTATTTTCGTGAAACTATGTAAACCGGGTTAAATTGTGTAATTTTGGTGGAATCTTATTCAATTTAGTTTCATAAATGTGCACAAGTGCAGAGAAAACAAAATTAAGTGTTAAATAAACATGGACTTTTCGCGATGTCTCCAAATCCGCTTGTTTACCCGTAACCGTAGAAAGTTTTTTTTTTACAGCGGCTCACCTTTGTTCATCATCTTGAAGGTTAAAAGTTGCTACCGCTTTACCATAGTTCCTGACTTGAAAACTTTTAGCCTGATCGGGCCAATTACATGTAAATAATTATTATAGGTGCTTGAAACTGGCAAGATGTGCAAGATGTACGATGCCAATTTTCGCCACCAGACGAAAAAGAACGATTGGTATAGTAAATGATTATGAGGCAGGCGATGAATCAAAACAAGTTAATTTAACTAAATAAAAGTACTTTTACTAAATAAATTAAACTCACACTTATCCACTACCTACCATTTCTTATATAAAAACGAGTACTGACTAGATTAAAGCTCACAACATTGCACCCGATACCTAGCATAGAAGCCATTTACATTTGCGATTGTAACGATTCATAGTAAGCGAGTTCTTCCTCTGTGACTGACGGTCGGAACGCTTCCACTCCTTCCCTAAAGTCTGACACGCCGAGGACGATCGAATCCTCACTCAGTTCACTTTCTTTCACTAAACCTGAAACAAACAACAACTTTTTAATGAGACCTTCCTTTGAAAACAGGCGGCGTCTCTAATATGAAAGGGTTTTTTGAAATCCCAACGGGATCGGGACGTGAAACCGAGGAACAGCTAGTTTACAACTTAAGAAGCAACAAACGTACAAAAACTTTCAGCTTTATAATTTCAGATAAGTACTAAGCTTGATTTAACAAAACTAGATTAAGTAACAAACGAATCTCTAACGTAAGACTATTTATGAATATATCTACCCACTAGCTGTGTTCCACGGTTTCACCTGCGTAAGTCCCGGTCCCGTGGGAATTTCTAAAACCCTTTTTTTTTTCTTTCTTTTTTTTAGCCCCGGACTCTCGAGATGTCATTTGTCGAGTTTTTTCTGAGTTTACAACACTCTTCAATAAAGTCTTGGCGTCGTACATCTTGTACATCTTGTTAGTATCAAGTATTTTGCATAAGTCAGGAGCAATGGTAAAGCTGTGGCAACTTTACCATAACCTTCAAGGGGCTTGGGAGGGAACAGCGAAAAGTTCATGTTTAACACTCAATTTTGTTTCCACTACACTTGTGCACATTCACGGAACTAAATTGAATAAGATTCCACTAAAATTACACAATTTAATCGGGTTTACAACAATCTTGTTAGTAGCAAGTATTTTGCATAAGTCAGGAGCTATGGTAAAGCTGTGGCAACTTTACCATAACCTTCAAGGGGCTTGGGAGGGAACAGCGAAAAGTTCATGTTTAACACTCAATTTTGTTTCCACTACACTTGTGCACATTCACGGAACTAAATTGAATAAGATTCCACTAAAATTACACAATTTAATCGGGTTTACAACATAGTTTAACGAAAATAAAACTGGAGCACGACATGTTGTCTCCGCTTTCCCGCCAAAACCCAAAAACCCTTTCTTATCGGATGCCTCCATCATATGACCCTTTACAACCGAATCATAGCCAAGTGTGCAACTAACTTATAAAATAAATAGCGTATCAAAAAAAAATCAAAATCAAAAATCAAAGTATGTTTATTCATTCGGATATTAGCAAGATATCTCTTTGAAATGTCATTTTTTTTTTATATATTTAATCTACTCTACTGTGTCTTCGGATCGCGACCTCCATGACATGAGAAGAAGACACAAGAAACTCATGGGGTTTTTTTTTGTATATTTTTATTTTTGCAGTAATCATATGATTTACATTGTCGCATATATATTATTGAAGAAAAGTGGAACTGGAGCAATAATCTATACTATAATAATCCTTACTAGCATTACAAGAGCGAAAGTAACTCTGTCTGTCTGTCTATCTGTTCAAATTAGTTATATATAATATACAAAATAATAAACATAAAAAAAAAAAAAAAACACACAATCCGCCCAACACCGCCCAAACCGCCCCGGGACCCACCACCAGAGTTCTGTGGTGCCAGCCTTGCATTCCTTTCCTACACTCTAGAATTTTATTATAAAATTCGTAGGTAGAACCATCTATTTACTCCTTTCCATAACTTATCCTGCTACTTTACCACAGAACTCCATGAATACGCCCCAAGACGAACCGAACGGAACCTATAGGTAAGTTACCTCGATGCAGGCTGGCGACGAGCGCGCGCTGCGCGGCGCGGCGTGCTCCGGCCACCACGTGCGCTAGCTCCGCGCCGGTACACCGCGCCGGCAGCGCGCCCGCCACGCCCGCCAGCGACACCTCCGCCTGGATATTGTAACTGAACACAAAATACATGACAATGAAAACTCACTTTTTGGTTTCGGGAAGATTTTTGATGATTCATTTTATCTTGTAAAATATTTCAAGTTAGAAAACGCTTACTTCCTGCATAACGCAGTGAGGACACTCGTCTTCTCGTCGAGTCCGCAGTACGGGCCCACATACACCATCTTATCGAGTCTCCCGGGACGCAGCAACGACTGCTCCAGCAAGTCGGGACGGTTCGTCGCTCCCATTATGAACACGAAACTTGACGAGTCCGCATCTAGAATTTAATTCATGATGTTAATATCAAAATTACACTTACTTACGCGCGTCCAGTATATACAGGGTTACAGAAAAAGTCGTGCTAGATCCGTTGAGGGCGTGGAGTACCCATCATTTCTGACTTATTTCACTATGAAACACCCTACCCTAAACTTAACCCTTTTTGAGATATTCGACTTTTAATTTTTTCATTGAAAATTGCCGATATTTAAGCTACTAAATTTATTTTTGTTTATTTTGTGTGTCTTATTATTATTATTATTGCATTTTGACATGCGTAATAAGATGCTTAAAGACGTCAATCATTAAAATAGTACATTAGTTAATTGAATAGACCGTAGCAGACAAGTGAAAGTTAAGAAATAAAAAAATAAATTAGAAAGTTTATTTTTCTCTAAGGGATATCTAAAAAAACTATATGGCAATTGTTCGGCAGATGTTTTTTAAAATATTTACGTTTCATCAGCTATCTAACGACGTATAACAATCTAGGGATTGTATTACATTTCGTGGAAAAAAGGGACGCTCCAGTAGTAGTAGTAGTTCTAACGGTACCGCGCCTATTGTCCTTCAAGTTAAGACGCACCGTGCGAGCGAGACAAGTGACGATTTATGTAGGTGCGAATGAAAGAAAAAATGTGTAGAGACCGGTTAGGGCTGTGAATACAACAAGGGGTATTGTTTTGGTTGTCAGTCAGTCTGCTTTTGTGCTTCGTACATAGTAGATGTGACATTGTATTGCTCTTTTTCTCGACTTGGCTGTGATTCTGGACTGTTTCTTCTGATTTGTGACTACTGTGCTTGTTAACCGGACTCTGATTTGTACCTGCGTTACGGAAGTGTTGAAGATGACGTCCTACACACCTGAAGAATATGCTGATATGCTTATTTGTTACGGATACTGCAATTGTGTGTCTGCGCAAGCTCGCAACGAATACATAACTCGCTACCCCGGTCGTCGAGTGCCGGATGTGGCCGTTTTTGACAGAGTTTATCGAAGACTTCGTGAAACTGGCTCTGTTTTGAGACGAAATACAGACATGGGAAGACCACGAATTGACGACGAAGAACAGGACAATGAGATAGTGCAACGCTTTCGAGCGGATCCGACTACTTCCACTAATATTGTTGCCCGTGATCTGGGACTTTCGCAATGGAGAGTGTGGTTTACCGTGCACACTGCTGGCCTATACCCATACCATTATACGCCGGTACACGTTATTGAAGAAGGAGACCCCGCGAGGAGAATGGACTTTTGCAGATTTATGCTAAATGCTGATGTGGAAGACCCAGATTTTCTAAGAAATATCTTGTGGACGGATGAGTCCAAATTTGATAAAGATGGCATAACTAACTATCACAACGCCCATTACTGGGCCCCAAAAGAACTAAGGAATCCCAATAAGAAAAGAGTGAAGGGGTCCCAACGTAGATTCAGCGTGAATGTGTGGATGGGCATTATCTCCAATCATTTGATTGGACCTTACTTTCTCCCGGATAATTTAAATGGGGAAAGCTACGAAAATTTCCTGAGAGCAGACTTGAGTGATTTGCTGGATGATCTGCCACTCAACCTGATCAGGGACATGTGGTTCCAACACGATGGCTGCCCTGCCCATTTCAGAAGAAGTGTCAGAGACTGGCTGGACACAAATTATCCAAACAAATGGATAGGACGAGGTGGGCCGTTGCCATGGCCAGCAAGAAGTCCGGACATTACCCCCATGGATTTTCATGTGTGGGGGTGCATGAAAAGTCTAGTATACAGCGAGCCGAATCCAGTTTCGTCTGTGGAAGACTTAAGACAAAGGATTGTGGATGCAGCTAACAAAATGAGGACCACATTGACCACTGGAGTAGTGAAGACTGGTCTCCGTAGAAGAATGCGACAATGTATCAGAAATAGAGGCGGCCATGTTGAACATGAACTGTAAACAAGAAAAAGTTGTGTGAAAAGCTTTAATAAATAACATTTCATGCTTACCTATTGTTTTATTTTATTTTTTAGGGCTAAGTATAAATTTTCTTCTCCACTGTCGCCTATGAAACTAATTTTTTTTATAATGTATTTGAATAAAACACTTGATTATTATACCTCGTTAGATAGCTGATGAAACGTAGATATTTTAAAAAACATCTGCCGAACAATTGCCATATAGTTTTTTTTTAGATATCCCTTAGAGAAAAATAAACTTTCTAATTTATTTTTTTATTTCTTAACTTTCACTTGTCTGCTACGGTCTATTCAATTAACTAATGTACTATTTTAATGATTGACGTCTTTAAGCATCTTATTACGCATGTCAAAATGCAATAATAATAATAATAAGACACACAAAATAAAGAAAAATAAATTTAGTAGCTTAAATATCGGCAATTTTCAATGAAAAAATTAAAAGTCGAATATCTCAAAAAGGGTTAAGTTTAGGGTAGGGTGTTTCATAGTGAAATAAGTCAGAAATGATGGGTACTCCACGCCCTCAACGGATCTAGCACGACTTTTTCTGTAACCCTGTATGTATGTAGTAGATACCTTCACCTAGGGTCACTCCGTCTAGTTCCGCTAGCAGCTGGGACACGAGACGGTCGCTGGCGCCGCCCGAGTCGCCGGCGGCGCCGCGCCGCGGGGCGAGCGCGTCCAGTATATATGTATGTAGTAGATACCTTCACCTAGGGTCACTCCGTCTAGTTCCGCTAGCAGCTGGGACACGAGACGGTCGCTGGCGCCGCCCGAGTCGCCGGCGGCGCCGCGCCGCGGGGCGAGCGCGTCCAGTATATATGTATGTAGTAGATACCTTCACCTAGGGTCACTCCGTCTAGTTCCGCTAGCAGCTGGGACACGAGACGGTCGCTGGCGCCGCCCGAGTCGCCGGCGGCGCCGCGCCGCGGGGCGAGCGCGTCCAACTCGTCTAAGAACACGATGCAAGGCGACGATGCGCGCGCACTCGAGAACACTGACAGTACACATAGAAACATACTGGTAAATAGTAGAAACATCATCTGGCAAACGGCTCATTGACTCTCAACCTCTGGAGTCATCAAGACGCTTCCAAGAGGTTGAATTTTCTAAACAATATTAGTAGACACATAATCTGTTTGCAGAATTTTCATACAAGTCTGACTTTTTAAAGGCTCCGTCCTGTCATTATCCTCAACAGACTATCGAGAATAACTGACGGGCTTATATCTTCCGGCTTAACAAAGTTACCTTTCCTGACATTTTCCTCAGATTGTCCGATGTACATATTGAGCAGTTCCGGCCCCTTCACACTGAGGAAGCTGACATTAAGTTCTGTGCTGACAGCTTTAGCTACCAACGTCTTACCACAGCCCGGCGGACCGTACATCAGTATTCCTGGAACATGATAAAAATAATGTTCTTTTCATCTGACCAATGTTCCCGTTTGCAAGGGGTAGGTAACATAGAAATCGTTTTTTTTATCATAATCAGCATATTAGTATGGATGCTATTTACCTGATCGTTTAAGATTAGAATTTTTAAAGAGATGTGGGTATTTGATAGGAAACTCAATAGTTTTCAGAAGTTCCTTCTTCAGCTTATCTAGACCTCCAATGTCTTCCCAGTAAACTTTTGGAATTTTAGGTGCGTCAAGCTGATGACTTTGAAGTTTTCTTATGGCCTCTGTAAAAAATACAAAATTCAATGATAAATATTATATTATTATGATCAAATAGGTGCGCCCCGCGGTTTCACCCACGTAAGTCCCGATCCCGTGAGAATATCAGGATAAATATTAGCGTGTTATTCCACATCTCCAGCTATCTACATACTGAGCTTCATCTTAATTTCACCTTCGTAACAGTAGTAGTATAAGATGATGTTACTTTTCCATCTAAGAGACAATAAAATAATTACGGCAAAACTATTCATCATTATCATCATCATCCGAGCGATGTTCCCGGTTGCATTCCTCTTGGGAGCCCGGGGTCCGCTTTTCTACTTTTACGTCATGACTTCGCACGATTTTCGGTCTTGTAGTGAGGCCATTTGCACACACCAAACTTTTCTTATTACATAAGAAACAATCTTAAAATTGTTTACTAACCGAGGCCTGAATTTAAATCTTCTTCCTTAACCATCCGAAGATCAGGATCAGTCAACTGATCCGAACTGCAGTACTGCTTCAAATACGACTCTCTCAGCGCAAAATGTAGTAATGTATCCAAATCTCCATAGAGGAAAGTCTCCGTTTTGGCTGCTATTCTTTGTAAGACTTCTTTAAAACTATTATTGATGCTGCTATCTTTTAACACATCGTCAGTATTATCTACGTCGCTACTTAGGTTTATTTCCATGACTTTAGCGAACCATTCCAGCATTTCCAATCTCTGTTGTAGATTCAACCTTGGTATATTAAATTTGTCTAAGAATAGCCTCAATATATTAGGTTTTAAGTCTTGTCTTTCTGTTATTGCTATAAAAATTATTGTGTGCTTTGTGTAGTTCTGATACAAATCTGTTATGCTGTTCATAAAATATTCCAATACTCTACAATCTTCATTGTTTTCTGGGTCAACTGCGAATACCTAAAAAGATTAATATAAATTATCTTACCATTGGTCACGATAATATCGGCATTAAATGATATTTTCAAGCCATTAATATAAACGAGATTTTGACTACTAGCTAAAATAAATACTGCAGGATGTTGTACTCAGCATAATCCAGCCACAAACTAAGTATTTAGGCTAGTACTAATGGTACTAGACAATGGCTATGCTACATTACAATACTTTTTTTTTATTTACATGCATATTACAATGGCAATACATAGTATGCCGGGTCATTTAGTAAAATATAGAAACAAACATCAGTAGTAGAGCATACATAAGATATTGATACCTTCAGTATGGCATCACACAAGTCATAAAACTAAAAGTTATAGTAAACATGTTGTAAAATCAAAAGATAATATAAATTGCTTACTTCAAAGTTATCTAACATTACAATGACAGGAGCAGCTGCCTTGGCCTTTTGTATAGTCAAGTTGATTTTACTTTCAGTTTGCTTTGCTGTTGAACTTTGTAAGGCATTACAATCTATAGGCAGTATGTTGAGACCTGGAATTCATGTATAAACAATATTTTTTACATCTTCTTTTTCTTTTTGAGTAGGGGTGTGGTTCTCCTAATGTTCGAGTTTTCAGCTCAGCCCTCTAACTTGAGCTTATAACTGCTTTCAGAGATAACAACCAGGGCCAACTGCATGGAGGAGCTCGAGAACCTCTTTTTGTATGATGTATGTTGTCAAATTTAATGTCATTTTTTATCATTTGATGTATTGTTTATATTATCTAGGAGTCTGTTATAAGAAGGGTTAAGAGAGTGGGTCTTGTTGGACAATAAGAATTAGCTTACCATTTGTTTTAGCTAAAGTTTTAACAACAACATGCCTTCCTGATCCAAGACTTCCCGTCAATAGCAACATTGGAATGATCGGACTCAACATTGATGAGGATAAATCATCTGAAAAGTTAATTATAAGTGTTATAAAACTGAAAATTGACTTCCATTCTTGAAACTGGTTCAGAATCCATCACACTTACTCATATCATTATTAATAAAAGGTGTAATAGCTTCTTGTATTTGGGTGAATGTATGTTTAAGACCAGCCGGACAAATATTCAATAGATCTTTCCTTCTAATCCTTACAAATTCATCTTTTGGCTTCTTTAAATGTATATTTTCACCTAAAGTCAGTTGAGTAACTCCTTTCACAATGAAATAAGCTCTTATTACATTATCAGATTGATTTATATTATTTTCTTCAATACTGTCTAATAGTTTCTTGCATTTAAAACTCAGCTTACTATTTGATTCAACTAAATCTAAGTATTTAAAATGGTATTTAGCCGTCATTTCTGGAGTGAGTTCAATGCTGAATGTATCATTTGAGCTTAAAAGCTTAGGAACTTCAAAATAATTATTCAAGACTTCTTTTACAAAGTCATTTGATAAATCAAACTCGTTTATAATCAAATTCACTTCTGCAGCAGCTGCAATTTTGGGTGACAAGTCTATGGAAGGCACTGGGTGAAATGTAACATCAAAATCTTCATTATCCAACCCAAATGATGATGCAATATTATAAAGTTCAGTTTCTGTTACTACAGCCGTATTCTCTTGAACAATCTTAGAACCAACAACTGGTACTATTCTCAAGCTATCAATGTTACTTGTTTTGTCGGACCACAGTTTCCTATGTATCTCTGAAGTTACAAAATCAAGATTGAATCTTGACAGTTTGGCTTTGGTGTTACACTGATCTTTGTACTTTCTTTTACTATTACGTGATAATTTCATTGCTAGCCATAGTATTCCATTATCTAAATAAAATAGGTTAACGCTACATAACTGTATGAACTGTTCTTTTGATATCACAACACTTTTATCCAAAACAGTTGGGGTATAATTTTCTAACTTGTCTTTTACCAGTAAATCGGAAATGTATGAGGGCACAATCTTGAAATTGAATACTTCCATGTTCTGTTGCCCTTGCTGTTTTTTCCTCCATGTAATCCTAGATTTTATGGCTAGGAAAACAAGAAAAGAGTAAAGGTTGTACTTTGGATAGATGACTTTCAGGCAAAACTTTATCACCCATAACTTAAGTGAAACGTTATCATTCATAGTAACACAAAATTCACTTGGAAACTAAATAACGAACTAAAATAAACAAACCGGCCGCGAATATTTGCGAACAAGTTCATGTAAAATACAATGTTTTTCTCTATTTTTTCAAAATACGAGTTCGAGGGGTGAGATAAATGGGTATAAATTGACATTGACAGTGACAAATGGTTCTAATCCATGACCATATGATTTTGTATTAAAGGCTAAACGTTTTTTTATGTTTGGTGAAACTGATGCCATCTGTCTTCGAATAGAATAACTAGACAACGGAAGTGGGTCGGTCGAAGCTTTGTAGTCTCTTTTCAGTTTTGCAATGTTGGCAAAAAAATGGCCTGTTCCTTTTATTTTTAACCGACTTCAAAAAGGAGGAGTTTCAAAGAAGTCGCCTTATTATGTAAATTGTAAACAGTTATAATATTGGGAAATTTAAATGGATTAATTCAATAGCATACCCAATTTAGAGCTAATTCATAAATAAGCCAAAAATGTATTTGAGCTGGGCTACTTTCAACAACATTCGAATGCTTCTCATGGCTTGCATGCCGATAGTAATATTCTATTTGATTTGGTTGGTGAACACTTCTGAGGGTATTCGAAGTGAAGAAGGGTCATTGTTAGATTTAGTTTGCTGGCCGGATGGTAATGCTATTCCTGTTATTATAGCATGTGGTTCTATTATTGCTGTGGTTATAGAGGTGAGCACCTCTTAATTAGGATAAAATATGGTAATTAACTACCCACCAAGAGACGATGGTAAACACACATGTTTTCCTCTTCCTTGTCGTGCGCTCGTGGTGGGCAATGTAAGCCTATTAATTTGTACCACCGCAGGGCAAGGGCCTCCTCTTAGAAGGGTTAGGCAGTAAGACGCCAATACCTACTCTGAATTGGCTAATGTCCCGTAATGCCTTCGGACCGAGGTGAGGCCTAAGGCATGTCAGTTTCCTCACGATGTTTCCCTTCGCCGTAAGAGCGAGCGGGCATTGCACGGTCGACCGCGATTCGAACCTACGGCCCTCGGAATGGAAGTCGGGGTATCTACCACTAGACCAAAACCGCTAGTAAAACCTAGTTATCAGAAATATTTAAGAAATTATAAGGTCTAGAAATTCGAAATAACTTCGCAACAATGTTTTCAGCTATACGGTTTGTATCAGCTTTTTAAAGCTGGCTTGCCAAAGAGGGAGTATGACGTGACGAATGGACTATTCTACTACATCTGGGCCCTCATTATTATGATCTTAATATTCCTCGCTATCATGTTTTATTCGGGACTTCAGTCTACTATAATAAGAGGTAAGAATACGGTCAGATGGGTGACTCATTGACCGCCATTTCGCCAGATAGTCACACGTAGTAATCTACGATGACGCACGTTTACTAAGAAGGTACCTGTTGAATGTAGGTATGATGGTAGGAAGATGGCAGCAACCCGTTCCATGACTTCTACGCATATATGTTATAGCGTCCCAAGCTATAACCAGCTAGGGTATGAAGAGATGGGTCCGCTGTTCCGTCCGGCCACCCCGGAGGGCAACCGTGCGGGATCAGTTATAGACAGATCGTGTCCCCAAAACGCTAGTTTCGGTTCTCTGATAAGGGAGAGCTTCCCCGTACCCAAAACGGCACTACCAGATTGTCCAGACTGGTACCGGAGCAATGAAGCCGCTCACCACTCGTCCCTCGAAAGAGGAGCTAACGACAACCTCGCTGGGGCCGGCGGAGAGGCCACCTACCACATTTCCATGTGTGGTACCGGAGCTGTTAAAGGCACGCTCACTTCCCGGCATGAATCCACATGCCTACCAAGAGCCTATAAATCCTGGTAAGGACCGGTCTTCCCTAGCGTAGAGACCTACGCTTTCTGGCACAGCGCAGCCGGAGATGCGGCACCCCGAGAGGCACCACTAAGGCTACTCCTGAGCCTCGCGCACTCGTCGAAACGACGTGCAAAGCGCTCGCCGCGTATGAGGACGACCCCCGGTGACAAGCATACCAGAGTTGACAAACGTGCCGCCCTCTGCGGCTGAAAACCACAAACCCCCGCGAGGCCAAACCCAAGTTGGGCGACATCTCCTTACTAAGCCACCGATAGATGTGGCCGTTCTGGCTGCCGGGCCCTTAGTTCTCACTCCCGAAACCCACTTGCCTCGGGTATGTGCAAGCAGGAAGATGGCAGTGGAACGAGTTCCGACCTGAATTCTAGGTGGGTATAATAGATTATCCTAACAATTTCATAACGTCCATACAGCAAAAATTAAAGGCGGCATAACAAAAGCTATGCTACGATACGCAAGCGATCTCTCATCAAAAGTAGCCATAGACAGGCTGCAGACGAGATTCCATTGCTGCGGGCGAGTCAACTTTCAAGAATGGTTCTTCATACCGTGGTTTCTAACGGGAGACAACGTCGATTCTAAGACAATGTTAGTCATATCTCTGTACCTACTTTGTTGTTTACGTAGATAGCACCTGTGGGTGGGTTCCCAACGAGTCACCCCAAACGTGTAACCCCGTTACTCGTTGGTAATATTTTTTCCCATCGAGTAACCCTTTACACCAAGGGTGACACGTTGGGAACTTCTTTTGTAAAAAAAGTTGCAACGAGTCACCCTGTTACTGGTTGGGTAGTTTTTATGGCTTAGGGGGTAACTCGGACACAAAATATCTCATCCACGGCCGAGTTTCCTACTTGAATATTTTGATGTAGCCTTCTCGGGCGAACCACATATCTCAGTATCCGAGATTACTTCGTTCACAATTTGAAGTAGTAAATTCGGCCAAACATAGACTTTTGGAGGAATAGCTTAAAATCACATACTATAAATTGTTTTGTTTTATTTGCCGTGGTACTTACCCATATACAACAACTATTGGAAATAAAACATAACAACTATAGCCGCATAAAAATACGAAACAATGACAATGTCAAATAAACGAGTAATGATTACCATACTCAATTCAAAAATTAAATCAATATTTTACAATAATATATTAATACATACACAAAGAAATAAATAGCATCTACTTTAATTATAAACATAATTTTAAACAGACTTCCAAAAAAAAATTAAAAACCGTCTTCAAAAAAAAGCATAATATAACCTCGCCTACATACAGTGCCACCGAGTTATCTGTTATGTAATCTGAAGTCGGGCAGTTTTACTGGGTGGGGTGGGTTTGTAGTTTGGCTGCCCGACTTCAGATTACATAACAGAGAAGTGGGTGGCACTGTATGTAGGCGAGGTTATTTTATGCTTTTTTTAAGTCGGTTTTTTTTTTTTTATTTCATCCTTTTTAGTGTACTTTCAACTACCACTAAAATCATTAAAATTGTATCCATAACCTTAATCATGATGAGAAGGTGGTTTCAGATGTGGCGAATCGGAAACCATATTCTCATTCATCGGTATCTATAAAAAAAAACCGACGAATTGAAAACCTCCTCCTTTTTAACCGACTTCCAAAAAAGAAGGACGTTCTCGATTCGTCGAGTTTTTTTTGTATGTTCCCCGATTACTCAAAGATGCCTGAACTGATTTGGATAATTCTTTTTTTGTTTGAAAGGAGATATATCACAGTTGGTTTCATAAAAATTTGGTGAAGATCGGATGAGGATCTACGGAGTGATGAACAGGATTGCACCTCGAGAGTGTAGTAAAGTGCTCAGTTTTTTTTTCCACCAGTAGAATAAGGCCATAATGAATAGATACTGATGAATGAGAATATGGTTTCAGAGTTTCCACATCTGAAACCACCTTCTCATCACAGAACTCCACAATGATTAAAGTTATGGATACAATTTTATAATTATTTTAGTGGTAGTTGAAAGTAGGTTACACTAAAAAGGATGAAATAAAAATATTAAAAACCGACTTAAAAAAGCATAAAATAACCTCGCCTACATACAGTGCCACCCACTTCTCTGTTATGTAATCTGAAGTCGGGCAGTTATACTCGGTGGGTTGGGGTTGGGTGGCATTATAGTTTGGCTGCCCGACTTCAGATTACATAACAGATAACTCGGTGGCACTGTATGTAGGCGAGGTTATTTTACGCTTTTTTTTAAGACGGTTTTTAATTTTTTTTGGAAGTCGGTTTAAAATTATGTTTATAATTAAAGTAGATGCTATTTATTTCTTTTGTGTATGTATTTTTATTTTATTGTAAAATATTGATTTAAGTTTTTAATTGAGTATGGTAATCATTACTCGTTTATTTGACATTATCATTGTTTCGTATTTTGATGCGGCTATAGTTGTTATGTTTTATTTTCAATAGTAATAACAACTATTACCACCACCAATGCAAAAAAAAACAATTTATAGTATGTGATTTTAAGCTATTCCTCCAAAGTCTATGTTTGGCCGAAATTACTACTTCAAATTGTGAACGAAGTAATCTCGGATACTGAGATATGTGGTTCGCCCGAGAAGGCTACGTCAAAATATTAAAGTAGGAAACTCGGCCGAGGATGAGATATTTTGTGTCCGAGTTACCCCCTAAGCCTTTTTATCCCAACGAGTAACGTTTGGGGTGACTCGTTGGGAACCCACCCCTTTTATCATGGCATGCACATTGGCTTATTTATCAGCCGTTCATATTTAATCTCAATAGCCCATTGCCACTACAAACATATCGCCTCCATTCTGCATCGGTGCAATAGGGAATAAGAGTTAAGAAGAAAAACTTTTTATAATAATCAAGTAGGTATGTACGTATATTTAACAATCATCAGCTGTCAGCTGTTTTTTTTTCAATAATTATTACATTGATGTTCCTAACAGAAGTAGAAGAACAATTTATTCAAAGTCCCAATAGATTTTATTCAAGTTTTTGTTACTTTTCAGATAACAATTAAATAATTGAGCATATTTTAATTTAATACAAATTAAATTCAAAATTAAAATGGTACATTTTGCATTTTTAATTATGGTGTGTAAATAATGGTGTGTAAAAAACTATTTTTATTTTATTTAATTCTCAGGGTGGGTTCCCAACGTGTAACCCCGTTACTCGTTGGTAATATTTTTTCCCATCGAGTAACCCTTTACACCAAGGGTGACACGTTGGGAACTTCTTTTGTAGAAAAAGTTGCAACGAGTCACCCTGTTACTGGTTGGGAAGTTTTTATCCCAACGAGTAACGGGGTTACACGTTTGGGGTGACTCGTTGGGAACCCACCCACCTGTGCAGCGTTACGAGTCTGTGGTTTGAGCACTATCTCAACAAATGGTAAGGGATAAGGTCTAAGGTGTAGCATGCTTAGAAAGTACGCCGGGGGTGGGACAAGTTCCTATCTTCCTTAGTGGGTGTACTTATCACGGACTATTCCATTAGGTGCTTGCTATCCTTGAGACCGGTCGCGGTGGTGGGAGACAAGTTTCATGCTCCACCAAATAATATCTGCTTTAACATCATTTAAGGGGCATGTTTCACGAGCATGAGCCAACAGAGGGCTACATTTTATGGACACAAGCAACACGTAGGTACCCGTGTGATGTTTTTGTGTGTAAATTATTTTTACGTGCATGCGTGACGACACGTGGGTGGGTGACGTGAGCCAGGCTATAAAACATCCATAATCACCAGAAATGACCGCAAGTTCGTGGCAGACAACGTTCCCTACAGTTGCTGTTCGATGGACGCAATGTACCCCTGCATTCATCATGGAGTTACTCAAATGGGAGTCATTTACAAATACAATCCATCTGTAAGATTTGTTTAACAATAATCTCATTAAATTATCCTATTTTTTTTTATCTATATTTCCTACAAATATTGTAAATTGAGGATCCATTGCTCATCCATCAGATAATCAAACAAAGAAATATTATATGGGAAGACTAATAAACCTTACTATATTATGAATTACTAGCTGCGCCCCGCGGTTTCACCCGCGTAAGTCCCGATCCCGCGGGAATTACGGGATAAAAAGTAGGCTATGTGTTATTCTAGGTATCCAGCTATCTATATTCCAAGTTTCATCGCAATCGGTTCAGTAGTTTTTGCGTGAAAGAGTAACAAACATCCATCCATCCAAACTTTCACATCTATCTATTACTATTATAAAGCGGAAGAGTTTGTTTGTTTTTTTGTTTGTTTGTTTGAACGCGCTAATCTCAGGAACCACTGGTCCGATTTGAAAAATTCTTTCGGGGTTGGATAGTCCATTTATTGAGGAAGGCTATAGGCTACTTTTGATCCCGATATTCCCACGGGATCGGGACTTATGCGGGTGAAACCGCGGGGAGCTGCTAGTTTATAATATTAAGTAGGATAGGATAGTAGGATGATGCAGTAGCTCTGAAACTAAACAACAGCTTTCTATGCGAATATAGTAGTAATAGCTGAAATTAAATTGTTGAGCCGTTTCACAAAAATCGGTCAAATCATTTCGTCTTATTTATTTCTTGCGAGATAAAAAATGCCTGACAAATATCTTGCTCTAGAAACAACTTACGATATGGAAAGATGGCTGTGAAGAGAAATTGATAAAGGAAATGATGGCAGTTTCATGGCGATTCAATGCCGTTATGCTGCTTATTTTATTGGCAATGGTTAGTATTACTCGAAAGTGGTTAAAATACTTAGATTAAAAAAAAAACACTTTTATTAGTTAATAATAACTGAAGCTCTCATATAAATAGGTTGGTGGAGCTCTCATATAAATGAGAGCTCCATTTCAATATTTATTTTATTAGTTTTTAGTATTTGTTGTCATAGCAGCAACAGAAAAACATCATCTGAAAATTTCAACTGCCTATCTGCACGGTTAATGAGATACGGCTTGCTGACACATACAGAATGACAGTGGAGTCTTAGTAAAAGGTTCCCTTTTTGCCCTTTGGGTACGAAACCCTAAAAATTGTAATTTTGTTTAGATTCTTCAAGTGATTACAGTTAGATACCTTCACACTGCATACAAGAACGGTTTGCATGTCGGCAATCAGTTGAAATGCAAGGCCTACCTACTAAGGTCAATGACCGACACCGAAGCCCCTAAAACCCCCAAGAAGAAATATTATAGAAAGAAGAAAGCGAGAGAAACTCGAACTTTGCAGTGGGTGACAGGTTTCAGAAGGGGAAAGCGACGATATAACACTTCGTCCGATGCTTATAGTTCTGATGAACTGCTGAAACCTATTTATGAATAGATAGTTGCACTCGCGCAAGTCCCGATCTCGTAAAAGTATCCGGATAAAACGTGGCCTATGTTACTCCCAATGAGGCAATGTATTTATTCATATTAAATTTCTTAAAAATCGGTCTAGTGTTTTAGCGAATACCCCCAACATACATGTTACCAACGTTACCTCTTTATAATATTAGTTAACAGAAATAACACAGTAAACTGGCCTAAGGGGATAATTATGTTGAAATTGTTTAGTTTTTGTTGTGTTTGTAGGTGGCATTGTTTCTTACACTTTAGTTTAGTATCCAGACAATTATGTCTAGGGGTGTTGATGCATGCATATCCACATTTTAGACCAGTCATTTTTTGTCTAGAATGTGGATAGGCTTTGAAATAATAATAAGTTTTTGTCTTAAAACTACACCAAAATGTAGGAAACAATGTCACCTACAAATATTAATGTAGTAAAAAAACATTCGGTCATGAAATAATCAACAATTTTCGATGAACCCGACAGGGATTTGAGTTTAGCTCGTATATACCCCTTATTAAGGTAGTTTATTTACTAGTAATATCATAGTGGGGTTATGTATGTCATGTAGCCAAAACCGTCATGAATAGGTTAAGTTGGTATAAGACGCATGTGCGAGCAAAACGCTTAGTTTCACTTAGAATTCAAATACTTTAACGTTATAAACTTTTAAATTATTTGCCTAGGCTAATCCAGTAAGAAAATAACGTCTTACTAAATCTAACATGGATCTGTATTTTGTATTTCTATTGACATTGATCTAGTAAAAAAATAAATTAAGTATATAAAACATATCAGTATTTCATACATTTATTTATTTATTTCAAGCACCCGTCCTTATTTTAGAAGATATTTCAAATAATAAATACAATAGGTAGATATAAATTACCCTTAGAAATTATTGCAAATACTAAATGAAACTCTTTAATACTAATATAAATGAAAATGACGTCTATCGATGGGTGGAATGACTATATCAGTCAGTACATATTTTTAAATTAATTTAATTGCAAAAAAAAACCGAATAATATTAATATAAAATAATTCACAATCTAAATACAGTATTTGGCTCGAAATATGAGCAACAACAGCTGCTAGCTGATAATGTAATTATGTTGCTAACAAATCTCAAATTAAAATTAATGAAATTGTTGCTGACAGATCATTTTTAGGGTAACATACCCAAATGGTACCCTATTACTGAGACTCCGCTGTTTGTTTTTTGTATGGGCGCCCCACTTAAATATTTATTTTATTACGCTTTTAGTATTTATTGTTATAGCTACAGAAGTATCTACATCATCTCTGAAAATGTCATATGTCTAGCTATCACGGACAGGTGACAAAAGCACAGACAAACAGCGAAGTCTTGGTAAAAGAGTCCCGCTTTTACCCTTTGGGTACGGAACCCTCAAATGCCACGAAAGCAACAATTCCATTAATTTCAATCAAGATTTGTTAGTAACAAGAGTTACATAATTAGCTAACAAGCAGAAAGAGGCATCAGAACAATTTTAAGGATCGCCTCCTTGCATACTGTCGTCAGATTTTTCATGCCAATCACTGTATTGTATTTGGTGATTGCTGAATTGTATGACCTCCCATACGATCCAGCAGCTCTTAAATCGAACCACGTAACTGAATATGCTGCCATGGTTAAAATCTACCTACTCTTTCACTAAACGTAGGATTTTCAGTACTCTTTCAGGGTAGGTTTACAGTGTTTCTTTCTAATATTTGTGTAATTTGTATTTTGGTACAAGAAAGGATTTTCGATCTATTTATTTGAGATTAGCAGTGCCGCGACTTCGTCCGCCTAATGATTTTGAAAATATAATAAGCCTTCCTCAATAAATGGACTATCCAACAATGAAAGAATTTCCAAGACCAGTGGTTCCTGAGATTAGCGCGTTCAAACAAACAAACAACCAAACAAACTCTTCTGCTTTATAACATTGTAAGATAAATCGTGTGGCTTGCCAGCTTCACATGTACCTCCCAGAGCCAGTATTCAGTTACGTGGTTCATCTATACAAAAATTAAACTCTACAATTTACCACAATACGCTCCTAAGATTTCTTGTCCTCGAATTTGTGTATTTTGTGCGGTTCGGCTAATTCTTTAAGGCGATGAAGGTTGTCCCACCACAGCTTGAGACGGTGCCGGCGGATTATATTGAACCAGGGAGTTACGGGACCCTCGAGTGTGGGCATGAATCTGAGAAATAATTTTTTTTTATTGAAATTGGAGTTCATATGCCGGAGTAAGTCGTGAACACATTCACATACAAAGAATATACGGGTCGAATTGAGACCCTCCTCCTTGTTTGAAGTCGGTTAACAAAAATAAAACAATATGCTTTTAATCATATGCTATACAATCCTACTAATAAAGGTAGTTAAGGTTGCATTATAAAGGTGAGTGAGATGAGTATGTTTGTTATTCCTTCACGCAAACACTACTAAATCGATAGCGATGAAATTTGGTATGCAGATAGTTGGAGATCTGGATTAACACATTTGCAATTTATTTTTTATTTCGATACTCCCGCGGGATCGGAACTTATATAAATATAAAGCTTATTATAAAGCAACAGCTTGCTACCGCCCTGTAGTAATATTGCTAACTGCGTTCTTCGTATACGTTGAACTCAGCTTTAGGCACGAAGCAGTATTCGGATATCTCGTTGGAGTTGGGTTTGATCTTGACGTCGTTCTGACAATTGTGTACTTACGCGTTGAACTCAGCTTTAGGCACGAAGCAGTATTCGGATATCTCGTTGGAGTTGGGTTTGATCTTGACGTTGTTCTGACAATTGTGTACTTACGCGTTGAACTCAGCTTTAGGCACGAAGCAGTATTCGGATATCTCGTTGGAGTTGGGTTTGATCTTGACGTTGTTCTGACAATTGTGTACTTACGCGTTGAACTCAGCTTTAGGCACGAAGCAGTATTCGGATATCTCGTTGGAGTTGGGTTTGATCTTGACGTCGTTCTGACAATTGTGTACTTACGCGTTGAACTCAGCTTTAGGCACGAAGCAGTATTCGGATATCTCGTTGGAGTTGGGTTTGATCTTGACGTCGTTCTGACAATTGTGTACTTACGCGTTGAACTCAGCTTTAGGCACGAAGCAGTATTCGGATATCTCGTTGGAGTTGGGTTTGATCTTGACGTCGTTCTGATAGAAGAGAACGTGATCGATCTCGTGTTCGCCGTACACGCCGTCGCCCGGGTCGTGGTAATGCACGCGGGTCATGAATGTGAACAGTGCTGGGTCCATCTGACACATGGAAAATATGGTTTTTTTCCCAAATAACCTCGATACTGGCCATCGTTGTAGCGTTAACCATACTATTACATTACGTATTACGATACGTTTTCGTTCGTAATAATTCGTGTGCTAACGTACTATGGAAACGCGCAGATTGCATACCAATCAGTAGGTATACTTACGACTAATTCGTATGCGGTCTGCGCGCTTTCATACTATTTGGAAGGATGGGATAGTTCGTACGTCTCCGTACGTTAGCGCACGAATGAAATTCAGACCAAAACGTATCTAAAGTGCGCCCGGCTTATAGATAAGCATGCTACATCTTGCACATGGGGATAGTTGGAGTAGTTTAGGGATATCGGAAGTCACGTACAATGGCTCAATTATGAGGCTAAGTACGGCAAAAATCTTTCACTTGGAGAGATAGTAGTCTAAGGTTTATGAAATAAATAATAAAAATAACCACAAAAAGGATCGATAGTACTCCTTATTTCCTGTCATGTCAATATTAGCGTAAGAACAGCCGTTATCAGATGACCGAAGTCTTGAACTCTATACAATGGATTTCCGCGAAGCTGTACCGCCCTTGTATCGCTATATTGTAAACTATACAGTGTTTTTTCATAGGTACCTATATGAAAACTAAAACGATGTATTACTAACAAAGTAAAACCATTTGTTTATGAGAATTGAAATACAATCTATAGTAAGTCTATCAGTTTATGTAGGTACCTAATTAATAAAAATAAGGAACTTATATTAAATTAGGTACTATAATAAAAAGTTCCGATTCCCAGATCAAACCCACATGACCAAATTTTATAATTATTAAGTGAAAACGACTGTAGATTTCGGCAAAACCAGTAAAAACTGTGTGACTTTTATAGCCTTATTAATAAAAGTGGAATAGCGTTGGAGGAGGTTTACTACGTTTTGTCTCTGTCTGTCAACTTTGAAAGCTCTTGTCACGGAAAAAGACAAAGCATGTTATTCCTTCTCCGACCCTACTCCACATTTATTAATAAGGCTATTAGAGACTACTAATTTAAATTCTGTTTATGATTTATGTCTGTAATTTTATAAATTTTTTTCTCAATGATGTTGACAATGATTTTACCTGATCCATGGGTACTCCAAGTTCATAGTTAAGCCTGCGCCTAGCTGCTGTTATGATGTCTTCTGCCTTATCATCTACATACAATGGGTGGCTGCAACAAGCATTTGTATAGTAGTCCGGATATGTCACCTGAAATTATAAACAAAGCCTAGCTAAAACTTCAGAGACCTTATTAATGTCAAGGAGATATTATGATTGTATTCCATATTGCACCAATCAGGAGTCACGCTAACTGGCATTTTGTTTTTCTCTGGGAATATCTGCCTGCAATCAGTTCTGGAACTCTAAGCAGATGTTTTCTGAGAGTTGAACTGGGGTGGGAGCGAGGCCTTCATTGAGGCTGCTCATTTGTCAATACATATGAGCAGAGATTTTCAACTGGCAGCCATAAATAATCTTGTATCAAGCTCCATAAAAAACAAATTTAAACATGATTAATGTCCTTTTTTTTAATAACAATTGTAATGAAAACAAACATGTTAGAAGTCGTATTTTCCAAATATTGCTTCAACCATCTGAATGTTTACCTTCTGGCTAGCTCGTCGCTGTAACAGCATATCCCCTCTCTTGTTAAACAAGAACACGCTGAAGGCACGATGTAGCAGCACCTCTCCGTCTGGGCCTACTTTGTGACATTCCCTCTTAGTAGCTGTCCCGAGAAAGTTGTCTTTTTCGTCCACTAACAAGCATATGTCTTTGTCTAAGGCTTCAGCCTGGAAAATTAAAAACATTTAATAAAACTGAATGTGTTGTTGTTAATGGATTTGTTTGCTTCTTCAAAATTATTAGTTTTAGCTTCTGGGGACTAAAGGGCTGGTTGCTACTTTGTTATCCAAATAGGCAATGCAGTCATCCACATGGGTATCATACCTTTTATAGGGACACATTTGTGTTTTTTTGTATTTTTATTAGTCAGAAATACGATAGTTCAATCAAGTTCTTATAATGTAAAGTATATTGTTCACAATTATTATAATGTAATGTGAGAGTTTGTCTTTTCATTTCTTTAAATGTATTCAATACAAATTAAAAATTATATAATGAAATGAAATTTAGACCCAGACCCAATACTATTTTGGTCCATTTAATCCAGATTGTACACACTGCAAAAAAATTCTGCTACCAGAGCTGTATTTTACTGCTCCAGTGACTGAACACACTCTACAGTTTGTTAGTCGTAAATAAAAGCACGAAGCATTTTTTTTTCTTTTTACAAAAACAATCCAATGCGTTTACGTAAGAAACCCACATTTTGAAAAATATCACGTGAGATTGGAGGATGGGGGAGGGGGTTGAATAAAATCTCACGACATCTCACCAGGGACAGAAAATTTCAAAAAACACCTCACGTAATTTATGTGTGAAGTTTTTTTTAAAATGTTAATGGCTTGCATTTAACTTCACTTCACCTGATAGGAAGCGACAATGAGTGAAGTTGAGTAAACATAATATTTGAGTTCTGTTTGAAATGTTTATTATTGTTTCTCTGGGCATTTACCGCACTTAGCCTCATAATTTTGGGCCATTGTATGTGACTTTAAATAATTTGAAACACATGCTTACCTGTAGTGTATCAACTCCATCTGTGACTTCTGGTTGAGGCTTACTTGGTTCTGACGCCAAAAATCGTTTCTCAACATGTGCAGTGGATCTCCACAGAGATCTCGTCAAGTTTCTTACCAGCATCTTTGAAAAACAACAATGGAATGATGGTTTACTGATTTTGACATGAATATAGAGAAGATAATGTTTATTTATGAATATGATAATGACAAGTATTTCTTCTGTTATGTTAATAAAGTTATTTCAACATAAGAATTAGATAAGATACAATCAAATGGGTGCTACAGTTTGGGGCTTGGTTCCGAGGTTAGGTTGAGCAGGATATTGGTAGAGGAATTTTGTATGAAAGAATAATCTGTAAATTAATCTTAATTCCAGAACTCAAATCCTAAGTCGTATATTTTTAGGCATAGATCATGATCACGTAAACTTGTACCATCGAAAGACGTTGCGGGGTACATACGTACGCTATGAGTTGACGTAGATAATACTTAATTACAAGCGTTTTGCAGGTACTTATTTATTTCTGGTCTTGCGAAAAGAAAGCGACAAAGTAAGGTGATCGATGGGCCCCTTATGTTTTTGATTATTTTTTGAAAAGATGTGAATTTTCTGCCCACCTTTCTGAATTATGAATAGCGAAATATCATAAATAAAATTACCTTGGAGTATTATTAAATGGAGCCCAATTTACACAGCTGTATCATTATTTTTGGGAACACAAAACCAAAACTTTTTTTTTTTGGAATGACAGCGAATCAGACAGTGAAATGACAGCTCAAATGACAGTGAAAGTCAACATTAAAACCGTCAATGTCAATTTTGTTCTTCCTTGACACTGGCAAGTAACCAAAAATGTATCTATTGAAAAGAAAAATAAATAGCTACTTCCGGTTCCGATAGATTTGCCGAATTTCGAAGTCTTCGTTTTCTTTCGACTCGATGCAAGGGAAGTTACTGTAGAAACATACTATGCCCACGTACGCAACGCTACGTATGCATGCAAAACTTTGCATAATGGATTTACTGAGGCAAAAAATCGTCTTTTTACCAGTATATCTACTTAGATCGGTTATTCAATATTACGTATGTACTCTCTATCCTACCCTGATAGAATTAGGTACATAGGTGTCCGAATTACCGTAAATAACCTTTTATCCTGCTGTGCAAGAAATTAACTTTAGAAATTAATATTAAAATATTATCTCTTTATCTTTTGATATGCACAAAGTTCAGTGCCATTAATCACCCGCTTGCTTAGGTAAGTTCCTATTCTATAATTAATTCATAAACATTCCATAAATGTGTCGGCTCGGGAACAGGAAGCGACGTTTCCCAGAATAACTTCTTTCGTCGCAGGAGTCTGTGCGGTGCATACGTTTCCATGAATCTAGTGTTCAACTTTCACTTCTTATTTATGGGAGAATTGGTTAAAAATGTCAAATGTTAAATTAGCTATACGAGTGCGACCGTTTACGGACAAGTAAGTTAAGTTTTTGATTGTAGGTAGGTACTAGGTAGGAAGGAAGTAGGTACTAAGTATTTTAAAACGCCTGAAAAGCTACCTACTTATTTAGTCCCGGGACTCCCGGGTGGTGTAGGAGATCCAGCAACCAATGCTGGTTTGTGGCGTGTCGGGCGAACCCCCGACTTCGACGCAGAAGGTTGCGGGTTCGATTTCCGCCGGGCACAAGCATTTATGCTGACCATAAATGTTTATTTCTGCTTCTGGGTGTTTTCTAAATGTGTATTGTATATATTTTCACAAAAAAAGGCATTATAATGTTGGGTACCTCCCATAGTTCAAGTCTAGTTGCTTAGTGCACAGTTTGGTTGGGGCTATATTGTGGTGAGTTCGACGTCCTGCTTTTTTATTTATCTTTACTTTATCTTACCTAATAATTTTCAGGGAGTTAAAATCGGAAAAAGACGGTGTTCCTGTTGTAAATGTCATCGATAAACATACAGTTACCATAACAAATACAAAAGTGAGTTCCTCTTTACAATATTAGTGCCGTTCATTATAAAAAAATATTTGCTTGTGCGTACCTACCTATACTGAAATCGCTAGTAGGTAGGTACGTATTGCCAAACCAGCGAGATGCATGAATCTGCTATTTGGTTATTGATGGATCAACGCACAACCTGAATCGCTGATAGTACGGAGCTGTAATTTGGAGAGAGCTCTTTTATATATTTTTTCGAAATTCTCACCGCGGGACACAGTTAGTTTCGACCTATCATTTTGCTTGCAGGTAAGTGTGTCAGGTGCTGGTGACAGCAGAGAGAGAATCCGCCGATATTATGCTGATTACACGTTTGATAGTTCTTGTCCAGTCAATCTTCCCGCGTACGCGTCACAGGAAAAGGTAAGCAAAACCATAGTTATTTATCTAATAGTTAGTTAGCGCTCGGTGCTGCATTTCGTAGGTCAATTCAACCCAACTTCAAAATCAGTGTTTATCTGATCTGATCTATACGTAGGCGATCTGAAGTCTACCTATCCTATCTTTTATGTTACCGAAAATTCCATACGATTGTTTTGGTAGTTGGTAGGTTAGGTACTACCCGAAATCCCAGTTTTGTGATAAGACGATGTCCGCAACTGCTCACCTTGTCTATAGTCCCAACTTGGAGCTATACCTATTGTTCAGTTTTAATAAAGTTAAATTTAATTGCTACGGCATTACCCTCATCAAACATTTTTTCCAAAACACACTTTTAAACTAACACGATTGGAACTCATAATTTTATATTTTCCCGGGTCTTAATCGCGTGATTTTTACTTTTTATTTATCTTACCTCGACGTTTCGACCATGTTACAACGGTCTTGGTCGCGAGGGGACTGAAACACGCACACGAAAAATCACGTGATTAAGACCCGGGCTGTTCTTGTATTTCTTAAGATATTCGAAGCAATCGGGCATCAAGTGATAGAGACATTATCCCGTGGGAACTCGGCCTGCGTACTGGCGTACGGTCAGAGTGCTACGGGCAAGACTCACACCATGATGGGAACTGACGACCAACCTGGGCTGGTGCCGCGGCTCTGTACTGCCCTGGCTTTGCTACGCCCTTTGGATATTACTGTCAGGTTAGTTCAGACAACTAGGGACGGTGCGCAAAATAAAACATTATAAGGTACCGTAGGATTTACGGGATCAAAGGCTGTATGGCCTAGCTGTAACTGCCGATCTTAAACGGTCGTGCGGGTTAAGCAAAGCTTGGCGCGGTCATTACTTGATGGGTGACCGATAATTTGTGTGGCAGATATCTTTTTCTTGAGCTCCTCCGTGCTTCGGCGCGGCACGTTAAGCAGTTGGCCCCGGTTGTTATCTTTGATAGCAGTCGTTAGGTCAAGTTAGAGGCTTTAGGGCGACCTGACAAATCGAACACCACTATATACGAAAAGAAGAAGTACAGACTGCTAGGGACGGTACGGAAACGTATTATAAGGTACTAGCTGTGTCTGCGGTTTCAACCGTGTAAGTCCCGATCCCGCGGGATTAACGGGATCAAAAGTAGCCTATGTTCTTCTCCAAAGTCCTATCTATCTTTATACAAAAATTTATCAACATCGGTTTAGGCGTGAAAGCGTAACAGACAGACAGAGTTACTCTCGTATTTATAATATTAGTTAGTAGTTAGTAAGACAAGAAGTAAGAAGTAGGATAGTAAGATTTTCAATATGTTTGATTGTAGGTACCTACTTATTATATTTTGAGACTAAGTTTATTTAAACTTACCATTATAAAAATAACTAAGAACATTTTGAGACAGTTGCCTGAGTCTAAGCAAATATGGTCAGATAATCGGAAGTCTGGTAAAATAACACCACAAGTTTTATGCCGTGATTCCATTAGGCAAGACTTGTACTTACGTACAAGTATGAGGTCACATTTGCGTTTATTATTATTCATTTTTATTATTTGTAATAAGTAATGGAATAGCAGCTTTACAAACCTTAAGTGTTATCGGAATTTAGCATAAATGTTAAATCGTTGGTGTCATTTCGATAGATACCAATGCATTTCGTGTGAAGAAACAATACTTGTGCACGCGATTCTATTTCTCAATAATTTTCCCACCATTTTCAATTTTCACTTAAGTTTAGTCGACGTACCTACTATTAGGTAGTCAAGAGTCATTGTACCTAAGCGGAAAGACAAATTTTAGCAATTAATGATTCTGTTTCGTTGTTCCGTCACAGCGAGAATAAGGAATGACAAGACGGAACTTTCGTGTTGACGATTCTTGGTGGGATTGTGGGGTACAAACCCAGGCTTTCTGCTTTACCGTAGAGCAAAGAGACAATACTAACAAACTAGCACAGTTGGTTAGGTTAGGTACGGAGCTTAAGGGAAAAGTCTACCCATAGACCTACTCTTTTCTCCATACAAACGTGGTGACAGTTTCCAATCCGTATCTCAGAAAAGACGGAGACCTATAGGTACATACTTGTTACTCCTGTGTCTCTTTCCGTGTGACGAATTGGACACAAATTAGACGAAGTGCGTAAATATAAGGGGACACTTACACCTTACCTAAAACAGATGTGTGCTGAGGTGTGGGCTGTTATAGGTAAAGTGTCGGTGTCATCGTGTAGTTTGAGCTTAACGCACGCACCCAACTTTACTACTATCCATTTTAGTATTTTCTTTAATAGATCCGAAAAAAAAATCCATCAAAACCCAATTCCCCAAGTGGAATTAATTGGAAGCGATAACATTTAAAGTTGAATATTGTTTTTCTTTCGAAAGTTTTTACGATTATGTTCGAAACACTCGCGTAATATATGGTAGGTTGTATTCGATTAAGTTTGAATGGTAATAAAGTCGCGGTGCTTGGGCAAGGTCGGAGCGACACGCGAGCTCAACCCTCCATCATTGCTTTATCTCTGCTAATATCCTGAACGTTGCCGTTCTATTACTTTCATACGTGGTAATAACACAAGATATTGAATCGATCGAGGTTACAACACTTAGATACTATAAATACTTAGGTACCTATCTAGATAATTCCTTCCATAATTGAACAACGCTGCGCACGCTACGCATGTTGACTAGCTTCGCTTTGCATTAAAAAAAACAATTAAAATTTATTTATTTATGCATGCAATCCTTATGCAATCTATAAAAAAGGCTTTGTCCTGACTGACTGACTGCCTGATCTACGTACAGCCTAAACCGCTGATAGTAGAGGGCTGAAATTTGGAGAGTGCCTGTTCTTTATGTGATGTAACCTAAGCATCCGATAAGATAGGATTTTTGAAAATTCCTACGGGATCGCAACTTATGCGGGTAAAAACGCGGGATACAGCTAGTGCGATATACAAGTGTTATGTGGACAAAAACATTATTAGATATAGTGAGCGGCACGAAAGATGAAAAGTTTTGTCGTGGAAGGGGAAAGTTCGCGCAGTACATTTTACATGCGCTTTCTATGAAAAATCGACTTTTGCGCATCCGCCATTTTGTTTCTTGATTCGTGCCGCGGACTGTACCAAGCCTGAATCAAAAGCGAAAAAATGGTTGACCGAACAGAAGATGGATTGATGACGACGTTATGTAAAAGTAATGCGGGGCGGGTCCTGGTCCAGAACATCAAGATGTCGCGAGAAATGGAAGGACCTAGAAGATACCTTTGTATCGAAAGATGCGCTGGATACAGAAACATGGATTAATAATATATCTTTTCGTTTTTGTAAATAAGCAAATAAAAGCAACAATAATAGGATACGATAATACGTAGGTAGGTACTTCTTAGAGGGAAAATATTCATAGCATTGATAGATATTCATAACTCTACAACTCTCCATACAAATCCAACTAATATTATAAATGTGAATTTTGTGTAAGTAAACGGGTATGTTTGCAAAAACTACTGAACCGATTGCCATGGAATTTGGTTAGTATGCAGATGGCTGGATATCTGATTATACACATTAGTTAGGTACTTTTTATCCCCATATTCCTGCGGGATCAGGACTTCCGCGGGTGAATATACTTAATGAACTAAACTAATACGAATGAAGCAAAGTAGCTACTACTTTCTACAGAGTCTAAATCAAATGAAATCTAAAACTATAGTCTATTTCTTAATCTCTGAACAAATCTGACATTTCGAAATGTCAAAACTTGAGATAATGTTGTCACCCTCAAGATGGTAGTGATGGGTATATTCTGAAAATGCAGTTGAAAAGTGAACAATTCTAAAGATTAAATGAACTCTTTGAATTAAATAATGAAAATTGTCAATAATATATCGGAATCTAATTCTAAATGATGGGATTGCCGAAAAAGCAAGTTCTTGTGTTAGGAATATGTTAAATGTCATCTATTAATGTACAAAACACATTTTTTTTTATTTTAAGTTCAAACACACACCAGTTCTGCAGTGTTGCGTGCACGAATTTTCATAAGCCTGGCCGCATACGTACGTTTTCCGTAATCGGATTCCTGAATGCTTCAAATCCTTATAAAATGTCTTAATTACCGCACACGTTCGTTTTATTTCCCAACAGAAAATATTCCAAACGGAAAACATACTAACTGTAAACATTCCAAATGAAAAAAAAACGAACGTCTGCGCTAGGGTCATTGAATACCGAGTCGATATTGCGTATTCGGAATACGTTTACGGAAATCGTACGTGTGCGGCTAGTCTAAAGGGACGAAAAAAAAGGTTTTCACCTTTCCTTTGCGATACTTTTGTGGTCGATTTGCTTTGTATTCTGCGTAAAACGAAACGCAACTAATAAGCAAAGTAATATTAGTATCACTGAACTTTTTAAAATACAGTAGAAAATGTCCTTTTTACGAAAAAAATATTTTTCCAAAACTTTATCCATCGCGACTCGTGACTACAACGTATTTATGACGTAACGTAAGGTAAGTTTGTTTTTAATCTACCCGAATTTTCCTGATTAAAATCAACCTACCTCCTACTTAAATTTTCTTTATTAATATTAAACATTAATATACTTAATTATTGTGAAAAACTGTGTCACACAAATAATAACGGAAGATCATAAAATGTGTCATCTCGAACACCTTTTGGATAGCGCTCCGGATAGATTTGTAATTGATCTTCAAAGTGATTCATCATCATCAGAGACAGAATAAAATCTTCATTAACTACATACCTAATCTACGTTGCATTATTTTTACCATGTAAAAGAATAAGAATTGATTTAACTTTGAACCACCACGCAGCGCGGTGAGAACGCCGTAATACGGTACGACGTCGCTCGTGCCGTGATACAGCGCGTGCCCAGTGCGCTGCGAACGCAACAACTTCAACATCTACTGATGAGTAGCCGGGGCGCCGGAACGCCGGACTTTTTCGCGGCGACGGCGACGACACTACGTTCGTGCAGCTGTGGCCGAGGTCCGAATCCTAATTCTATGGGAATTTCGAGATCACTTTATGCCCTTATCTACGATTTTTTTATTCAAATAGATCAAGCAGTTAGTCTTTGATGAAACTTTTAATTGTAGGTAATATTAATTCGGAGAGTATTGTAGCTAACTTATTTGAAATACAGAAGTTGTGGAGAGCCTTGAAACTATAACTTTATGGTATTTCATCATTTTTGCAATAAAGAATTCTGATTCCGATTCTATTCTGATTGAATGAACAGTTTTACTACATCACTATTTTTGTTTCATTATAAACCGGCAACACAGAAAACGTCAAATTTGTTCTGAGAAGATTAAATAGACTATAAATACGATTTTAAATAGAGAGTACCTATAGCACTTTTCTATCGGATAAAAAGTTATCTGAAACCGTGCTGCAAGACGTTATCTAGCAGTTATTGATAACTGCTAGATAACGTCTTGCAGCACAAATTGCAGTGCAAATGTGTTATTTTTAGTGAGAGAATTTAAATATCTAATCTATAAAATATGTATATCCCTCATAATTTATAATATACCTATTCTATATTGGTGAGTCCCGTGGATTCACCCACATAAGTTCGGATCCCGTGAGAATTAAAAAAAACAACCCTTTCTTATCGTATGCCTACATCATATTAAAACACACTAGCTCTCTTTTATCAGCGGGTTAGGCTGTGCGTTGATCAATCAGTCAGTCACTCAAAGCAAATCATTTTATAGATATGCTAGCAGGTTGCACCCGCTTAAGTGTCAAATTTCGAAAAACCCTTACTTATCAGATGCCTACATCATATTACAAACATACTCTCAAAATTTCGTTTCTCTCCTATTAGCTATTTAGCCTGTGCGTTGATCCATTAGTCAGTCAGCACAAAGGATTTTATAGATATAGATAGATAGGTACATACATACCTAGGTAATTTTTTCCAATGTTTTGCTGCGTCGTAAATGCAAACTGTATGAGCTACCTACTATAAGATATTAGATGGGTAGCTACGAACGTGTCTGCCTGCCGTTAGTATAAGGCTTCACACTCCTGCGAAACCTCGCGCCAGCCGCCCACGCGTGCCGCCCGCCCAACTTTCAATTCTTAATTCAATTACTTACTTTTTTAATTCATGTATAAATTATAACCAATAAGGTACTTACGGAAAATAAGACAGGTGAGTTTTATCGTCTTTTATTGATATAATTATTATTGTGTTGCATACTTTTTATGATAGTTTCGTTTCTTTTTACCCGACTGCCGAAGGATTATTATTAATTTAAAACCATTTCTATTGTGACGTTTTCTTTTATTTTAAGTTTTGTTTCCATTTCTTAAAAGATCAGTTAATTTTTATTAAAATTTGATTATGCTAAAATGCAGAAAATATTAAACATTGCTTGACTAGAAAATAATTTATTTTTTTGAATTTTAATTTTACGAACGTTCGTAACTTTTCTAATAAACGAAAACGTCTTAACCTCAGCCTCGGCATTGTTAATTTTTTCTCGAAAACGGATGTGCGAGTGCTGAAAACCGATCATCTTTTTAATCTCCCCTGTGACACCATCGTTTTCTCGGAAAATATAAGTCAGAGCGCCCTGACCTCACATTTTTTTTCAGATTTTTTAAAGATTTTTGGACCGGGAAAACCTACTCATTCGCAGATTTTTTATAGCAATAGTCTTTGGTTCATGAGCGATAGTTTGTCGCGACGTTTTTATTTTGCGGCCATAAAATAAGAAGAAAGTCGGCCATAGCTTCAGAAAGCAGGAGAAACTCGGCCATAACTTTTGCAAATCGGAAGGGGCATTTCCGAGTATCCAATAATTTCCAATTATTTTTGATCTTCCGCAGATAGATAGCCACTTTTTGTGACATTAGGGGCCTCTCTGGAAAATGGCGTCACTGGTACAAGATCATTATGAGGGGGTGATTATGAGACGGGGTGAAGTTGACTATTTTCCATCACTCGTAGATAAATAAATAGTCACTTATTGAGTATTTGCCTTATAGTTCAAGATCCCAGAACTGGCAGACATCACGTATTTTCTGATGAACGAAATATAGTCAATTGAGTAGTGTTGGTATGTACCACAAAGTACATTATATATTGGTATGTACTAAGAACGCATGCCTACTATTGCCTACTTGCTAGCCTGCTGCGACGGCCAATTCTATTCTAAGCAATACGGCCGACGGAAAGTGTTTGGGAGTATTGGCGACTTATTTTTAAGTACATTACCTAAAATATACCTACGTGAAAATCAGCTTGGAGAATTAACGTGAAGTAAGTAATTATATTATGTGCCTTGATGACCTGATATCTCAGAATTGGCCGTCGCAGGAGGCAAGCAAGTAGGCATGCGTTCTTAGTACATACTAACATTACTCAATCGACTACATTTCGTTCGTCAGAAAATACGTGATGTCTGCCAGTTCTGGGATCTTACTCTATTAGTAGGTACTCCTGACTATTCGTATAGTTGTAAAAATTCAGTTACGATCGTAGTGGTTTATTGTAGTTTAGAATTTCCAGAATAATAAATGTGAATTGTTTTGAGGGTTGTTCACGCTTCAATAGCATAGTCGGGCATAGTGAATGGTTTTATTTTGGCGGGCGAAAAACTTTAGTTTTCACGTGTCTACGTGGTGTTATATGATCACGTGATACCAAATGATAGCTCTACATAAAGTATTTTCTTGGAAGACATTTAATTCACTGTTTTTGATAAGAAAGATTTATTTATGGGTGCTAAAAGTGAAGGAGATATAACAATCATTTCATTGAATCCTACTAATATTCCAAACATAAAAAATTGTTTGTGAATTTGAGTGGGTAGTTGTTGCTCATTCATTTAAAAACCGCTAAATCGATTGCGTTAAAACTCAGTATGGAGATACCTAGAGTTCTGGTATATTACATGGGTTACTTTTTAACCCGATATTCCTGGGATCGGAACTTACGCTGCTGAAACCGCGGAGCGTTGCTATAGTTAGAAGTATTTTGCTTATCATCAGCTAGGGACCTAAAGTGATGATTACTGATTAGGGATTATTTTGGTAATTATAAACTTTTAAAGACTTCATTAGCTATAAAACGCTAACCAGGAAGTCAGTAGTTCGGTTTACCAGTTATCATTAAAACTAGATTAAAACAACCGTGACAAATGCTTGTTAATAAGTTCGTATCACGAATCACGACAGAAAGTTAGTTTCATGTTTTCATGTAGGGTTCAATTTACAGATGTTAAAGCGTAAATCACAACAAAAACTTAGGGTCGGTAATGCTTAATTTTTTTCCCGTAGCTATGCTAAACTCAAAATCTCTGTGTTACAAAGAAAATTGTTTTTTGTTATTATGAAAAGCCAAAAATAAATTTCAAAAAACGTTGAAAAACACATTATAGGTAACTACTACAACTAGAAAGTAAAATCTCCTACAAAAGTTGCAATCAAAACATTTAATTAACATTAATGAAAAAGCAACTATTTACGTTACAAATAAAAGTTGTGACTCTTGTAAACGACAGTCCTAAATCTGTTTTTCGATCTTTTCCTAATTCGTCTTGGATTTTGGGCCATTTCTTTTACAGGTTGTTTAGGATGGAGTCATTCTAGCTGCTGCCCGCGCTTTCACCCGCGATCACAAGTCTCGATCCCGCGAGAGTATCAGGACAAAAAGTGTAGACAATGTGTTAATCCAGATTTCCACCTACCAGATTTTCGCATAGGTAGCAAATTTCATCGCAATCTGTTCATAATTGAATTAATTTACCATAAAACCTTAGTACTAAGGTCTAATCAACCCCACATTTAGTTTCCTAGAGATCTACAACGAGCGAGTACACGATCTGCTGGCCGAGGCCACTCCGCCGTGCCATTCGTTACCAAGACGTAGGGGCAACGCGCGCAAAGACCTGCGAGTGAGGGAACACCCGCTTCGGGGACCTTATGTTCAAAGTAAGTTACTCAGTTTCCGCTATTTACCCATCAGAAAGGGTAATTTGTACGCTTGTTATGTACTTCACTAGCAGCGAGCGTCTCACAGTTACATTCGCGTAAGTTCTGAGTTCCCATTAAAATATCGCCTCACATAAGCCTAGTAGTAACTACAGATCGTTCACCGTAAGATGTCTCCTGCCCTGCCGTGCCACTGGTACTGTAAGCAATGCTGCCAATTCCCAAGGCAAGGGACATTTTACGGTTAACGACCTGTGAACCTGTGATTGGGTTCTTTAAGAATACAAACGAGTTTGGTTCAGGGCTAGAGTGCGCTGGTGTGCAACGTCCCGCAATGTTTTAATAACAAAATGTAGGTATAGGATACCTACCTACTAACACTAATCAGCAAACGATATACCTACCTAATAACGATGATCGATAGAGTAAGAACCCTGTGTGAAACTCCTCCAATCGATGTGTAGATCTCCGTCGAGTAGCAGTAGACGACATCGGAGCGTTACTGCAGCTAGTGAGTGAAGGCACGCGACGTCGCCGCACCGCGCCCACCCGGCGGAACTGCACGTCCTCGCGATCACACGCGCTGCTCGATATCAACACCGCACAGGGGACGTTGCATCTCGCCGACCTTGCCGGAAGGTCAGTCATAACACTCATAGCTATAGGATTACATTAGCGAAGCCGTACCTACTGTAGGTTCTTAACGTTACGTTTGCCGGAAATCTCATAACATATTCTGCCGACCCCCGGGAGCATAAGTAATTTTTCACATCTAAACGATTTTTTCCAAAACAAATGCTTTTTTTATTTCAACGTTTACAACCCAGTGGTCTGAGATCCTGTAGCGCAGCGGCAGACGAGTTGGGACGGTGATGCAGAAGTCGTAGTTTCGAATCCTGTAGCAGAATTTTGGGAACTATTTTTTTCAAAACTATCTCATACTGATATTTTACTTGACGTCGGTATCCGATAGTTAAGGACCCATCTCTAACTTACGAGTATCACGAAAGGAATTTGTGCATGTTCTTGTTGCCCACACACCTACAAGTTGTCTAGCGTATGAAAAAAACCCAGACTAGTCGATGATGACGACAAAATAGTATCCTCCAAAAGTTTTGCTCAAAATACTAAAATAAAATAATAATTCTACCCTATTAATTTGTCCAACTGTAGGGCAAGAGCCTCCTCGTAGAGGGGTTAGGTTAGGCAGTAAGTCACTACTGACTGCCTAACCCCTCTAGGTGCCTACTCCGGATTGGCGAATGTCCCATGCCTTCGAATCGTGGTAACTCCTAGGACATGTCGGTTTCCTCACAAAGTTTTCCTTCACCGTAAGATCGATGTTACTATTGTATTAAAAACATCTAATTCTAAAAATCTGTTTAGTGAAAAAGCGAGTTGGGAAGGCTGTGGAGGAGGCAGACAAAAAGAAGGGGCCAACATCAACAAATCTTTGGTTGCACTCAGCAATGTCATATCTGCATTAGGTACGTAAATAACACATGAAGGTGTTAAAATAATACTTCTTTCCAACATGTTCGAGGAAGGATAATTATTAGAGATGGGCCGACTAGTCGGCAAATTATGCCGACTAGTCGTCAACTAACAATTATGCAATAAAACCAATATTTCATTGAATTAATAGTACAGTAGAAGATAGAAGAATAGTCTGAAAAACGTATACAAAACACGTCATAGCCTACATAAACATCAAACATCTAAAATGTCATAACTATGCCTCAGCTCCATGAATATTTTTTTTCCAACTTTTATTTTTATTTCAACATTTTTTGAAAGTTTCGTTACAGCTTTCGAAGTGCAAATTTATCTAAAAATACCAACAATCGCCGAGTGGTCATGATTACCCCAAATATCTGAGAATTCTAATGATCTGCATTGCCGACTAGTCGGCAATTTTGGAACCGACTAGTCGGCTAGTCTGCTAGTCGGCAGAACCCCTAGTCGGCCCATCTCTAATAATGATTATGCCCTTGATTTTGCAGTGAGCGGTGGAGTTGGTCGCAGTAAATTTGTACCGTATCGAGATTCAGCATTAACTTGGCTTTTGAAAGACTGCTTCACCGGCGGCGCCAGTACCTTTATCATTGCTAGTAAGTCGTTTCTATCAATAAGAGCATATCTTGCCAGCGATACTTCCTTAGAATGCTTTCCCTTATTTTCTCTGTCATAGGAACTAGTGACTCTCAGCCGTATTCTTTAAAGACCCTATATTTTTTAACAACTAATCATCACAATTCCTCCTATCCTCCTGAGACAGCCGGTTTAAATGGTTCATCTTGTGTACAAAGAAAATCCATAATACACACACATAACAACACTAGCTGACCCGACAGACGTTGTCCTGTCGTTTAGTATAAAAAAATAAAATTCATCAAAATCGGTTTAGCATTTTTTCTTTCATAAGAACCTTCTCCTGACAATAGCAAACACAACAAAAAAAGAATTATCGAAATCGGTTCGTGCGTTCTCGAGTTATAGCGTCAGGAAGGAAAACCCGACTTATTTTTATATAGTAGATAACACCTCACACCTTTTTAGGGTTCCGTACCTAAAGGTAAAAACGGGACCCTATTACTGAGACTTCGCTGTCTGTCTGTCTGTCTGTCCGTCCGTCCGTCCGTCCGTCCGTCCGTCCGTCCGTCCGTCTGTCCGTCTGTCACCAGGCTGTATCTCATGAACCGTAATAGCTAGAAGGTTGAAATTTTCACAGAAGATGTATTTCGGTTGCCGCTACAACAACAAATACTAAAAACAAAATAAAACAATTATTTAAAAGGGGCTCCCATACAACAATCGTGTTTCAAAAACTACAAGGCAATGTGAGGTCGCTTCTGATTGGTCGCGTCAAATCGAGTTGGTCATGGAATTCAAAATGGCTGCCCTATCTGTCAAATATACTAGTCTGCCTTCACTGACCAAAGAGTTTCTTATAAGTTTCAGATTTTCTTTGAATCAAAGTTGTTGTAAACCATTTTAGGGTTCCGTACCCAATTGTGATAGTGGTACGGAACCCTTCGTGCGCGAGTTTTGCACTTGGCCGGGTTTTTTGAAAATATAATAATAGCCTTCCTCAATAAATGGACTACCCAACACTAAAATAATTTTTCAAATAGGACCGGACTTTCAAACAAACAAAGAAACTCTTCAGCTTTATAATATTAACTAGCTGCGCCCCGCGGTTTCACCCGCGTTAGTCTCGATCCCTTTAAAATAGAGTAGGTATACCTATTGAAATACCCGGTAGTCAAAATCAAATTTAATCGGGTAAGTACCTACTGTTTAAACATATAAAAACATAGAAACAGACAGAATGACATACATTTTACTAACTATTATAATAAGTTAAGTTTAATTTCATTCCAACATGTTTTCAAATATGCCCGAGTGGGGTATCAAATAAAAGAGCATAACTTTTGTGACAACAATATGCATGTTTTATCAAAATCGGTTCAGCCGTTCAAAGTATATTTAGGGTCAAACTCGGAAATAAAAACCGAATGTTTTCAAATATGCCCGAGTAGGGTATCAAATGAAAGGGCGTTACTTTTGTGACAACAATACTTTACAAAAAGTGTGAAATAAAAAAATAAAGTTGATAGTAACCTACCCGTGCTTATAGTATCTAAAGGTGCATTTAGACCAAACGAAAGAATGCTCATTCTAGCCGCACTACGTCATATTCTTTTAATGTAAACGGACGTAGAGCATTCTTTCGTTGTTCTGTCTATGTCTATTTCACTAAACATTCAGGATAGAATGCTCGTGTTCTAGCTCTAGCTCTGTGTTCGCTTGGTCTAAATGCACCTTATCATTTCCGCGTCCCTCGACGCGGGAACGTAAGGTACCTCATACCTACTCAGAGACATGACTTTTTTATTTTTACCTTTTTAAAGTTTAGTTTTGTTTTAACTTGGTAGATTTTTTAAGTCGTGGTTTTTTAATTTTTTTTTTGATTTGCGTCCAAGTACAGACTTTTTGACCTACCTACCTATCTTCCCTTTTAAGTATTGCCCAAAACTCGTCAGGTTTCGGCTGGTTCTGATTCCATTTGGTTTCGTGGTTTACAAAATTCAATTATTTATACCTACAAATAAAATTCAAAGACATGGCTTTTGCATGACTGATTGATTGATTGACTGACTGACTGAACTATATATCAACGCAATTTTAAATTTGGAGAAAGTGTTTCTTGTGGTGTGTACTGTGTAGTGTGTAGTATCCAATAGGAAAGGGTTTTAGGAAAATGGGCGAACGGGACTTACGCGGGTGAAACCGCGGGACACTGCTAGTCTATAAGTAAATCTTAGTTACGCACTTTCATACAAATTAATGCTTAGAGAGCACACCATACTGAAAATACAATCGACTTGTGGCTCGGGCGCGGGCGTGGTGCGATACGACACTCGAATTCGGAATTAAGGATTCCGTAGGTACTTTTTAAACTTGTGATAACTTCTAAACCAAATATCCGATTCGAATGAATTAAAAAGGAATTTACTTAGAAATAAATAGTTCTAATTATAAAATTAAATTATTTGGATAAGGGTTTATACTATTGTAAGAATATAACCAACCTTTGTTCCTACCTACATTGTAATTAAATTTTTAATACAAAAGCTGTTATTGTGAGTTAACTATAATAGTTGGACATGTTACATCGCGGACTTTTTGGTAGATATTTATAAGAACTACATTTATGAAATAATATTTTCAGCAGTTTCCCCGAGTCTAGGTTGCTACGGTGAATCAGCATCTACGCTTCGTTGGGCGGAACGCGCTCGGTTACTACCTCCAGTCAAACCTGGGAACAGTGGAGTGAACGCTGTCCCTAAGGGAATCTTACTTGATCAATACAACCGTCTTCTGGCAGAACTAGCTAAAAACTTCATACGATACGTAAGTCTTTTATTCTTCTTTTTCGTATCAGCAGATTTTAAAAGACGACTGTGGTCTAACATTAAGCGCTTTCTACCCCACCCTACGAATAACAAAACCCCACCATTATCTGCAGAAATAACAGTTCCCTCATGAGTGAACGTCATGAGTCAAGACATGACTTGACTCTATGATCTCTCGATTATGATCCATCTATTTACTATAGTCACAGATAAATAGTACAAGCTATAGTTTACCTACAACAAGTGCCGAGAGGCACAACCTCTTGGTGAATTGTGATTTTACTTTCTTATTTACAGATTCCAGACACTGGATTGTTATACGATGAAAATCACTGGCTATTAAAAACTAATAACGATATCTCACAAGATGTTTTAAAAACAGAAACAAAAATAGGTTCTATTATGGATCGACTCTTTTCCCAACCAGAACAAAACTCAGAACAAGATAAACCGAATTCTACTGGTAGTTCTGAAGTAATTAACTCTCTCGAAAAAAATATTAAAATTGTAGACGAGATTAATAAAGAAGTAGATAAGTTGTTTGCACCATCTTTGGAAAGAACGTGTAGTGGCAGTGACTTAAAAGTTGTAGCTCCTCTGAGACATAAAAAACGACAATACAGATCGCAAGAAGTATTACCTCTTGATGAGGTCATAATAAACCAAAATCGAAGCTCTATTAGTTCTCTACACAGTCCAAACCCAGTCACAATACAAGGAAACGAAAATGACAAAGCTAAGATAACTATTTTACATGACAGTCAAAGAGCAGATATTGTAGCTTCAGTTACTGAAAGACTGTACACAAAACTTAAAAAGAAAGAGGAAGCAGTAGTTAATAAAATGGAAACAGTTGTAGATAAGAAAATTGTGGAACCTCTAAACGAGTTACGAATATGTACAAACGCTCGTCAGAGATTGATGGAATTAAGTCAAAAAGCATTGCGCAATAAAAGGAAAATCGGTATTCCCGCTCATACGCAAACAAGAGTGTCAGTGATAAGAGTCAAAGATCAAGGAATTGACGCTCAGAGCGATTTGGAGACCTATATGTGTAAAAATCAGAGTGAAAAATTGTATACAATTTACCGTGATGTTGGAACAGAAACGATGCCAATGACACCTCGTTGTAAAGAAATTGCAGTAGGTTCAAGATACGGAACTCTCGATTTTAGTGACCAAGCAACTACTACCGACAAAAGGAAAATGAGGAATGCTTTTACAAATACAGATAAATTGATAAAATGTTCACAACTCACACAAACTCCAATAGCACCCCCACCTAGGCGGAAAAAGCGAAATTCAGGTGCAAAAATTATCGCCGAAAACAACGACAATTTATATGACAGTATGACTTCAGTAATAAGTATCAATATATCTCAAACATATCCAATGGATTCGGAAACTCAAAGTTCTGATGAAAACACTGAAAAAGAAACAGGCAACGAGGTTAAAAAAGCGAGCGCACCTCCGGATTTACTAAAGAATCATTGTGATAATAGTCAAGATGCTAGTAATAAACCTATTTTAACAGTTAACGCTATTGATCTAAAAAGTAATAATACGCCTCAATGTTATAAACCTCAGATCGAAAATTATGAATTTCCGGATTCCGAAGATTGTTGCTTACCACGAGTGTCAGTTGATCCTGCAGATCACAAAAGCGTAGGTGAAATGAAAAACATGATACTCGGTCGCAATAAAAATGTTTACCCCTACAACATAATTCTGTCACCACCAAAAGAAAAAACAACGAAAAATATTGTTACTTTTGAAGGCGATGGAAATCTAAATGCTACGAAATTAGAAACAAATATGCATAGAGAATTTGATTCTGATATGAGTAGGGAAGACGATAAATTGTCTGATATTAGCATGTCCGTACGGACCCATAATAAAATCTCAAGTGACAGTAGGCAATCAGATTCGAATTCAAGTGATTCTAGTAAGATAGGAAGCAATTCTTTCATTTGGAAGCAAGGAAACAGTTCTTTCGGTTCTACGAGGAGCAATTATGTTCCCGTTTACAAAAGTAACCCTAAATACAAGACAGCTCAAGCTAAATTTTATGAAGACTTCTTAAATGGAAAATGTGACCACTATTATAATTCTGACAGTTTTGGAGAAAGCAGTGATCAAAACTGGAACAATAATCCAAGACACTTTGGATCAATGAGCAAGACTTCACAATATTCGGACATTGAAAAGAAATTAATGAGATCTTGTAATGATTTGGATATGTCCACAACAAATTATGAGACTTACCTAAAAAAATATAAGAGAAGTAGTAAAAATACACACTCTAAAACGCCAACGCAGTACCTACAGCATTTAGTGAGATTAAGGAAAGAAGTTGTTCAGGGCAGTGATACATCCAATTGATAAGAATATTTGTAAGATAAGAGTGAAATATAATAGAAATTTATACTATTTTATTTCCTTAAATTAATCAATACGTTTACTAACTATAATAAATAATAAATAAATAAATTGTGTCAACAATGATGAATGACAATGCACAAATTGAATTCAGGAACCAGTTTTGCTGGTGTACATTAAGAAGGATTTTTTTAATAATATTTTAATCCTGCTTTTCCTTATGTTTCGTTTGAGTTTCTTTGTTTTGAGTATCAGAATCAGATTCATCATCCCATATTTTTACTTTTCTAGACGTGGTTGGTTTTTTATTCCTGTGAGCAGTTTGACTGCCCACATTTCTTAGATTAGATTTTCTGGGTCGTTGCTTAAGACGGTTCAATTTTTTATCCAAATTCTTCTCTAATGTCTGCCTTATTTCATGTTTAAGTTCCATGGTGGGTTCTTCAAAAGCTATGTATCCAGTTCTCTTCGAAGTACTCGGTTTAGTTATATTAAGAGCTTCTGCCGAATCACTGTCTATCGAAAGTTTCCTTCTTGTAATATGTCCTTGACCGAATTGCCTAGCCACAAGTTTGTTTTCGATATCTTGGTCTGAATCAGATAAGCGACTTTCGTGTGTAAATACTGCAAGGGTTTTAGGAAGTCTCAAGTTATATACTAAATCATAAACTATTTGTTTTACAATAAATTGAGGGTGCTTCGATACATCTTCAGAAACCATAGACAACTCAGATGCTGTAGGGCTTTCAGGAAGTTCCAAGTTATCCACAAAATCATAAACTATATTTACAATAAATTGGTATTGCTTCGGTACTGATTGATAGGCAATGATTCTGGAAAGTTTTCGAACTTCTGCAGGAACTAAAGATAATTCAGACGATTGTGTGGATAGATCCGCGAAGAATACCAGGTCATTTCTATTCGAGTGTAAGACTGAAATCTCTTCAGCAAGTTCCTGATTAACAACATCTGTCTGTAGATCTGTAGTCTCAGAGCGTGAATGCATATGGTACGATGACGAGTGAAATAAGTTTAACACATCGGTTTCCGGCACAGTATTTGGAGAAACTGTTCGAATGTGTTGTTCATATCGTTCCTGAAACAAAAAACAAATAGTGCATTTCTATGAAAATAACTTATCAGACAGTTACAATTTTAATTGTAAGACAAACTTACCAGCATTCTGTCCATATTTCCTACAAGATCGACCCTGACGCGGACTAGTTTGAAGTCAACAGCTAGTACGACCCGCAGCAGGGCAAGAAGCGCTGAAAGAACCCAGCACAATGTGTGTAGCCAGGCGGAGAGGATGGTAAGCCGAGTAGCTTGGTATACGCCGCGTATTTGACGCTCGTACGCCAACGTAGCCACATTCACAGTGTAAGAACAACTAATGAAAAAGGGAAATTAACTATAATGTAATTTAAATGGTAATGGAGGTGGTTTTCTGTCTCAGCGAGTTAGTCTCGCTATTCAGAGGGGGAATGCCGCCAGCATCTTAGGGACCATGTCTCGGGAGGGTGTCTTCGACGACGGGTTTTTTTCTTTTTAGATTTAAGTTTTAGTGTTGTTTGTATTATTTTATTATTATCATCCTTTATATTGTTTTTCTATTTGTAAATTATTTCTTGAAGTAAAATACCGGTGGAATCCACTGAATATAAAATAAAACTGTGAAGTAAGTTCTACTTAAAGCTAGCGTTAGCTCACGTTAACTTTATGCACTAACCTTGAACTTCCCGTTATTTCGCCAAGTTTAACGCATAGCTGTTCGAGACCATAATGCGTCATTATAGAAGAGTAAATACAAACCCCTCCCATGGATATGGAAAATAAAAATACTGATGGTATGACCCGCCAAGAACGTTGTAATCTGTAAAAGCGACGTGAAGTAGGTAAATATGTAAAAGTTTTCGTTTAAACAAGATTAATATAAATATAGAGTTGCGTGAATTTGCTCACCCTGTAAGTGTCCGACCTCCAGTAGAGCACATGAGAAACATTGTGGTCCAAATCAGGCCAAATATTCCAGACACGAGAGGGGCATAAGTCGGAAAGTAGCATGCACTCTTTTCTATCCACTGAGTGCTCAAAAAGTCCACAGGAAGCGCTAAAACGAGGAACTTTTTAACATACTGTGTTTACCTACGACAAAAGAGATAAAAAACATCTTCTTCTCATCCGAGCGATGTTCCAGGTTGCATCCCTCTTGGGAGCCCGGGGCCCGCTAATTCCCAACTACATTTTTAGGGTTCCGTACCTAAAGGTAAAAACGGGACCCTATTACTGAGACTTCGCTGTCTGTCTGTCTGTCTGTCCGTCCGTCCGTCCGTCCGTCTGTCCGTCTGTCCGTCTGTCACCAGGCTGTATCTCATGAACCGTAATAGCTAGAAGGTTGAAATTTTCACAGAAGATGTATTTCGGTTGCCGCTACAACAACAAATACTAAAAACAAAATAAAACAATTATTTAAAAGGGGCTCCCATACAACAAACGTGTTTCAAAAATAACAAGGAGTCGCGGGACAGGAACAGGGACAGGAGGAGGACAGGAGGACGAGTTGGTCATGGAATTCAAAATGGCTGCCTTGTCTGTCAAATATACCAGTCTGCCTTCACTTACCAAAGAGTTTCTTTTATGTTTCAGATTTTCTTTGTGCCAAGGTTTTTTTTTTCGAGTGATTCGGTCGTTTGATGGGAGTAAGAATCGAAGATAAATATTTCATATTTTCCTATAAAATTTAAAAATTGGTTGTTGTAAACCATTTTAGGGTTCCGTATCCAATTGTGATAGTGGTACGGAACCCTTAATGCGCGAGTGTCGCACTTGCCCCGTTTTTTTTAATTTGGGGTCGGCGCAGTAGGTAAGCCAACATTCACCATACCTTCTGCAAATAGATCCAGGGTTTGCTAATCTCCCCTAGATCCTTAAGTAGCGTTTTACGTCACTCACGGGAAGAGATAGGGTAACCCTATTCTATGCCCGGGCAACACGGCGGAAGATAAAAATCATGAATAAGTTATAAATGGGTCAATCAATATGCATCAAAAACTAACAAATAATAATAGAATTTCAACACTCACCATCAAGTTTGTTTGTATCTTCTGATATGAATTCGTAAATAAGATTGTGGTGTATAGACGTAAGGGATAATAGTTTAGGGAACAAAACACATTTCTCGTCGAATAAATACATCAGCATGTGGAAGCAGAAAGTGCAAAATGAGCCAAATACAAAAGCTAAGAAGAAAAGCAATAAGTGCATTCCTGAAAGTAAAATAATTAATATAACAGTACCTAAGGTACCCTATTTCAGAAACTAAGATAAAAATGTAAACAAAAATCACATACATTTATTTGAAAGTGACAGCTCTTTATTTACTTTTTCCTTTAAAATTGACAGTTCTTTGTTTACATTTTGATCTACGTTTCTGAAATAGGGTAAGGTACCTACAGGTTAGCTTTACCAGCCAAATGTCTGTTCTTGGATATGGCGTATTCACGTTTGTTATACAATTAAGTTTATAAGAAAAGTATCATAGCTGAGCAGTCTTTTTGAATTTACTAGTAATTCAAAGAAATAAGTAAGTAAAATTTAAAATTTAATAAAAAACTAACACTAAGGTATGCGCGTGGCATACACTTGTCTATGTTTTTGTTATAATCGGGGGTAGGTTTTCCCTATTATAGATATTCTAAATTCTTTCATAAAATTCAAAGTAACAGTTTAAACAGAAACCAATTTGGTTTCGGTAAATGTATTAGCTAAGGTATTAGTTTAATTATGTACAGCTGCTAATTTCTATATCGATAGGAAAACTTCATATTTCTCATGTTTTTATTGCTCAAGGCATTTTACTAGAAATATTTTACAAGGAGAAATGCATTATATATCAAGAAATCTCCCGTGATAGGATTCGAACAAAAACAGGGAGAAAGCTTAATCGTTAATTTACCGTGTCATGTGTCGCACGTGACACGGTAAATTAACGATTATGCATTATGCATACGTGGTTAGCTCATTCGCCCGGCAAGCGAGGGGCACAGGTTCGAATCCTGTCACGGAAGATTTTTTGATGATGCATTTCTTCTTGTAAAATATTTCTTAGTAAACTTGTTCAAAAAGAACAGGCCGGTCGGGATCTGAGTCTGAGTAAATTATTATACTGAAGTCTGAGACTGTAGTATAGGTATACCGACCTTTCCAAACTATATTGACATCTGATTCATTTCTTTCAATAAGTCTGTATTCTTGATATAAAGTTAGTCTCTCCATTTTAATACTTAGTTGATTAATGGATAACCCAGCTTTGATTTCGTTTCCTTATCTTGAAAAGTGGAAGAAATTACCAGTGTCAGTGTCGTCTGTCGATTACCAAATGTCAGTCAGTTGGTAGCCAGCATCGGTAGCCAGTCAGTATATAGTATAGCCATAGAGTTAAGTAATACATACGAGTATAGCTATGGAGGCCGCTAGGAGTAATAGTGTTCTGTGTATGGAGGTGTCATAGATGGAAGTATAAGCATAAGGTGAGTCGTGGTATAATAGGTCAGGTACAGTAACAGCAAATCTATCAGTTCAGAGTACCAACCAGGTAACAGAGAGATTATGAACCACTACGTTTAGCAGGTAAATGAACAGAACAGGCGCCGAAGGCGATGTCACATGTCTGCTTTTATAAGTGTTGGGCTATTATACCCTATTAGAGACACATATCAGAGAGTGAAAAAAAAACCGAATACTACTAGAAACACCCTTATTATGAATATTACTTGGCTGTCAGTTAAGTATCTACAGTTGGTAACGTAAATAAAGATTTCGAAGAGATGACTTGTCGTTACGCTTTAAATAATCATGTCAAAAAACTTGAGATCACTTTGAGATCATAATAGGACAACAAATAAATAAAAGTGTTTATGTACCTAGTATTTATATTTTTTCTTTGTTTTTTGTATAGAAATAAACTTTTTTCATTCATTTATTCATTTACAAAGTATAATTGTTTAAATTTTGTATCATAATCATTCGCTTCAGAGGGGTCAATCAAAGTGCCTATCAAACTTAGTTACCAACTAGATAGATAATTCGGATCCTGATATCTAGAATCGAATCCCGCCCGCGCCGTTGCGAACGCACGCTGGTTCGTTTATAGGGTTCCGTACTCAAAGGGTAAAAATGGGACTATTACTGAGACTCCACTGTCTGTCCGTCCGTCTGTCACCAGGCTGTATCTCACGAACCGTAATAGCTGGACAGTTTTTTTTTTAAATTTCAAGTGGTATATCTACGCCCTTTCGAAAAGCCGTTGAAACAAAAACCGATATTTAGGTTCAAGTGTTTATTCAAATATTGTTTCATACATACCTACTTATGCACTCACTAAAAAGCATCAATAGGTATTATACCACTTGAATAACCGTCGCTGATCTAACGAGCAGAGCGGACGAATATGATATCAAAACAAGATAAAGTCGCATGTTGTCTCCGGTCTCGGAACGATGTACACGTTTCTCCTCATATGTGCACTATTCGGTTTTAAAGTGAACGGAATGATCGATTTGAGAACTGCAAACGATCAAGTCATATGGACTTTAGTAAATAAGAATGGATGTGAGTACTTATTATTACCTAGCTATTACAATTATTGAGATATTTTGTACCGGTAGATATTATAGGTCATGTCTCAAACATATTCCTTGTTCCTTTGAGGCAGAATAAATATAAAATATCGCTGCAATACAGACAATTTTGTTACGTCTCGTAATAATAAAATGTCAATAGCATGGAAACTAAGTACTTGGACTTGGCCCACGAGATTACCGCCATGTGGCACGTTGATTCGACGAGTATTGTTCCGATAGTCGTGTCGGCAAATGGATTAATAGCGAAAAGCCTCGACCAACATCTTAAGAGGCTTTCGCTAGACGGTTGGGTCAAGGGTCAGATTCAGAAGGCAGTCGTCCTTGATACGGCACGTATCGTCAGAAGGTTCCTGTCTCTGCGTCCCTAACCATCGGTAGCCTGGGCCCTGCCCCGCTGCCGACGGGCTTCTAGGTTTAGGTTTTTATAGTAAATTACTGTTTTTGTACAAAATTTATACATTGTTTATAGGACATGTAGATTTATATAAGTTTGTTACTTAGATGGAATTTTGTTTATAGGTTTTGTAGTAATGTATATATTTTGTATGTAGTTTATTTTTATAAAAACTTAAATTTAAGAAATGAAATAAATGAGTGAATAATAAATGTCAATAGCATTGAGCATCATATAGTTTGAAGAAGCGTTACTGCAGTGGCTGCTTACAACAATCTTTCTTCTGACGTCATATTATCTACTGTTAAGGTTGAGATTAACGATAACAATAGCTACCTACTTATATGTTTGTGGTTCGTCTTAAAAATCCTAATCAAACCAGTGCTACCTAGGTACCTCATAAGTAAAATGAATCAGCTATACTTACCTAATAAATTATACAAATAAGTACAAATCAGTCATAAAATCTGCCCCAGACTCCAAGTGGAACAATCGGCATAAGTGGGGACAATTTGTACAAATATCTTTGCATAAAGAGACGGATATTATGATTAGCTAGGTACCTACTAAGTAACGAAGCTAATGATGTACCATCGTTAATTGCAGCTATTTCTGTTCCGGCCACTGTGCCCGGAGGCGTGTATTCAGACTTGCAGAGAGCTGGCGTCATTGGAGACATCCTCACAGGTTTTAATGACGTACAAACGCGATGGGTGGCTTACGATACTTGGACATACACGGCAAAGTTTGATGGTAGGCATAGCACTAGGCTGTAGTATTACATACCTTACGTTTGTAAATTATTCAAAGCTTATAGGCACTGGTAGGGGCTTTTTACCCGGCTGCAAGGCAAGGGTTATGTTTTTTAGGGTTCCGTACCTAAAGGTAAAAACGGGACCCTATTACTGAGACTTCGCTGTCTGTCTGTCCGTCTGTCCGTCTGTCTGTCACCAGGCTGTATCTCATGAACCGTAATAGCTAGAAGGTTGAAATTTTCACAGATGTATTTCGGTTGCCGCTACAACAACAAATTCTAAAAACAAAATAAAACAATTATTTAAAAGGGGCTCCCATACAACAAACGTGTTTCAAAAATAACAAGGAGTCGAAGGACAGGAACAGGGACAGGAGGACAAATCGAGTTGGTCATGGAATTCAAAATGGCTGCCCTATCTGTCAAATATACTAGTCTGCCTTACTTACCAAAGAGTTTATTTTATGTTTCAGATTTTCTTTGTGCCAAGGTTTTTTTTTTTCAGTGATTCGGTCGTTTGATGGGAGTAAGAATCGAAGATAAATATTTCATATTTTCCTATAAAATTTAAAAATTGGTTGTTGTAAACCATTTTAGGGTTCCGTATCCAATTGTGATAGTGGTACGGAACCCTTTATGCGCGAGTGTCGCACTTGCCCCGTTTTTGGATAATAACTTTGGTACCTACCTAAAAATAAATCATTGCCATTAAAAGCATCCCTTGTCAATCCCCTCAAAACAAAAACTTGAATCCGCCAGTAATAAAAATGATCTACCCCTAAAGCAGGTTCATACTTATAAAATGAAATTGTATATAAATATTTCTCACAAAACCATTGTTTTCGTTTACCATTAAACATAAAACATATTCTATAACTAACCTACCAACAATTCCTTATTATTACAGTGAAACCGGACCAGCTAAAAGCCGATGCTATCCATTTGGTACTGGACGGTGTGGATACAGTGGCATTTATCGAACTAAACGATAGCCCTGTAGGGACTAGTAACAATATGTTCGTTCGATACGTGTTCGATATCAAACAACAACTCAAGGTAGGTACAGACAGACACAGCACACGACGAGTTAGACTGGTTTTGATTCAGAGAAAGAACTAAAAATAGAACATAAAACATAAAATTGACAATTATTAAATTAGAGGTAAATCTATGCAAACAGAAAAAGGACAACTTACAACCGATTTTGGTTAAAACATGCTGTGTCCTACAGGTGGGCAAATGCCACATTAAAAAAAACATGAGATTTCCGTTCCGGGATATAATACCTTAGTACCTAGTTGTGATAATAGTCCATATCATGAGTGCAATCAAATGATTTCATTTATCGTACCTGTGTCACTAAAAACTACAAACAACAGTCATAGTAGTTATGGCCGTGGTCTCGATCATGATGAGCTGATGCAGCACAGTTGAAACAAATATAGCGATAGTTATGTAGTTTATCTAGTTAATTTATAATGAGGTAAATTCATACGTCACATCACTGACTAAAACAGTTCCATATATTTTCAGGAAGGCTTAAATGAGCTTAAATTCCAATTTGCGTCCCCAGTAGAAGAAGCTAAGAAACGTTCTGAGAAGCACTTCACAGCGCCTCAATGCGTGCCCGACGAGTACCACGGGGAGTGCCACGCGAACCAGCTGCGGAAGTTGCAGGCTTCCTTCAGCTGGGACTGGGGACCGGCTTTCCCATCAGTTGGCATTTGGTAATTACAATATCCTAACCGGGATTTTAGTTCTTCTTTTCGTGTAGTAGTGTGGCTCACTTAGTGTAAGAGTTTCCAGGTCGCCCTAAGGCCTCTAACTTGACTTAACGACTGCTACCAGAGATAACAACCGGGATCAACTGCTTAACGTGCCTTAACAAAACATAATATATACCCCCTTACTAGAATGACTGTTATGTAACGTTTGTTTCTGTCTGTCAGCTTTGAAACTGTATGTCACAGTAAAATACAAACTTTGCATGGTTTATGCATCTGATAGTCATCGTTTATAACTAAGGGTTAAATCTGCTAAGTACCCCTAACTAAGCTAAGGCAGAGACGGACAGACGAGCCATTTCTGATTCTGCTAGATTCAGTACAAAATATATAAGTTTTTGATACTTCAACCCACATCGCCTCTAAAAGTTTTTATAAATAACGGCTTTAATTCGGTAACTGTACCATTATTAGGAAATGTTGTTTATGTTGTGTTTAGAAAATGTTGTTTAGTAAGGAAATATACTCTTAACGTTTCCTTGTAGCTACAGCATTCTAAGACGTCCCTATAGAACGTTTTGCCACCTATAAGCACCCAGAACCGACTGATGTTCTTCTTACAGGAAACCAATTCAAATTGAGATGTACAATGCGAACGAAGCAATAATAAGATCAGTAACAACTCACATCGATAAAAAAGATCAACATTGGAATGTTAGAATAAGGGCACATTTGGAATCGAGTTTTGTCGCGAAACATATTGTGGGATACTTGAGTGCGTCTTTGAAACTCGACGGGAACCAGTCTATAAAGATTGGTAAAGATGTAGAACTAGACACGAGCAGTGATGGAATCGCGGAAGTTGATCTTGAAATGAATATTAGTGAGGTAATCATAAAATTAATTCTTATATTAGGCTTAGAACGCACTACGATTAAATGCAAGCGGTTTACGAATAGTTGAAAACGCAGAACCGCGTATCAACGCGCAAAATCATGCTTATGCGTGGGCTTGTATAGAAAGCTATGTGTTGCATTTTTTTGCGGTTTCAGACCTACGGGAAAATGGAAGCGTTTAATCGCAGTGCTTACACGCTCTAATTCCTACTCTTGAAAATCCTTTTACCCTTACAAATGTTACTAGTATACATTTTAATAAAATGATTAAAAGAGCCTCGATAAAGAAAGTGATCCAGGCGCGCGCCTCGACTGGAGCGTTTTGTTTATGTGTATGGCACGTAACGAACAAAATATGGGTAGTACATGCATTATTTGATTTATGATTAAAACTATTGCTACAAAAGTATTCCCCTCCTAGAATGTTGTCAGTTTATGGTGGCCAAACGGATACGGGGATCAACCACTTTACAACTTGGAAGTATATTTGTCGACGCAAGGAAATTCTGAAGTTTCACATAAAAATGTTCGGATCGGATTCAGGACATTAGAGGTTGTTGAGGAAAATGCTACCTCTGTTCTTGGTAAGTTAAGAAGGTAGACCGACTAAATAATATTAGGACCTGTAGTAAAGTAATCTTTATTTTCGGCAAGTATGTAATAAATGCTAAGAATGAGTGTACCTACATCCTAAACCGACGGTTTAGTACAACGAAATTTATAGGCTTTCTTATTAATAAACGTGAAGTAAAGTCGGAGTAGTGAAAACATGTTTTTCTTTTTCCGTGAAAAAAACTCGAGAGACAGAAACTAAAAGTGGTAAGATTACTCCGACCTTACTCCGCGATTATTAATAAGGCTATATAGGAAGGTATAGTGTACCTAACTTTAAAATACAGTAAAAAATGTGTTAAAAAAGAATCTAACTTACTTAAGCAAAATACATTATCTTAGTAAGTAACAAAGTTATAATATCGTTAGGTAAAGAGTTAGTTTTAGGGTTACGTACCTCAAAAGGTATAAAATGAGCCCATATCACTCGCTTGTCCATCTGTTTCAGGTAACAAAACTGCAGGGCAAGGTTTAACGTTCTATTTTAAAGTAAACGGGTATCCGCTCTTTATGAAAGGATCTAACTGGATTCCTGCGAATATTCTGCCGGAAAACGGAGCTGATGGAAAAACAAGTAAGTCCCTATTAAACGGAGACAAAAAACAACTTCCAAGCAGAAGGCGCTAATAGGTAACGATAGGTAAAACACTTCTACCAGATAGACTACCGCTAATTTTCCGATAAACAAGATCTACTTGTGCAGTTAGTGAAATTAGCTGAGCTTATGATTGAAAACTGCTTTTGAAAAGCATTTTTTCTAAATAAGTATACAAATTTAGAAAATCGGGTGGATTGCTGCAAGCTGATTCTGCGTGAAATTTGAAGATTCTCTGGGTGGATCCCACTATTTCCATGGAAAAACAAAATAGAAATAGTGGAACAATTACTTCAATTTTTTTTTATAATCTATTATTTATATTGCGACAAAAAAACGCACTAGTGTTATTAGAGAACTTGTTTCCACTTTAAATTTTGATGGCTTAATAGTTCACTCATTCATAAAATTACTCGAAAATAAACGGTAGTAAAACCTTATCTCTTAGTTTTTGTTGCAATGGAAATGTGGGATCCACCCAGAAAATCTTCAAATTTTACGCAGAATCAGCATGCCTGCCTTTTGCCTTGTTAAAAGTCGTTCATTGGACAAATTTGTCGAGCAGTTCAAGGTATTTAAGGTTCTGTTGAAATGTTGTTTGATTAGTCTGTTTTCTTCCCGAATATACCTTTTGTCATTATTATCGATTGATAATTTACATTAATAGACTAACATTGCTTATTTATTTCTTTACAGTTGAGAATCTTCTGAATTCAGCAAAAGATGCGCACATGGCTATGCTTCGAGTCTGGGGCGGGGGACTGTATGAGTCTGATTACTTCTACAGTAGGTGCGACCAACTCGGTATTCTCATTTGGCAGGACTTCATGTTCGCGTGCTCTATGTATCCAGCAGACACAGAATTTCTCGAGTAAGTTACTCAATCTATAGGTAATAGGTATCTATATCATCAATCTAATCTTATTTTGTTACCTTGTGTCTATTGCGGAAGCCTTTTATATTTCATTCATTACTCATTCCATTTGAGTCCAGAATCTTCCTGATTCTTAAAGCTGTAATGCTGTGTACTTCTTTACTTAGGGAGTAAGACGCCACGAGAGCCTACTCTAGATTAGTGAATGTCCTATACCTTAGGACCGTGGGGAGTCCTAGGACATGTCAGTGTCCTCGCGATGTTTTCCTTCACGACCCTTGGAATGAAAGTCGAGGTATCTATCACTAGACCAACACCGTAGATGAATGGGTCATAGATGTTAGTACATCTACCAGCTACCTAACGAATAATTTTGTTCAAATTTTTTTTCGACACTTCTAGCACTGTAAAGACCGAAATAGAACAAAACGTGATACGCCTCCAACACCATCCTTCCATAGCAATATGGGCAGGAAACAACGAAAACGAAGCCGCATTGCGAGGGAACTGGTACAGCACACAAGCAGACTTCAACAAATACAAAGCCGAATATATCAAACTTTATGTTGACACCATCAAGCCCATAGTTGAGGATTTAGATCCTGGAAGACGATATATGGTTTCCAGCCCATCAAACGGCTTAGAATCTGAGCAAGAAGGTTATATAGCAGTGAATCCATACGACGCTCATTATGGAGACACTCACTATTACAATTATTTAGCCGACAATTGGGATGAGAACATATATCCTGCAACGAGATTTGCTTCAGAATACGGCTTCCAATCACTACCAACACTGGCTACTATGAGAACAGCGACTCAGGATAAGAACGACTTTAAAATTGATAGTACATATTCTGTACATAGACAGCACAGCCCCAATGGGTACTCTTATATTGAGAATCAGATGCTGAAGCATTTAAATTTGGATAAATCTGACCCGAAATATTTTGAGAAATTCGTTTTTTATAGTCAGGTGAGTTTTAAACATCAAAACTAAAGGAAATGTTGGTAGAAAATAGTACGACAATACCAATATTGCATTCTGCTATTTGATACAAATTAGTTTCCTACTAAAGTCCTGCAGCTTTCTTATAGTACAATGGATATCAAACAATTTCCTTGACAGAAATTACGTTCACAAGTTCTTATCTTTGTACAATTTTGCATTTTTTTCCAGATATCCCAAGCGATGGCAATAAAAGCCGAAACAGAGTTTTACAGACAGAGTCAAGCAGATTGGTACACAATGGGGGCCCTGTACTGGCAATTAAACGACGTATGGCAAGCTCCATCGTGGTCAAGTATAGGTCAATATAATTGATTATAATGATTACATTCAGAATCTTGCCTGTTAAGACCATGCACAGATTGTACCTCTTAGTGCGCCTCGTAACTTCTTTCTATGCTACAACAAAAAAGATTGACGGTAACATCAGAATACCTACATTCTTCAGTTCACAATTCTGAGTATATAGATAATTTATATAGAGAGAATTGCCTGCCATTTGTATAGAAGAAACATCGCCAGTGTACGCTCTATCTTAAAAAGCTTTTTCACCTCACAACCTCGGAAAGGATCGTTTTGCACGCTGATTTCTGCGTGCAAAATCGCATTTTGCGCCCTAGCGTGGAAAGAGATTTTAAAATTCGAATCTGTCTTCTCGATACTTTTATATAGAGCAAGTCCTTTGAAAATGCGCTAACCGGAACCTCATTTCTTTTTTTTTGTTCATGGCATCGAACCACGAAGTATTGTTGCACATTGCCAATGTAGTATTTATTGTTTATTATCATTAGTAAAGGCAGCAGATCCCGGCTCATTGGGAATGGCTACAAGCTGATCTACACGGGTGCACCTGGTGGAGAGAACGGGGTGGCTGTGGTGCTCGCTGAGGGGTTGCATGACGATATCTTGGAGGTGAATCGCTTTAGCGACCGACTTATGTGCGTGAAGGTGCTTATTGGGGGGGTTCCTACTCACCTAGTAAGTGCTTACGCGCCACAGGTCGGTTGTAGCGACGCTGATAAGAGGTCGTTTTGGGATAAACTTGGCGAGGTACTTGGGGCAATCCCGTTGTCGCAGGGAATTGTTTTGGGTGGTGACCTGAACGGTCATGTGGGTGAGATGGGGGTGGAATTTGAACGTGTTCATGGAGGCTTCGGGTATGGCAGTCGGAATGCGGAAGGGGAAGAAATTCTGCGTACGTGTGCCACTGCCGACCTGGCACTCGTGAACACTTATTTCAAAAAGAAGCCCGACCACTTGATCACCTACAGGAGCGGGGGGCGCGCTACCCAAATCGATTTTCTAATCACTAGGAGACACCACATCGGCAACGTGGCCAACTGCAAAGTCATACCCGGTGAGAGTCTCACTGCCCAAAAAACCAAAGACAAACGACCGGAACCATGTCAGCGCCGAATCAGATGGTGGAGGCTTGATGAAGTCAAGTCCCAGATGCTCGCCTCAGCAATCGGCGACAAATGTGCCAATGCTGAAGGCGAATCGGTGCAGGAACACTGGGACCGGATTCAGGTGTCTATCGCTGATTCGGCGCGGTCGGTCCTCGGTATGTCTAAGGGAGGACGCAAGTGTGACAAGGAAACTTGGTGGTGGAACGACACAGTCCAGAGGGAGACTAGGGTGAAGAAAGCCCTCTTTAAAAAGTGGCAAGCGTCCAACTCTCCTGAAGATCGCGACGCGTACAGGTCTGCCAAACGTGCCACAAAGAGAGCAGTAGCCAGAGCCAGACGGGACCACTTACAGCCACTGTACGATAAGTTGGAAACGTCTGAGGGGCAGAAGCTTATTTATAAGTTGGCACGTTCTAGGATCAAAGCGGCACAGGATATATCCAAGTGCCGCTGTGTAAAAGATCCTAATGGTAACCTGCTATGCGAGGACCTCGCGGTGAAGGAGAGGTGGCGCTCTTATTTCCACGAACTGCTCAATAAGCAGTATAAAGAGGTGCAGCCACCGGAACTCCCTCCGAATCTAGGACTTGTGCCACTGATTACGCCTGAGGAGGTGCGCAAGGCTCTTCGCTGCATGAAGAATCGGAAAGCTGTCGGCGCCGATGGAGTCCCCATCGAAGTATGGAAGGCTATGGGTTCTCGTGGTGTGGGCATCTTAACCAACCTTTTTAACCGCATACTCGAGACCGGCAGAATCCCCGCCCAATGGAGACTGAGTGTTATCACTCCAGTGTTCAAGGGCAAGGGATCTGTGCAGGAGTGTGGAAGTTATCGTGGTATAAAGGTCATGTCCCACACCATGAAGCTCTACGAGCGTATAGTTGACTCTCGGATCCGGCAGGAGTGCACTGTCTCGGAGGGCCAGTATGGTTTCCGCCCCGGTCATGGTACCATGGACCCTGTTTTCGCCCTAAGGATCGTTATGGAGAAATACAGAACGAAGAATACGCCTCTGCATTTTCTGTTCCTGGACTTGCAGAAGGCCTTCGACTGTGTTCCTCGCGTGATGATCTGGTGGGCGCTGCGGTCCAAAGGGGTGCCTGAAACTTATATTGAAACCATCCGGGACATGTACCGAAATTCCGATTCAGTGGTGCGAACTGCTGTTGGTGACACTAAATCTTTTCCCATTACAGTCGGAGTCCACCAAGGATCCGTCCTAAGTCCGTTTTTGTTTAGCGTAATACTGGACGCACTGTCCGTAGTCATCCGAGACGCACACGAGCAGCCCCCGTGGATGCTCATGTATGCTGATGATATTGCGCTAGCGGACTCGGATAAGGGACGGCTTGGAAGGCGTGTAAATGCTTGGAAAGATTCACTTGAGAACGGCGGTTTGCAACTCAACGTTGCGAAGACCGAATACTTGGCTAGCAATACCACAGATCCCACACCTGTCTGCGTTGACGGTCACATGGTCGAGCGGACAGACCAGTTTAAGTACTTGGGATCTGTGCTTCACGAGTCCGGCGACATCGATTGTGACGTCAAGTCCCGCATTTCGGCAGCTTGGGCCAAGTGGCGAGAGGTAACTGGTGTCATCTGTGACCCGAAAATGCCGGTTAAACTGAAGGGACAGGTCTATAAAGCGATCATTAGACCTGTCCTTTTGTATGGTAGTGAAGCGTGGCCATTGCTTGAGCGACATAAGCAGGAGCTGCGTGTCACGGAGATGAAGATGCTGCGCTGGATGTGTGGAGTGACGCGAAAAGACCGCGTCAGAAACTCCCGCATCAGGGGCAGCCTTCATGTCCGAGACATTGCAGACAAACTGCAAGAATGCCGCTTACGGTGGTACGGCCACGTTCTACGAAAACCGGCTAGTTACGTGGGAAACAAATGTCTTGCCATGGCGCCTCCGCCCGGCCGCGGCAGATTGGGAAGACCCAAGAAGTGCTGGCTTGACGTTGTAAGATCGGATATGCGTGCAAATGGCCTCACTACACGGGATGCCGAAGATCGTGCGAAGTGGAGACGTAAAAGTAGGAAAGCGGACCCCGGGCTCTCGAGAGGGATGCAACCGGGAACAACGCTCGGATGATGATGATCAAGCAGGTTTTTTCACGAATTATTCAATTTAGAGATTGTTTGCTTATTTTTATTATTTACGGTACAATAAGCGGTATATAATGCCGAATTGAGTTTTCTACCGGAAAAATGCACCTAGCGTTTTCCTCGCTGTAGTGAGGTGAAAAATTGTGTGTTTCACTCGGCAGCAAAGTTTTTTGCATCTCGTACCTTTGAAACCTTTGCGACGCTCAGCATTCTATATTTGAACCACTCGCTTGCGCTCGTGGTTCAATCCTAGAATGCTTCGCTAGCTCAGGTTTCAATACAAGTACTCGCTGCAAAAACCAACTTTGCAGCCTTGCATAACAAATAACTATTTCACTTTTCAGAATATACAGGAAACTGGAAAATGCTGCATTACTTCGCTTGTAATTTCTTTGCACCAGTGTTAGTTTCCCCAAAACTTTTACTCTCTGGCATAGTCGAAGTTTATCTTTTAAACGACCGATTTGTACCCGTCGTCGACGGTCTAATAACAGTAGACATTTACAACTGGACAAGCATGGTTCCTATCAAAACTAACAACTATACGGCTAATGCAAGTCCTTTGAGTTCTGTGAAACAGGATATTGAGTTAGATCTTTGGGAACAGTACGATGAAACTGAAGTCTTTCTGAAGTTCACATTGACTGCTGATGGGGTTCGTAAGTCTCCGAAGAATTACATCTTTCCCAAACCTTTAAAGGTAGTGAAGGGATATCGGGAGCCGAAAATAGAGGTAAGTTATCAGTACAAACTTAGATAATAGATGCAAAAAAGTGGTGTCTGTCTGTTTATCCGCTCATCCTGCATCAAACCAAACAGAATTTCAAAACTGTTTCAAACGTTGCAAAACGTTTCATAGGCGTTTCATATTTCAGTATCGTGTGACAATATCGCTTAACGCAAAAAATAAAGAAGTTCCAAGTCTTGAAACTATTTTATAAGAAAGTGTAAATTTAACCGTAACTTCAACTATCGTTAAAACCTTCATAAACAGAGCCTAACGGCCGAATACAGAAACGCTACTCAAAATTTGAGGTCTACTTAAACAGCAGTTAGGCAGCTCTTAAACTCAAAATTCCCATACCAATTTTAAATTTAAAAGCTGCTCAATTATTAACGTACCTCTCAAATTTTAAGTGGCGTTTCTGTATACGGTATGGCTTATTATATTTTTATTAAACCTACTTTAATTTGTAGGTCACAGTAACACCTTGCCCGGACGTCCGTTCCGACCACTCGCCCCAATTCAACATCAACATAAAGACAGACTCAATAGTTCTCTTCCTCTGGCTCGAGACGACCTATACGAACGGCTATTTCGAAGAAAACGGCCTTATCATCATCGAACCACTCACCACTATCAAATACGTTACGAAAATCCATAGGAACGCTTCGGATTTGGAGAAATCTATCACTTATCAGTATTATGTCAATTGAATTGCGTTTTGTAAAAGGTACCTAGGAGATTTCTATTGTGAATACTTAATTTAAGAGGCAATAAATGAAATTCATACTTATAAAATCGTGTTTTTCATTATTTCAGTAGAATACAGTAGGCCAATAAGTAGACACTCAATATACCAAACTAACAGCGTCCTGCTTCACCCGTGTAAGTTTTGATCCCGCGGGATTTAACAAAACCCTTTCTTAGTAGGTACATCGCTACACAGCAGAAAGAACACATTCTCCAAATTTCATGGCTCTATTAGGACCAGCGGTTTGGCTTCTGTGTTGATATATAGATCAGTCAGGACTTTGAATTTTATATGTAGGTATTGATTAGGAGGATTGTGGAATAAATTAACAACACCTTGTTTTTTGTTTAAGCAAAAATATATTAAAAATTTGTTAATATCTAGTACATGTATACGCGTAATAAATAACATACAAAGTGCAGTTTAACACAACGCGTACTATTGGACGACATATCTGAAACTGGTAAGGGCTTGTTTTACCATTTTTATAGATTTAGCAGCGAATAAGAAAGATATGGAAGAATCGTTGTTATTTTAACTATTTAATACCCAGTATAAGGGTTAGGACACGATGTGAGCGGGGCGGTCAGCAGAATCCGAAAACATATAATTTCTTATGCTTGTAAATATAGTATAAGCGGGGCGGATCCGCTCTTTTCGCAGTGGTTGTCTTTCCTGCCCCGCTCACACTGTGTCCAAACCCTTAGAACCGCCCTGGCGCCATTTCCAATATGGATTCAGTCTTTCTAGCATAGTTGTATTAAGTCATACTGCAATGAAATAAGATTTTAACTATGGCGGCACAAAATAGCGCTAGGTCGGTCCTATGAGCATTTCTATTATACAGGACGCTTAGTTACAAATAATAAAATAATATTTTAATTGCATATATTTCCTTCCGTCGATGTTTAGACTATGTTACTATAGTCTTGGTCGCGGGATAAGAAGCTGGATAGATTTCTCTTTTCAAATAAAATTAGCTTATTTGAATACTTCACATTTATAATCAGTTATATTGGCATTCATTATATGTATCGTCCATATTCGATTTTGACATAATTATAACTGTAGCTATAAGAATAAAAAGGACAATTATCAACATTTAAAAGTAATAAATTAATAATTAAACTTAACTATTTGGCAAAAGAGATTACAAGAATCACTAGAATGGAGCACTATGTCCAAACAAGGGAAGTTTATTTTGTGACGTCTCCAACACCGGTTCGTTTTCTTTCGTTCGTTAGCTTTCGCTTGTTTGTAGCGAAGGCTAACAAACGGAGGAAACAGTCGACTACGTTCGTAAAGTTTGTACGGAAAACTCTAAGTCCCCTTAAGTATGTTGATGTTTACTCCACTCTAGTAAAAACACATTTGCATAAAAGCACCCATAATTGACGTTACCTAATATACGCTAAAAAGCAGATTACATCTACTCCTATTTCATCTAAATTCATTTTAGGCTTTTTTTTATTTTCATTTAAAAATGGTCTGACTAGCAGTAAAATTGATTTCAGTACAGAACATATTTAACAGGTGATTTTTATAAAATTCAGGTCTAAAATGGCTACTTCACGTTAGAAACTGTCTTTCAGTTCTTCTGACGAATTAGCTAGAAATTCTTTGACAGCTGTAAAATGAATCGTTTGTTCGACAGTATAGATTTATGTGGAAAGGACATCTTAAATCCATGTATGGGCCTTGGCATAGTTGACGGCATCCATCTTGATTTTGTTTCGAGCTTTTGTCGCATGATGAATATACATGTTGTTTTATATAACTTTCGAACAATTTCCTTTTAAAACTTCATCTCCGAAACGTGAAAATGTGAGAAGAGATCGAAAAAAATCAAGATGGATGCCGTCGACTATGCCAGAGGCTTAATAGGTCCTTTGGGGTTATAACTAAAATCGAATCTGAATCTGGTTTATATAGACCCAGCTCGTCTAATATAAGTATTTTAGGCCCGCTGACATTCATTCGACTATTTCTGTCGCCTATAATTTGAATAAAAATTGTAAAACACAACGGGGCCATCTGTCCGATAAGAGTCACAATACTGAACTATTATTATTAATACCAAATTATTTGTGACTGCATGTACAGTCAGACAACAAAAGCGATTATCCACCGTAGAGTTTAAAATACAATTTTAGGTCCCATAACAGAACCTAATTTCTTCAACGTTTCTTTAAATAGCAAATTTTACGGTGGATAACTACTTTTGTTGCAGACTATTAATATGTTTGTCGCTCCTTGCAAAACGGACAAAAAATTATGTTTATTGTTTATTTATTTGTATATACTTCTGAAATGATTGTGCCCGAAGTCGGATTTGCAAGATTTTTAAGATTAGACCTTATTCTACAATTAAAATGTCTCACACATGCCTCAGTCTTGTTAATTTTTTTTCGAAAACGATTGTAAGTATTATTATTGATCATTTAGTGGTATTTCGCAAAAGCTTTTAAGAAGTGTAAGTGATTTCTCGCAAATCACCACGAAAAAAAAAGATCAAGGCTAAGGCATATTTGAGACATTTTTAAATGTAAATTAGGTATCCTGGATCTCGGTTTGGGCGGATGAAACCAGTTATTAATAAAGTTGATATTCGAGAGGCTGATATTCGGCTCACATTTTTCCTTATTATGATAGGTACTTTACTTATGCAACGAGTAAAGGTAAAGATATTGCAACCTCAAAGGTTATGTCGGAGATAGCCTCGGCTATGAGGTTAGCAGGCGTATTCACAAACCACCTTATGCATGTATTCAGCTTTTGTCGCATTTTCACTGACGTTGATTATCACTCACAAGAGCAAGACAAAAGATAAATAAAGATAGATCCTAAGTTATCAGAATCTATGGACACAATCAGCACATGAGGGGTACTTTAATTCTACGAACGTATGAACGAAAGAAAGAAAATCTGTTATCCGTCCTTCAAGACCGTCAGAAAATAAAACTTTGGAACGGATGGATGACAGATTTTCTTATGGAATTATCGTTCGTTTTATCGTACGTAGTATTAAAGTAAAGGCTCAGGACTGTGGGCGTCTTTTCATATATTTTTTACAGTAAGTATATTAAGCCACGCGAAGGGTTGTTTGTGAATACGCCTGTAAGTATTGTTTTAATTTAAATAACCGTCATATTCATAATTAATACAATACATTATTGCATTTTTGAAAACGCTTTCTCATTTTATTTTAGTGAGAAATTTAAGCCTTATTCATTAACCCTTGCCATGCAAGCATTAAACTTTGTTTTTAAAAACAAGTGTGGTTAACACGTTTAGGCCGACTTGCATAACGATTCCTAAACATGATGAGGCTAGATTTTTCTTTTGTATTCGCAAAATAGCAAAAACTGTTAAAGTGTGACAATTTAATAGCAATCTTTAAGAAATAGAGTCCAATGTTCGATGTACCGTCAATAATTTTAATTTGCATTAGCTATAGATACATTTTTTTAATTAACTTTTGCAAGCCGCCTTTAGATAGTGTTTAGATAATTATATTTAGCTAATATTTAATTTTAATTGATATAAATATCTGCTTCCTATGCATATGAAAATTATGTAAACATCAAAATATCAGATATTTCAACACTCTACGGTGCCGGTGGATATCCATTTTTGTTTACCGCTTGTACAAAATATTTGTGCTAAGGCAACGATTATTACTTTTACATTACGTTTGACATTTCCTATCTTACGAATAATTAGATAAATGAGAAAGTTGGTGTTACTCCGTCACGAAAAATATATTGAACCATTTGCGATGAAACTCAAAAATGAAAGACTCCGATATTCTATCACTAAATATTCTAGAACAGTTCAACATTTTTGGAAATATGGCAAAGTTACGCTAAATATTAATATTGATAAAGATAGAAAGTGTTAGTAATTTCTTGCAAAATTACCATAAATTGTTCAACCATGTTCGAGTAAACCTAACAATGCTGAGACATTGTTGAGACGGTTTAATTTTAGAATACTCGCTTAAGAGACATGAGTCAACACCAACACACAGGCCACTTTTTATTCCGGTATCAGAACTTCCGCAGACAAAACCAGAATGCGAAGCGAGTACTTTTTATTCGCAAACAGTGTATGAACTGAAGGTGTGCCGTAAACATACCGACTCTCAAACACCCTCGTTTTATTATTAGTTAGTATCCATGCAAGAACATCACAGATAAGCACCCAGCCTGTAAAGATACGAAATGGTTTAGTGTCACTTGGTAACAATATTAAATTACTTCTTTATTAATAAACGTGGAGTAAAGTCGGAGTAGTTTTACCACTTTCTGTGTCTGTCTGTCAACTTTGAAAGTTCTTGTCACGGAGAATGACAAAGCATGTTCTTTTCTTACTACTCCGACCGTACTCCACGTTTGTTAATAAGGAGGTTAGTGTTTAGTAAATTGAATTTTAGAAAAATAATCTAGTAGCTTCGTATAAACTTTATACCATGTCGGGTTTTCAATCACTTAGAATACTTTAGTATTCTAGACAAATGCAGACATTGTCTTAAATAAGATGTATTGGTATAACTGTTTTTTTTCTTCTGTATAACAATTTACTAAACACTGTAATTAGGGTACATTTATGTAGTAGTGGCTAGAAAGAACTGAATAAACATTACAGAACAAATAAATAAATAAAAGTAGGTTTAATTATTAATTTAAAAGAGAGTAAAATATGTATTTGTTGTATTGCGAACATGCATAAAAATAAGCAAATTGAAGAAAAAAATGCGAAAAAAGAAGCCAATCATAAAATTAACAATAAACATGCAGCAAAACATTGCAGTGAAATGCAGTACTTACTGTGCTTTCCGATAAAAATAGCGACACTTAACTAAATAAACCGATTTAAACATTGTGCGTACAAAATTAAATGGTGAATAGATTACAGTGCGTGTCAGGCTTTATTCCACCGAACTAGACTTAGCAATAGATAACAATTCTCCGCATAAATCGTCGTTTTTTCGATTGAACAGCACATTCACTTGAAGAAAAAACGATGAATGCTTAGAATTGCTATTCGTTGTTTATTCCAGATTGATTAAATCAAGTCTATCTATACTTCTGTACTTATTAATATTATAAAGAGGTAAAATTCTTACTCAAATAGAAAGCTCATCGTGCTATCGAGGTAAAACATAGGCTACTTTTGATCCCGATATTCCCACGGGATCGGGACTTACGCGGAAGAAACCGCAGGACTATGCTATACTTTTTTTTTTGCATAATTTAAAAGCTTTTACCTACATATTAAAAAAGTACACACCTTAATAAAAACTTAAAATCCCAATAACGACCTAGATTTAAGAAAAATCGGTAGTTGAAAATGTACAATACGATAACAATAAAAATATTATGATAATATTGTAATTAAATACAAGTCAAAAACACAAGGATATCTTGAGAAATAATGACTTAACGCCTTCACTTATCATAAACTATGATTAACAGCTGTATAACTAGGGTAAAGATACCGACTCTTGGCACTCCACTCAAATTAATTGGCACAGTTTTAATTTCGTACAAAATTGAATTTTAGTAGGAAAACTATACTGTGCAAATAAATTGGAGTGGGCAGCAAACATCATATTTACCCTTTGTATCTTTTACTGTGACTAGAGGATTTGAACAACTGTTTAGACACTTATCAGAAATTTAATTTTGTTGATAGATGTGATGACACTGCAGAACTCGATAGATTTTTCTTGATAGTTAACGTTAACAGTCGTTCAAGTTAATGGTCAATAAGAACCTCGACAAACCTAGCAAGAAAGAAACAAATGTTACATAACTAACTGCCGCTAAGTAAAGATTTTCTTTTTGAAATCTTCACAATAGTTTAAGTAATCCTTAAACATATACATAACATATTTAATCATCGTTTGTAAGTAAGGCGGTTAACTTAAAGTTTTCGTTCGCTAAGTTTATCATACATAATGCAAAAAGTCATGATCTCTCATTTATAAAAGTACAAAAAAACGTATTAGATAAAAAAGTGACTAACTGACTAAATTGAAAATCAAACATAAAAAAAAATTGAAAATCACAAACTTTGAACGCCTGTACAAAATTGAACCTCATAAATTAAGGTACAGTCAGGATCAAAAGTCGCCACGTAGAGTTTTTTTAACTGACAATTTATCAGATTGTTTTTTAAACTTTAGCAGAAGTTTTAAAGTTTATTGAGTTGAAGTATATAATAGTGCAACTCAAGCAGGGCCCTGATTCCCGTTTTAAAATGTACCTAAACTTCATTTCCACATCATTACAATTGCAAACAATACAATCAAAATGAAACTATAACTTGCAATTGGACTGCAATCAAAACTTTATTGACTCACAAATGTTTGGGATATCATTTGACAAACGTCATATTATTTTGATAGAAAGTTTACAGCAATGATATTGAATAAAATTTTACAATATGCGAATGGCACAGGATACGAAAGTCGATTTACAAAAGAAAACACCCTGATAGCAGAAATTTCGGAACTCTAAGCTGGGGGACCACTTTTGAACTCTGTTTGAAAATAAGGCAGAGCTTTGTTTAATAAAAAGTTTCTAAATGCAACTTTCAATACTTATTTAACTTCACTTTTACTCCATCAAATGGTAATAATCAAATTTACCATTTGATTCGCAAATTTTTGACTAGTAATATTTAGAGATTCTGCCTTATCTTTTTCAATTGGTATCATTGCAAAAAGTTTCTAAACTTTTTCAATTAAGATACCTCCAGAAGTCGAAGTTTCCATACAAACGTAATACAAAATAATATAAAAAAGTCTTTCATTCTGTTTGTTTTTCGTACATAACTTATCTTTTTTTCAAATATCAACCAGAAAGAAACTCGATACAAGTGACTTGAAAAAAAAGACGGACAAGAAAGTGATCTTATAAGGGTTACTTTTTTACCTTTCGAGGTACAGAACCTTAAAAAACGCTTAACATCCGATTCCGAAGCGGAACGATCACTTTTTGCAAACCATGCTGGTAAGTATGTATAGAAAATTCAACCGCAACCGCACCCAAAAATTTACAAGGCTCAACCAACATAGCTCAAAACAAAACTGTATCAGACTCAGGAACTACAGTAAATTTACCTGACTCTTGAGTGTAAAGCCGCTCTTTCCTCCGAGGGGGTGTCTCGAAGGAAAGTGGAGGAGAGATTCAAGACCACCATGAGACAGCAAAGAAGGAGCGGGCCGAGGATCGCTCCCTCCGGCCCGAGGTAGAATATACCGCCCGCTATCGCCAGACCCGTCACGTAAGGGTGACCGCCGCTGGAAGTGTAACACATATTTAAGTATTCGGGGTTTCATCCGCGTAAGTCCCAATGTCGAGAGATTTGCGGGCTTAAAAGTAGCCTATGTTTTTCTTCTAGGTCCTATCTATCTCTTCATCAATATCGCTTCTGCGGTTTAGGCGTGAAAGCGTAACAGACAGATAGACAGACAGGGATACTTTGGCAGGGGTAGATCCCACTATTTCCATTGATGGAAATACTGGGATAGATTCTCCCACTATTTCCATTGCAACAAAAAATAAGGGATAAGGTTTTACAACCGTTTATTTTCAAGTAATTTTATGAATCAGTAATTTATCAAGCCGCCATAAACGTTAAAGTGGAAACAGATTATCAAATAACACAACTGCGTTTTTGTCGCAATAGAAATAATAGGATATAATTTAAAAAAAAGTTATTTCCACTATTTCCATTTTGTATTTCTATGGAAATAGTGTCTATCGAAAGGGGATCCACCCTTTCGCGGTTATAATATTATGCAAGTTTGTATGTAGTATATTCGTTGTCTAGTACTCGAAAGTACAAGCCTAGTTGCTTAATTTGGAGCTGGGTTGCGATGTGTGCAACGTCCTGGCTTATTTATTTATTACCATGAAACAATGACAAAGGATCAATGAACTGTTCCTGGATTGTAGTTTTTTTACGTCGCATTCTACCCGTAAACACTGTAAAGTCCTCGAAATGTCGGTTATTAGAAAAATGCTAACACCCTTACAAATCCGTTACAATGCGCATTTCTGCTTGCGCCACAGGTGTAGAACTTTGAAAAGCATTTTCTCAAAAACTTACTCTTTAATCTCGGCGTAGACGGCTGCATCCAAGAAGGCGATAGGCGAGGCCTGCGCTATGGGCAGCATGATGGCTGCCATGGGCCTGCCTTGCAGCCACACGTCTAACGCGGCCGGAATACCCGCCAGGTAAGGCCCGAGGAACGGAGCCGCGCCGAGCACTGCCGCTAACACTGGAACCCACATTTCATAATGGAGACTCATTATCTTATTCGACGAATTAATTAACAAACTGTGCGTTTCTAAACGAACACTATTTATACTCATTTTTATTACTACATTTGTTACCAGGTCTTATTCGCGTATTGTTATTTTTAAGTTCTCTTATTTCGACTTTTGGACAATATTACAATAGTCTCGGTCGCGAGGAGACTTACCAGCGGGTACTGGAGAATGGCAGTCAGTCAGTAGACTAAATATCAGTCTGCTCACGAACAAAACTATTGTAATTTAGTCGAAATGTCCAGGTAAGGGAATTCAAAAATAACAATAAGCGAATAAAACCCGTGGAAAATGTAAATTTGACAATTCTGTCCCTTTGAATTATAGCTGTGCTGTACGGATGGCTTCTGCTTGTGAGCGAAAAGATATTCTTTTGCATCAAGATGTGACCAGAGTTTCAGTTGTATGTTATGGATGTAGATAGATATGGGTATATTGTTGTTAAGACGTAGGTAACTTTCTTACGCTTATGTAGGCGGTGATAGAGGTACAAAAAATACAGAGAATTCTGTGGCAAATCCATATTATGAATATGGGTATAGATAGGTAGGTATTTAAAAAACAAATAATAAAAATTAAATATATTTGTATAAACATTAAAAGTATAATTAAGTTTTCTTCTTTTCGTTCTGCCTCGGTGGTCTTAGCTGAGCGTAGACGTATTTGTAGAAATCTAATGCCTTCTGTCTGTCATAGGCCACGTTATTCCTACAATGCGGTCCCACACATCGATTCACATACTCCTCTCTCGAAGGCGTCTTTGGTTCCTCCACGGGCCTTTTCCTTGAAGAACTTGTACTTCTAAGAGTTTCCACAAAATCTTTAGAAGAATCAAACACTACTTTAATAGCTGTTCGATTAGTCATATTCAAACGACTGTCTCTCAACAAATCGTCTTTATTAACAGCCGTCATTGCGGCTATACCGTTAGGAGAGTTCGCAGGTCTTATCAAGTAGAAGGTAGGTGCCGGTTCTGTGACATCGTCGTCGGTAGTGGCTTCGTTAGCTGAACGTTTATCGTTGTACAGTAAACACGTCACTTGAGGATCGAGCTCTATTTGACACATATCACTTTCTAATAATAGTTTCACGATATCCACAGGGAGAGTACACGGAGCTGATAAGCAAGTATTATTGTTCGATACGTCCATTATGATAGCGTTTAAATCAGACGCTGTGTTCAAAAAGGCAACGTTCCGACATCTACAGTCTATTTTGTTGTTTGTGAACGATATTGTGGCGCCTAAAGACTTGCAGCTATTGTAGTCGAAGTATAAAGAATTTGGTTCGACAGTAGCGATCTTATTGCCTACGAAATTGAAGTGCTTCTTAGCTGTACGTTTTCTAATACATTTAACGCTGTTTAGAGAATTTGTTTTCAGTATACTGATTTCATTTCTGTTTATTTCCGTGTGGACAGACTTTACGACGAGAGCGTTAGCGTTTATTTGTTTAATTCTATTTTCGGTCAGTCCTAAATATTCGGTCGTGATATTTATGGAGTTCGTTGGCAATTCTGCGAAGATGTTCTTTTGTAGATGCACTGTGGCACTTTGAACAACTATCCCTTTAGCTTCTAAGTTCTGTATATTGCTGTTTGCTATTTTAAAAACACTGTTTTCGTTATTCATAATGGCTTCAATAGCTTGAGTTTGTATTGTTCCAATAGTAACATTTTCAAATTCAATGTTTTTTATTCCGGTTACATTGAAAAATGCTTTCGTTTTTATTACGTTTACTTTACTGTTAATTATTTTGACGGCTCTTAAAGTATTTGTTCCGAGGCATTTCCTCTCTGTATTAGATGCCGGTGACTTAAACATCTTGCTCGGTAATGAGATGACTTCTTTAACATTTTCTATGACTAGTTCAGGCGGAGTTTGTAATAATGAGCTGCTGGACAGCGATATGAATTCCAATTTGTTACAGTTTTTCACTTTGAATCTTTGCAATGGTGAATTTCTTTGCAATATCGGACAGTCGATTACTACTTTAATGTCCGGACAGTTTTGGACTGTCAAACTTGTTATGTGGTCCGTGTAGAAGTCTTTTAGGTGTAACACGTAGTCCTGAAATTAAAGGCTACTTAAGAAAACGAATAAAACTAAACTATAATCATATTCTCTACAACACTTTTGAATTTTCGTGACTGTTCATAACAAGAGAGCAGGTGCCATCTAGTAAACATGCTACATCTGAGACCACTTCATCATCATCTGGTGGGTTATGCTTATGATCCATCGCTCACCTGTCAATTGTAAAAAAACTGTTTGTTTGTCATTATGGTAAAACGGTGAGATGGATTTCGATGAAAATCTGCTCAGGCGAACACAATAGTGTGACCGATATACACGGTGCTCTGAGGAGGGGTATTAACCCGAAAGGGGGTTGTTCTAGAGGTCTAGGCGAACAACTTTTGTTCTACAAGTTTTGGAAATTCGAAGTAGTTTTCGAAATTTTTAGAGTTTGCATGAAAATCAGCTGTTTTTTAGAGTTTGAGGTCATTGGCCTTAAGGTGCCCTTTTATTTAGTTAGGACCACTACAATCTAAACATTAATTGCCAATTTTTTTTTTACAAAAACAACTGTTTTTTTAGTGATACAACTTTAAAATTTTCGAAAAAAAAGTTCGAATTTCCAAAAGTCGTAGAATAGAAGTTGTTCGCCTAGACCTCTAGAACAACCCCCTTTCGGCTTAATACCCCGTCGTCGAAACACCCTGAATGCTTTTATCAGTCTTAAAAAAAGCAAGGTTCGCCATTTAGCTGTTGTCAAATTGCTATGAGGGTGAATCCATCACAAGGAGCAGCTTGAAGGTAAGTAAATAAATGCCATTTCTTAAAAGGGAACAAGTATACACGATATCATTGGCCACATTACTAACACAGGACCACTCTGGATTGTGGCAACTTGTAAAATTAATCCTCAGACCGACCGCAGAACTTATGAACAATACAAATACGTTAAAAAACTTCATAATTCCCAATTATTTACATTATAAAACCCGGAGCGCGACAAATTAACCTGCGTGATTCGTACACAGCGGTCATCTGGAGATAATACCGTGCTGACGTAAAAAAATACATTATTATAGTACTTATAGTTGCAAATGAAAAAGTTGAATGACATTTGTGTTTTTATTTGCGCCAAGATAAAAATACTCCAATAGATAGAACATCATATTAATTACGGTAAATATAAGTAGTCTTAGAAAACTTTCTTTTCTTCTTCTTGCCCAAACAAATGGACATTGAACAACCTTTATGAGACTGGCTTCGTTCTTTCAAACCACAATCGAACTAGATTTTTTCGCAAAGAAGATTTACCCTTTCCAAACAGCTTCATTAATGTAACAATCTGGTTATGCAATACGTGGTCACTATAAATGTCTTTCCAATATTCTATTTATATTTAAGTGCATACGCCTCTATAATACCCGGCATACTTCTAGAAAAAAAAATGGCCGATGGGCAAAGTCGATTTTTCATAGAAGTCGCATGTAAAATGTACTGCGCGAACTTTCCCCTTCCATGTCAAAATTGTTCAACCGCCGCAAAAGCATTCGCCGGCCACTATACTTTTGGCTATCATATAAATCTTTACCTTGCACTGTGCTTTCGTAGATGAATTTTTCCTTTAATAAATTGTCATTCGAGTAGATTTTGAGTTTACGAAATCAAAGTTATGTCAAAGAGAATGTATTGATGATTCTTCTTTTGCGCTATTCATATTATATCTCTTTACTATTTTCACATTACAACGGGTGGGTCAAAAGGGTAACAGAACAGTATAGAAGATATTCTATTTTTATTTTAAGTGCCTAAACCTGTACTGGGCGTTCATAAAAATATTTTACAGACTCCCGCTTAGAAGAAATTCCGCTCAGTGTCGGCCATGCGTTGTGTTATCTACTATATAAAAATAAGTCGGGTTTTCCTTCCTGACGCTATAACTCCAGAACGCACGAACCGATTTCCACGGTTTTGCATTCGTTGGAAAGGTCTCGGGCTCCGTGAGGTTTATAGCAAAGAAAATTCAGTGAAGGGTTCTAAGTAGTTTTTTATTTAACGAGCAGGACAACGTCTGCCGGGTCAGCTAGTTGTTTCTAATATCATTATCCAGGGAGGAAACAGTCGACTACGTTTGTATTGAGAAAGAGTAGGTAGACTGTCCTCTTAAAATGTCTTTGAAAATGTACGAATCACGCTTAGGGTAGGTATTTAGTATCAAAAAAAACATAACAACCGGGGATATTGGAAGTCATTTTTGGGGACGAATACCCTTCACCCCAGTCATGCATATTATACAAAAGTCGGGTTTTTTCTACTTACGATAAATTTTGGTGGATAACATCAGCTGTGTATCGACTACAGTTACATTTATCGTAAGGTCACGTCTGATAGCTTTAATTGACCGTTTAATTTAAAATATACCTAGGTGTTTCATAACGGTTTTTTTTTATTCAATACTGAAGAGTATATTCTAATATGTTTCCATGATTGGGGGTGTTATATTTTTTGAAAGCATTTTTAAAAAAGCAGTATTTCCTAACACTCATTTGCACGAAAGTCCATTAGACAATAATGACGGCATCAAAACTTTAATAACAGATTTCAATAGAAAATCTGACCATTAAAATGTAAATGCCGTCATTTCCTGCAACTGAGTGTAAGTGTGGAAAACACTAAGAAATAATAATGAGCACAGATTTAAGTTCTGTGCTCATCTTCATGCGGTGTATGGTGCTGGTAAATTGTCTTTTTTAAACCTCTACGTTGGTAATCTACTTTTGTACATCTCGGTGGGGGCACTTCCATGCCTCTACTTTTTAAAGCTAAATTAGAATTAGATAAAAATGTAGTTTACTAAATCTTTTACACAAATGTGTTTTGACACAGTTGCAATAACTGTGCAGTGTGCACCTGTCCCGAATGGGTCTAATATGCAGATTCGAAAGTCTTCGTTGCGCGCGCATTTATGACAGGTGCACAGTTATTGTGCGTTAAGTGTGTCAAAAAAGCAGAATCGGATGATAATTTTAAATCTATTTATTTATTTTAATGTTTGATGGAGAATTTTGTTTTATTTGTCCAAGATTTTAATTTAATGTAAATGTTTTGTTTAGATAACCTAGTTCTGATAAAATGTAAACACAGACTAAATAAATGGATATCTTTAATCATTACACCAGCCATTAGAATGTAACTCGATAATGAGGCTTGTTAGTTTGCTGCGACTAGTTAAAAACATTTTCTGCCAAAAATGATAACAATTTCAATAGTGATAGATAACGGCGGCGGTGAAAATATTGCCAAACCTATTTGGAGTAGGCATATAGTCAATAAAGACTTGCTTACTGTGCCGACTCCAAATAATTTGGAATAAAGGCAGGATGAAACACGGGACGTTCTGACAGATGTGAAACATCGACTCGCTACGTATAGTACATATAGCGTGGCGAGGCGTTGTCAGGGCCTGTATCGCCCTGACAAATTTTCTATAGATGTTTCACATCAAAAGAAATGTCAACCGTTGTTTAGGCTATAGGCATTGAGGTATAGTTCACACAAAACTTGATGGCCCCTGTGATCTAGGCGCAGGTAGTTGCGCAGAACGCGAATTATAGATGCGCCAGGTAAAGGTACGGTCGTCGGGAGGGGACCGACCCTCCCCGCGCGTCGCTCGTTCTCGCGACCATCCAGCAACGCATACAGCTGTGTGAGTGCTACGTTCGTGTACTAAACACATGCGCGTTTTCGTCTCGAAGTACAGTCGATGAATAAAGTTTTGTTTTGTTTTTTTTTATTCGTTGGTGTTATTATTTTTTGTTAAGGTTATTCGTTATTTTTGCTAGGTCATTATTAATTTATTATGTAAGGTGTAACACCTTTACGCAAATAAAAACGGTGTTTATAAATCCGTGTTTTTATTCATAAGTGGGTACCTAACGTACCTGAGTTTGTAATATTTTGTTATATTTTTGTACACTATACCCTGTGTTACTCAGGTATGGTGGCTACAGCGCAGCACGGCCGCGGCGCGGCAGTGTCTATAGGGTCAGAGCTGTATCTGGGTTAATTATACTGTACTCGACTGTACCTGCGCGGGTTCGTACTTCAGCCTATCTTCAAAGGGGCCATTAAGTTCTGTGCGAAATATACAATACCTATAGAGCCACAATCTCTAACTGACAACACTCAAAAAATGTCCGAGCGCCGTTCTACATACCAATACATTTTAAAATTATACAGATTTTTTTTCAGATTGTGACTCTATAGGTATTGTAACTCAATGGCTATAGGTTATTGTGAAGACCTTCACTAGTCTACAGAACTGTGTACTATTGGTTTAAGTGACATCACTGACCTGAGGGAAGGTACACCACTTTAGCACCGAACAAGTTGTGGACCAGCCACGTCCAAAGACCGTAGAACAGCGCCATTTTGAATGAAGCTCTGAACACCTAAAATACATTTATTACCATTAATAATAATACAAGATATATGCCCTAGATTGATAGTATATTAGGCACTAGCTGCACCCCGCGGTTTCACGCGCTCAAGTCCCGATGTCGAGTAAATATGGGGATAAAAAGTAGCTCATGGTATTTCCAAAGATTCAATGTACCATTGATACTTAAACTTTTGATATTTGTACAGATCAAGCGGTTTCACATGCGTAAGTTCCGATCCCGTGGGAATATCGGGGTCAAAAGTAGCCCATATACTCCTGATTAAGTAGCTTCGGTTACTTTATCAACACTACTGAGTTTCGGTGCCTATTGCTTAGAATCAAACCAAATAAATATATTATTCTTTACGCACACATACATCTACGGGAAGCCATGATTATCATTATGTAAGTATACGCCTTTGAACCTTACCTGATTGATAGCGCACGAGAGAGCAATGCCGAGCTTCGGCCCGAAGTTGGGTTGGATTTGAGTGATCACTTCCACTGGCTTGTAGAGAGCGTTACTTGACGCGAGGAGGTAGAATAGAGTCGTGAAAAACACCACCTGGACCAAACACAAAAAAAAAACCGATCAAGTGCGAGTCAAACCCTCCTCGGCGGGCGAGTAACTTTCGTACTCATGAATGGCTGTATATGGGTACGAAATATACCTACAGCGGGGGTGGGACCGTAATTAATTAATGATCAGCAATCAAAGACCCTTCTATTGTATGGGCGCTTATTCGATCTAAAGGCCTACTTACACTAAATATAAATATAAAATTTAGACAAAGAGGATATTAAATATTGCACGATGTTACACACAGCGCAATCTAGCCCCAAACTAAGCACTATGGGTACTAGACAATGGATATACTACATATTATACTTTTTTTTGTTGTAAATACATACATATGATACATAGAAAACACTGAATATCCCATGTCTTCGGACCGTGGTGAGTCCTAGGACATGTTGGTTTCCTCACGATGTTTTTCCTTCACCATAAGAGCGATGTTATTAGCGCACATACCTTTTTCTTAAAGAAAAAGACATTGGTGCGCGGTCGGTCTGGATTCGAACCCACGACTCTCAGAATGAAAGCCGGGGTATCTACCACTAGACCAACACCTCTCTTCAACACGTTCTTCAAAAACTCTTCTCCTTAAACTCCCTTCTCGTTCTTCCACCTTTTATGGTGATTCCTTTTCAGCTAGGGCTGTGGAGCTGTGGAATGCTCTGCCTACCTCCATTCGACAGTCGAAGTCGTTAGCAGTTTTCAAAAGTAGCGTTTTCAAATTCTATCTTGTTAGTGCTGAAAAACGTTAGGTTGTAAGTTGGTTCATATCATAATACATGATTATTTATTGTATATTATGTATGTGTATGTTATGTATATATATATATTGTAATATATACCTTATTTATATTTATATATGTATTGTTTATTGTGTTTATTAATATAATATGTATAAAATAACTTAAAATTTTGTGTATTTCACTACCTTTAGTATATGTGTGACACTATTATTTTATATTTTCAAGTACCTATTCTCCTGTCCAAACACCCTACCTTTCATCTTTTTTCGCTTCTTATCCATCCAAAGGTTGCCTGGAAGAGATCGCTTTAAGCGATAAGGCCGCCCATTGTGCCACCTAGATTAAAGTTGTATATGTTTTTCTTTTTATTGTAATTTTCTGTTTTTGGTGTTGCAATAAAGAATTAATCAATCAATCAATCAATCAATCTCTCTAGGTTTGGAACACTGGTTTCTTAAATTTTGTATGGGCGCTGGTACACTGGTTTAATTAGTGGGGTTTGGATGGCGATGTGTGCAACGTCAATTCTGTGCAATTTTCTGCGCTAAATAAACTCCAGCATTTTGGTCTCGCGTTGTCTCCGTCAGGCGTTCAGACAAAAATCGATATATTATGGTCGGAGCTCCCGACCTCCATAGTCCCAAAGTATTCATTCCGAATGGCTCAAACATGTAACACCAAGAGTCACATATTTGCGAATAGGTCCACCTACACGCCCACTAAGTTTGTTTAACCCTCCACCAAACACCCTGTATATTAAAAATCTTAAAGTATGAGCGACTTACCATATTAATGATAGCATTAATGAGCGCACTGCCGCCGCACAGCAAGAGCGAGGTGAGCGCGCCGAGCGAGCCCGCCAGCAGCGACACGTTGCTGGCGAGCGGCGCCCACGCGCTGCCCGCGATCGCGCTCAGCGTGCCCACGTTCTCCTGCACCCAGCGCACCATGCCCGAGTAGTCGAACAGACCTGGAGGATAACACGACCGAGACAACCTCAATACCCAGGTTAAACTAGTACTTATCTCCAGCAACCAAGCCACAGTGTCAGAGGAGAGGTTAGTAAAAATGGCCCACAGGGGCCCAGAATAACGATAGAATGGACAACGCTGCAGGAATAAAATGAATGAAGATTCAATAAATGCTATATTGCATGTACCAAAACCTTAATTAAACAAATATTACCGAGACAAAAACCATAACCGATAAAATCACAGAAAGCCGCCTGCGTTGGTATGGGCACATCAAAAGAAGAGACGAAAGCCACGTAGTACAAATTGCGTTAAATCTACCTGAACAAAAGAGAGGAAGGGGCCGCCTACCATCGACCTGGTGGTCAAATATTGAGAGAGAACTCAAGCAGGCTAAATTGCCAATAAAGACAACCCAAGACAGATCAACTTGGCGCCGCGAAGTGAGGAGACCCGACCCCAAATAACGGGATAAAGGGAAGGAAGAAGATTACAGAGACAAAAACTTGTTAAAACGGTCCTAACCAATTTCTGGTCAGGACCGTTTTACTAAGACTCCACTGTCCGTATGTCAGTCTGTTTGTCACCAAGTTTTATCTCTTGAATCGTGATAGCTTGAGAGTTGAATGACAAATATCCACCTATATCGTGACTAGATGGAAAAGTGTAGGGTAGTTACTGACGAAGTTATCCCAAGAGTCTTGGATGACCTCCAATGAGAAGAAGACACAAGAAACTCGTGTAATTTTTTTTGCAGTGATCATGCGATTATAATAATCCTTACTAAGATTGTAAACGCGAAAGTAACTCTGACTGATATTATTAATTTGTAAAAAAATACACTATCACATCCACAAACACACAACCCGCCCAACCTGTAGTAGTACCTACCTGGAGTGTTAGAGACGTTATTGACGAAGTTATCCCACGAGTCCTGGATGGCACTCCCGTCCACCTGCGGCCCCACACTCGCCGCGAAATGCCCCGACACCCAGCTCTGGTACACCCGATCCCACACTTCTAATAACTGCTCTTCTACCCGCGCCACTTTATCCGCCTCACCTTCTTTTAGTATACTTTTTACCTGGTAATGAATAAATAAATTCTGTGAACAGCATACAGCGCCATCTAGCCCTGTGGTAAGCTGCTAAGCTTGTGTTACGGTGACTAGACAACGAATATTATACCTACATTTATTTTCTCTTGTAAATACATACATAAGTATTATACATAGAGAAACACCCAGACCAGAAACAAATATTGGAACGAAGTTCCTTATCGCGCGTTGCGAAAGGGGACGAGACGGAAAAAAATAAGACCAAAAGTTGTAACGACACATTTTTTTTTGCATTGGTCAGTCTTATCACGTGATTAATATACTGGCCAATGGGAACGCCGCTGCGTACAAGCTTTGTCTTCTATGCTTATTAATAAAGAAAGAAAGACAGGAACTAACGTTTTGTACTTGAAAGCAATTAAAAATTGTTTGAGAAAAAGCTGTAGAAGAAAAATACATAGGATTCAACATTTATGTTTTCATTTTGTTTGATTGTCAATATGTTAGGTAAACCAATAGGAATTTATACAAATTTTGAAGTCTACATTTCACTGTTGGCAGTTCAATTGACTGAGAAAGCATTTTTTTCATATTGATCTCACTCAACTTAACACTAAATATGATATCAGAAGAAAGATATTTGTAAACCGCCACAGTGGTAAAGTTACCACAAATTCGATGATGCTTTTGACGTTTTAATCGTCATTGATCGACTTCATCTTAGGCCGCTGCGCTACTCATTTTATTTGTGATTAGTGAAATAAATTAACTTACGATGGTATGAACCTGTCAGTCCGATTGGAAAGCAGAGGAAAACAATGCACATTTAAAGCTTAAAGTAAATAAGGCTAACAAAATGTAGCTAACAGCAATTCAAGAGGGAAGATAATAAGATCTAGATTTGATTTTATAAGTTTTTACAACACTTGGATTTTTATTTTTAGCTATAACCACAAATACTAAAAACAGAAATAAAATCAATATTTGAGTGGGGTTTCCATACAACAAACGTTTTTTTTTCTAATAATGGTACGGAACCGTTCAAGCGCAAATCCGATTCGCACTTGGCCGGTTTATTTCATTCATATCCAAAGGATAAAAATGGGACCCTATTACTGAGAGTCCTGTCACCAGGCTGTATCTCATGAACCGTAATAGCTAGACAGTTGAAATTTTCACAGAATATATATATCTGTGTTTCAATAAAAATGTATTAAAATACTAACCGCTGTAGAGATTCCTTCCCTGCCGTACGTGTACGCGTTGTCGATGAGAGAGTCGAGTTTCTCCTCCCAGCCTTCCGGCAAGTACTTGTGCAGCTCGCTGTTCTGTACGTAGGTACTGTTGAGGAGACTGCCGCTCAACTGTACTACCACTATACCTTCCGAGTATATCTACAAATATAATAAACATTATTTCAATACCTGCTTCCGCTGTTCTTCATTGACCATACTTCTGCAAATAGATTTAATAGATTTTTTCTTGTGTTTTCGCGATGTTAGATAGAAATTATAAAGGAACCTGTACAAGTCTCTTCTTCAGGATTCATTCTTCGTCAATCCCGAAAAGTGAGCAAATAGTTTGGCAATATTTTCTGATGTTTGTGACTGTGGAAATAAGCAGTTTACCCGTCACCGCGTAGGGAGAACTACAGGTTCCCTAGAATTTTTGGAACGAAGTTCCTTATCGCGCGTTGCGAAAGGTGGGCTAGACGGAAAAAATTAAGACCAAAAGTTGTAACGACACTTTTTTTTTGCTTGTAACTTCGTTCCATCCGGGTGTCCTTTGATACCTCTCAAGTTTTTTTTTGTAAAGTAATATATTTCAAACTCACCTGTATACATATAAAAACTATGGCCACAGTTAGGAACAAGATCAGTCCAATAATGACGATGCAGGTAGAGACAGTATCAACAGAACTGTATGCCATGTCTGTAATACTGTTGTTGCATATTCGCAGCATTTTGCCTACACCGCGGATATGGGCCGGGAGTAGTGCTGATTCTCTGGAATTTACGACAAAATAAAACTTAGGTACCTATTAAGTATTCTTACAATTTTATCTATAAACATAAGAAGTATAACTGACTAGAAATGCCCCGCGGTTTCACCTGCGTAAGTCCTGATCCCACGGGAATATCAGGATAAAAAGTAGACCATGTGTTATTCAAGGTCCTCAACTAATGCATATTCCAAGTTTCATCGCAATCGAAATAAAATTAGACATCAGTTCTACGCTATGTACACGCTCACAGTACCTACTTAACTGAGATACCAATATAAAAAAAATAATAAACCCTTGTCAATCTGCATGTTGTATTGGAATTTCATGTGGATTGGGATAGTACAAGGCATTGTATGTGTATGCTTCTTTTGGCATCTATATTGACATAAAAATTGTAGAGACCAAAATAGAAGTATAATTATACTAATGCTATTGGTATGCCTTGCACTAGTTTGACCTGATTCAATGCCATTTCATTATCATTGACTCACATACATTACGACATCCCATTATGTAAATTGCTAATAAATGTTTAATGTGTTTTACGTACCTATTATTCCACCAGCATTTAATCTTTCCCATAATATTATTGTACTGATTTTCGAAAAACAACCAAACTCCGAAATAGTCAAGCATAATCTTCAAGAAATGTATAGCTAGGAAGAGCATGATAACCGGCAGAAGCCAAATGTGTTTCCAAACAAGCATACATAGGCATCCAAAGAATAACAGCTTGAAATACAAAGCCGTTTCCTCATCGTTATCAAAGTTTTTAATGTAGTTTTCGTCAAGAGATCTCTGTTTCATTGCGAGTAAGTATCGGTTATCTGACTTCACTTTCATATTGGATAGTGGTAGACCAGATAAAGTTCTATTTTTGAAAAGCATTTTAGCATGTCTTGGAGAGCTGGTTATTGGTTCGTTGCTAGTCCAACTGGCCCCTTTTGTATCAGGAGTGGTTGGAGATGGTGTATCCTTTTCTGGTGTAGATTCTTGCTCAGCCGAGTCAGAAGTGTCAGCAGATGCTTCTGGGGGCTTTTGTAAGGCATTGCTTTTGTCATTAGTAATGGCTTTGTATACTGCTTCGACCAATGAAGCTTCAGGATCTGGAATTATAGAATTAAAACTTATAAGTGAACAAAAGTTAAGATTGCAATATTATCACTTGACGACCACTGTGGCCCGTCAGAGAACATGATGTCTAAGTGCCTATAACAATTTATGTCTGGTTCTGGGTGTTAAGTATGCATCTTATATATACATAGATAAATGAAATATAGAATGATAATAACTATACTTACAAAAGAAAGCCGTGTTAGTTACACCATTTATAACTCAAGAACGGCTAAACCAATTCGGCTGAAAATTGGTTGGGAGGTAGCTTAGAACCAGGAGAAGAATATAGGATACTTTAGATCCCGTCAATCTTACAAGATCGGGACTAGCGTTGCATGGGTGAAACCGTGCGGCGCAGCTAGTGTATAATAAATTAATATTTCTTATATGTATTCTATCCATTCTCTGCTCCCCATAACACAAGCCAAGTCGCTTAGTTTGGGTCTAGATGGTGCTGTAATAAGTACTGATATTTAAAAAATGTACTTACTTGTAATCAACATTTTCTTATGCACATCAAGAACTTCAAGAGCCAAGCCAGTAATGCACATTGCATGTAGTGTTATGAAAGTGTACACTTGAAATGAGCCTGTCAACTTCGCCAGGCAACTGATGATGACTAGCCATAGGAACTGAGAGGTAGCTTTGAAGATATTTGCTCTTGGTGGAGTCCATAGTATATAAACACTTATGAGATAGGCTAGTACAATTGTTAGAGTCTGAAAGAAAAAAAAACAACAGATAATGTTTATTACAGGGCATTTAATTTTTATTACAAATATGATATCAAATTTAAACAAAAAAAAGCTTACATACATAACATTAACTTTAAAAGACAAAACCAAATATACAAACAACACCAAAACTAAAATAGACCATCCCCGAGCATGCCAGATGCAAAGCTGCCCAAAATGCTAGCAGCATTCCCGCGTTGAACCGCAATGGACAACCTTTGCAGCAGGAATGCCCCGGAACGGACATCATGCCCCCTCTTCCTTAACCGGCCACTGACCTCCCTAATGATGTTTAATTCATTTTACATCTGTTTCTTGAGTATTAGATCATTGATAATAATGAATGTCAACTTCATAGCAATAAATTAGAAAATATATATCCTGTCAGAAGTAGTTTCTCTGAATACATTACACATATTGGAGTAGTCTATCAGTGCCCACTTTTTAAAAGTCAGGGAAGTCAGTCAAAAAATAAGTGCGCTATTTGACATCACTCTATGGTGAAGGAAAACATAGTGAGGAAACCTACGGCTTAAAGTCACACAAAAAGGCCTAGTTATAGGGCTAGTTGCGGAAACACACAGTAAAAGTAAGTAATGAAGTCAGTACTTACAATATAAGAGCTGCACACACTGATGAGTAAAGTTGTGGAGAAGCTGACAAAGCTGTTAAATTGCCAGAACAAGCAGGAGACTCCTCGGGGGACTGAGTTGTATAACCATGGCACCACAAATATGGCTGATAGTAGCCCTATTACAGTCTGGAAAGATGAACCACTGAGATTATGATATCATTTATTATTATAAAATTTTGACAATATTGCCAAAATTTTGTTTCTAAAATTTAACAGTATGGAACTGTAATTTTAATCATGGTTTATGAATGACAGAGTAAATTTTGGGGGGTTGCTTTTGTTTTTGGGGATAGAAATCTTCTGACCAGAGTAACTTAAGAGCATATCATTATCTGCATTTACCAAATGTTTTTGTTGATTGCTGCAACTATTCTTACCTTGTAATATTCTCTGAATTGCAGACCAACCGTATCTGAAGCATAATTCACCACATTTACAGGTATCACCGTCAGACCAACTATGACAGAAGTGTTAGATTTTTCCAGACTTTCAAACCACGACTTTATTTTCTGAGAAAGCCTATATTTAAACGGATGGAGCAAAGACCCAACCAGTAATGCCCAAAACAAGGGTTTGAAAAACGGCTCTAATATTAGAAATAAAACATAGAGTGCCGCACAGCACACAGTCAGTATAAATAGCGCAAAAGCATTGTAAAATCCGTGTTTCATAGGTTTCTCATTGCCTTCGGAGAGACCACCAATAATATTGAAAATGTTATCAAAGGGCGACTGCTGCATTTTGAACTAAAGTTACTAAAAAACTGCACTGGCACAAATTAAGTACAAAACAATTTCATTTCGATTCCAGCAATTACAATTTTTGTAATTTACACCGATTTCCATCTATGAGATCATAGTTTGATTTGCTCCGAGAAATTCAATTTTGGGAACATTTTTTCCATCTCAAAATATTTTTCTTTTTTTTTAAATCGCATCGGGAAGAATTATACTTTTTTACCATACAGCCTTGTTTCTCTTGGCCACACTGACTGACCTCCATAATCCATACAAGTCGCTGGACAGGTCATAGCTTTATTTGGTAATAATCAGGGGTCGGAATATGTAGAGTCATTTAGGGTTACTGACCTCAAAACATGATTATAGATGTCAACATGGACATGCCTTCGGAATACCGAAATTTTATTACAATCTTCCGGAATTTTATCGGAGTAGGTCGATTGCTTCCGGTTAAATGATCCAAAACCTGTATGTCAATAAAGACATGCCGCCGCAGCGGTATTCCGGAATTTTAAAAAATCCCGATAAAATTGCTACGTAACAAGATTTATTTTCTTAACTCTTTTGACTTGAAATAAAAGTTTAATATTTAATAATATTAACAATAACTAGCCAGATAACGTAAATAACGGGTTTTGTTGCCGCACGACCCTGGCAACCAATCAGATCCGAGTATCCACGGTGACTCATTAACTGCAAGACAATGCAAAACTGCAGGTAGGTAGCTCACTTACTTACATCGGTTCGTAGAGTGCACTTACTTTCTTTGTATACCTATGTGATTTTGTGATTGTGACCCTGTGACCTTAGCTAGTGTACGGTGGAAAGATCATGTTCGACCTACAAATGGATATTAGATGTAAAAAAAATTCATTAAAAATAGAAAATTTGGAAAAACTGATGGTTGTTTATTTTAATTGTACAGCCTACAATGCTGAAATTGTAACAATGACGATGAAGATTGAGTGCCAATAACTGCTCCCCGCAATTAAATCATGTAAACCTTGTGCGATCCGTGTAGGTATACTGCGATTCGAGTATACTTTTTATCAAGATATCCGTGGAAACATCTTTATAAAAAGTAGTCAAAATTAATTTCGGTTTATAGCTACAAATAAGTTTCTTTATTTATTTAAGTAAAAACCATACAGATATACCTAAAAAAATGTAATTGAAACCTGAAAATTATGAAGTATTGTAAACAATAAACGTTTGTGTTTTACTTGCGCTTATTTCATTTTAGAAAAGTAATTCACTTAAAATGAATTTATCATCCTCGTTTTTTTTGGTCGGTTAAAAAAAAAAAGGGCGTCCCTATATTGGCCATTGTACCTACATGAAACTTAACAGAAAACTTCAATTTCTCATGTCAAGTTAGCAATCATCTACGTAAAAGTGTCAATTGAACCCTCGTTGCGTGAACCCAATTCGTACTTAACCGGTATTTCCTGTCATTGTAGACGATGTAAACTTTGTTTTTTAATCATATTTCATGTATTTGATACAATTCCGGAATTCCGGAATGATTTCCATGTTTCTTGAAATCAAGGCATATCCATGTTATGCTATCATGATGCAAGTAACTAAAATGACTCTACCTATTCCGACCCCTGGTAATAATTATTTACACTAATAACTCGTTCACCAAATTGTAGTTTTGTTTTGTAAATTTGAATTTGTAATGCTTGAAATTGAAAACAAGTTCGCTTGCCATCATCAAAACATTCTCAGAATTTTACAACATGGTAATGCGGTGCTATCAATGTCAAGATCACTGAGATTGTCAATTTTGACGTTGACATTTGACACACGAGTCCCTTTTTTCCTCGGCTCTATCCCAACTATGGCCATTATGAATTAGCCAGTGTCGAATATTTATAATTTAAGTGGGGCTCGGCGCAGCGCGAGCTGAATTTTCATTTTCGTGAAACCTAGTTAAAGTGCGTGTAAATTTTCATGAAAGTGTACAAGTGTGATGAAAATAAAAACCAGTGGGTACCAAAGATGAATTTTTCCGTTGCCTTCTAATCTCGTACTAGGTTGTTTTAAAGAATGTAAAGTTAGTCGCTATTTTCGCCGCCTCGACTTGACTTATTTTATAACTACTACGGCATATTCCACAAATCCCCTTACATGATCCCCTGCCCAGGGGATTAGTAGACTTTTTGTCCACAAATTCTCTGGCAAACCCGTCGTATTGCCGCCAGGGGATTTGTGGATAAAAAGTCTACAAATCCCCTTACCGATATTTAAAATCGGTGTAAGTCGGTGTAAATGTTGTGCGCAGCTATCATCGGAGCATGAATTAAGGTTATAAATATGTGTACTATTGTTGTTTGAATGTTTTAGTTTGTGTTCTGTTGTTGTGCCTTTTTAGTAAATAAATAAAAGTAAATAAATAAATAAATAAAATCTATAAATAAAATACAATATACACAAAATGAAAATAAAATAATTAAAGTTTCGAAAGAAACGAAGTACACTATACGTGTGGCGTATAAATAAACTAGCTACGTCCGCGGTTTTTTTTCTTTTATTATTAAATTAAAACTTAAAAATCATGATTTTATTTTACATAGCATTAAAAATCACTAAGGTTTGTAGTATGCTAATACTGTAATCTGCGAAGATGTTACAAATAAAGAAATAAATACCAAATACGGAAGAAACAAAGTTAGATTATGTCTATCGATACGCGTAAGATGCACATCTATCGAACCAATCAAAAAATAAGAAACCAGCACGGCAGGTACTTTCTCTAATAATAAAATAAGACAGTTGTTAAATAGACAGTGTTAGTAGACAGTGTAACAAATTTACATACGAAAGTTTGCAAGTGTATGTACTTGCAAACTTTCGCATTTTTAATATTTGAGAGAAGTTAGTTGTTATGGAACTAGGCGAAAATTATAGTTTGTTGCAATTCGCCCTCAATGCGCATAACAATAAATTCCATAATCCTGTAAAATAAATACCTACGCAATGCTGTCGGCTTTAAACCGGTTTTCAAAGGGTTGTTATTGTTCTAAGTATTGTAAGGGAATTTGCATTTTTTATCGGTGTGTTATTTATTACCTGTTTCGGAATACGGTGCATTTTTGCGACTCTTTAAATCTATACTAATATTATAAAGCGGAAGAGTTTGTTTTTTTGTGTGTTTGAACGCGCTAATCTCAGGAACCGCTGCCGCTGGTCCGATTTGAAAAATTATTTCAGTGTTGGATAGTCCATTTATTGAGGAAGACTATAGGTTATATTATATTTAAAAAAAAAATAGGGATCCAAAATAAGTCCAATAATGTAACACAAGGTGTGAAAAAAATTACCCTTAAATTCTTTACATCGCGTGCGCTGCGAAAACTATTGGATAGAGAACAAAACTATGTACTATAACTTTGTAGAACATGTGATTGTCTACGAAAAACATCCCTACACCATATGTCTAACTATTGTCTCACAATAAGTGTTTTTGTTATTTTTTTTATAATTAAAAAGCCGTCGCTTAAATAACCTTTTATTTTGTACCTTGGTATAAATCCTTATCAAAATAAATTACTTCATATTCAAGACGAATTCAATACCTTCCTAGAACCTTTTGAATGATTTAATTCGGACATTTCGTTGAAAAGATATCGCGATATTAAAAATGTAAGTACATATGTTGCAACCACTGACCTCCACGGTACAAGTCGTTGGACAGGGGATAGCGCACTGAATTCTGTGCCTATTTGATCTGCGCCATGTTGCGCTGTTTACTATTGACAGTGATGGTGACGGGAACTAACTATTCCTACGGGAATGGGACTTACGCGGGTGAAACCGCGGGGCACTGCTAGTTAATAGATATGGCTGGTAGTTCAAGTGGTGCTAGTGGCATTACACATTACAAAAAATAAAGCTACGGTACTTCTACATGCTACATGAAGACTGAGGCTATCTAACACACTGTTTTTATATGATTAAAAAAACGATAATATAATTTAAATTAAGGGGATTTGTAGACTATTTGTCCACAAATCCCCTGAGTAATCCGCCGTATCGCCGCCAGGGGATTTGTGGACAAAAAGTCTACTAATCCCCTGGGCAGGGGATCATGTAAGGGGATTTGTGGAATATGCCACTACTACGACTTGACTCTTTTTTGCCCTCTTGTATGTTATTGTTTCGTGCGCCGGTCCTTGAGTGATAAAAACAGGAGCTGCGTATCACGGAGATAAAGAAGCTGGGCTGGATGTGTGGGTGATGCGAAACGGATCGCGTTAGGAACTCTCGTTCATGTCCCAAACGTTGCAAAATACAAAATATGATCTACGCTGGTACGGTCACGGCTTGTGAAAACCGGCTAGTTAAGTGGGAAACAATGTCTTGCTATGGTGCTGGCATGCCTAAAATACAGAACAAACTGGCCGTGATTCCTACAATAAAGTGATATTGAAAGTTTTTGCACATACCTATCACCCCCTTACGTCGCTCGTCAATCGTCTCTGGGATATCATAGCTTAAATGAATTTTTTTTTTTTAGAATTTAAGAATTTTTAAAAAGGGGAACCCCTGTACTAAAAAGTGTATGGGCGAAAATTGACCTCCCTACACGGGATGCTAAAGATCGTGCGAAGTGAAGGCACAAAAGCAGGAAAGCATCCCAAGAGGGATGCATCACTCAAAAATGACGATTCCCTTAAAAATAGACTATACAAAAATGCCTATTTCGTATTCCGAAAAATAGACATTTGCCATAAATAAAAAAGAATGCCTATTTTTATGTTGTTTCGCTGAATAGGTAGGTTCAAAAGTTGATAGGTACTTAGCTCGGTAGAGTCAGTTTACTAGGTAGCAATAAGTACGTTTAAGGGATAGAAGATAGGTCAGTTTGTGTTGCAGCTCTGTTTTGGCCGCATGGCCGCATAGGTCTGATACAAAGCTGTGGTTCTACGCGCAACTACTACAGGTGCACACATACTGTGACTGTATGAAAAAGTACAATTGCTAAAAGAATCGAATGCCGTGTCCGAATATTGTGTCCGTGTCTCAGAATCTCTATACCTACCTACCTCAAATCAGCAATGTACCTATAGGTACCTACTGCGTGTGTAGTACATAGATGAATATAATTATACTAAAGTAGTGTAGTACTGTGTAGTGCCTATCACAGTCAGTTAACAACGAATTAAATAATTCGGGTGCAGGTATTTTTTTGATTTTTCAGAACTCTAAGTACGAAGATGGTGCAAAGTTGTAGGTAGGTAGGTAAATTAAATATAAACATAAGTACATCATATTGGTTACTACAAAGATAAATATTTATAGGTTTTATTTTAGAACAAAAAAAACACAGAAATCCACTGAAGATAATTAATACCCTCATGTCTCTTCATCCACATTCACACTAGTCAGACTTGATTGGGAAACCCCACATTTTCACCGCGGTTAGTTCACACTAATCCTTGTAGTCAAAATCGGCATCAGTTTTTACAATAGGAAAGCATATTCCGGTTCTACTTTCGTACCCTTTCATACATCCTTGTGCAGTCATAAATGATCTAGGCTCTACTTTAGGTTGCTTCAGCATTTTCGTGTTGCCTTTTGAAGGTCTCGCATCATCAGGATCTTGAAAAACGATGGCCCATGGATCACTGTTCTGTTTGTTTAGTGGGACTGCACTTATCACATCCTCATTGATTATGTTCACAAGTAAAACCGCAAGAATGAGATAGCCAAACATTTTGATGTGAGTTACTCGTATGTTCTTATCGCAAATTTTAAGAGTGAGAATTGAGTGGCTACGTTCAATGACACTTTGTTAATGAGCAACCGGCCATCCTTGACTTTGCTTTTATACCGCCCTTAGGTACAAATAAATTAGGTACCTACCGTTGTTGGAGTCATCTGCGTATGACATCGAATATCAACGGAATAATAATCAATGTACCTATAACGTCAATGTATTTAGAAGTTACTTATACTTGTACTGAATAGGTACCTATGTGCAAAGTTAATAAGTAGATAAAAAACTAAAAGTGTTACATAAGTAGGTACTATTTAAAAAAAAACGGTATTTTCCATGTTTTAATTGTCCAAAATAGTGAAAACTGTAAATCATAGCATTTATAAACTATAAATTCTCTAAGGCTTAGAAGTTGGTACTACCTGACAGGGGCGTCTCTAGCGGGTGTGCAGGGTGTGCACAGCACACGGGCGCAGCGGTCTCAGGGGCGCCGCGGCGCCCCTGAGACCGCGGCGCCCACACCCAGCCCCCGTATCAGAATCGCATTTCGGAAACTATGGGGTTTATTTAATTTCATATTTATTTTTAAAGATTCTGTTATGGTCTACGGTAGGTAGGTAGGTATGAGATGGTAATCCGAAATAGTATATTAGGGCTAGATGTCGCATCGCTATTTACTCAATGGCGCGTGTCGGAAGGGTGATTCTTCGACCGGAATATTTTTTTGCTTATTTTTATGGAAAAATATTAAACCCTGTGCTAGAGCAAATCTTTTGTACTTTATTAATTACTTGATTAATATAATAGAAAATGGTAAAAGAGGCACCACCGTAAAGCTTATATTTTAGGAGAAATATCAAATTTTTAAAAGATGACTCTTGAAGATAATGACAACGTGTCGATGTTATTGATTGAGTGGCGAGGAAAAATGACGCCTGATACGATTAATAATTTTGCGTAAATAAATGCGTAATATCAAGGTAATAAGAATCATTTCTTTATATCAAAATACAATTACATAAAGAATTAAATAATATTTAGATTTATAAACAGAAACGGGTGTGTATGGGGCCCACTGGGTGTGTATTGGGCCCACTAAGATCGTTGGGCTCAAGCCAACCTCACCTGCTAGCTTGGTGCACCTGCTGATAAACGGACGAGGCTCTGGCGCAGACTTTCCCTTCGGGGTTGGGAGGTCAGACGGCAGTCGCTCCCGTAAAAGTCGAAATTCGCCAAATCTTTTATGGGAGTTCAAAAAATGATTGCCACACAGATAGGGCGCCGCCGCATAACGGCGCACAGGAGCTTCGCCCGACTCCTGTGGTAAGTGGACGAGGGCTACCGGGCGGGCACGGCCAAAGACGCGAGCCCCGAAATACAAGGTGAAACTCGGCTTCGCAACGTGGAACATTCTCACGCTAACCGGACGCGCGAGGGAGCTGGCCGACGTACTCTTCAGGCGGAAGGCAACAAACTGATCTACACGGGTGCACCTGGTGGAGAGAACGGGGTGGCTGTGGTGCTCGCTGAGGGATTGCATGGCGATATCTTGGAGGTGAATCGCTTTAGCGATCGACTTATGTGCGTGAAGGTGCTTATTGGGGGGGTTCCTACTTACGTCGTAAGTACTTACGTCGTAAGTACTTACGCGCCACAGGTCGGTTGTAGCGACGCTGATCAGAGGTGGTTTTGGGAAAAACTCGGCGAGGTCCTTGGGGCTATCTCGTTGTCACAGGGAATCGTTTTGGGTGGTGATCTGAACGGTCATGTGGGTGAAATGGGGGCGGAATTTGAACGTGTTCATGGAGGCTACGGATATGACAGTCGGAATGAGGAAGGGGAAAAAATCCTACGTACGTGTGCCACTGCCGACCTGGAACTCTTCTTCTTCTTTTTTGGGGTTAATGGAGTTGCGTGATCGCAAATTCTGCCAATGTCAGGTAGTGGAGAAATCACAAGCTCAAGATTTTCCCTTGTTTTTATTATTAGGTTTGTTCCTCTTATTGAAGTGTGACCTGGAACTTGTGAACATGCCGTCGCTTTAATAACCTTTTATTTTGTACCTTGGTATTAATTAATGGTAAAATAAATTACTTCATATTCAAGACAAATTTAATACCTTTCTAGGACCTTTTGAATTATTCAATTCGGACATTTCATTCAAAAGATATCGGTGTATGTAGTCTAGGTACCTATTGTTTCCCGACATATTTTTTCAACTTCGCTATAAAATAATATTAGGGGTACCTATACCTACGTCAAATTACTAATACTGTTGTTTGTAGCTTTATTATTCCATATTGGAATCACTCTTAACTCTTACTAGAGGGCGCCAAGGAGATATTTGCACACGGGCGCTACATGGGCTAGAGACGCCCCTGGTCTACCTGATAATCCATTTTATTTAAGTTTTGTGCAAGAAGTCTTTCATCCATAAGAAGTCAGTTAGTATACGTAGGTCGTAGAGGTTAGCGTCGATATCTTTCTATACTTACATGCAATATTCAAAGTCCTGACTGACTCATATAAGTATATCAATGCAGAGCCAAAATCGCTGGTCCTAGAGACATGTTTAGAGAGTGTGTATTTTGTGGTGTGTAGGTATCCGCTGCCTTTATTTTTGAGTCTTTCCGAAACTTCCAAAGAGAAGCTTAAAGTTAAAAGGTAAGGGAAGTTTACTAATAATAAAACTTCACTACTTTTCCAACTTATTTTTTTACATACAACAAATCTTCTGCCTTGACCCGTTGAACAGACTGTAGCATTCAAGGCTATTTACAACAGGTGAATCAAGTGGGCTTGATTCACCTTTTGATATAAGGTCCACCGTATAATATAAGGTCACTTCAGAAGTCGCGGAGAGACTCAAATACAAAGAGAGGAGACTAGCTGACGTAGCTAGAGGCTTAGTACTAAAAGTTTAAATTTTTGTTACGCAGCGTCCTACGTGGGCGATCGGATGCGAACGCGATCCGATCCGGTGCGGTGCGGAAACAAGGAACGGTCGAGAATCGCACCGCATCGCACTTTACGTGCATTTGGTCACGTAGGACACCTTAATAGCTATCGACTGTTCCTTGTTTCCGCACCGCACCGGATCGGATCGCTTCGCAATGGCGTTCGCATTCAATCGTCCACGTAGTACGCTGCGTTAATAGCTATTGGATTTCCTAATAATTAAATAAGGCTGTAACGTTGCATGAGTATACAAATTGATCACGCCAAGTAGTACAGTAAAAAATGTACTTAGGTATAGTAAACATTTTTAGGCGATTTAGGTTACATGTAAAATGGGAAATGATTGTTTTTGTCTTGTTGTTATCCCCATCGTGTGGGATATCATTACATGGCTCTATTAAAATCATTGACAGTTATCTCAAAATATTTTTAGGTAGATAGGTTGGTAGTAGTTGTACCTAATGACTTCTTCCAAATTGCAATCCGTGTTTGTGGCCGCGCGTGGGCCGAAAAGGCACGCAGTTGGCTATTTTTTAATTATAAAAAACTGGCCAAGTGCGAATCGGATTCGCGCACGAAGGGTTCCGTATCATTAAATCTAAACAACAGGTTTTGTTTTGAAAGGTAAATTGTGGTTTATGATTTATGACGTTTTAAAAAAAAACTACTTACTAGATCTCGTTCAAGGGTACCGTCCTTAACGCATAACGTTTTTTGTCCTAAACACAAAAGGCCGAAAATATAAGGCATAATTTCAAAAAGCATAATATTTATAAGGCACTAGAAAACCCGGCGAACTCCGTTTTGCCACCAGATGGCTTCGTTTTATGTAACATTTCGTTTGGTGATTAAAAGATGAAGAACATTTTTTTTTGTTTTATATTTGAAAAGGAAAAAAAATATTTCATTTCACAACAGTAATGAATTCTTTTGGATTACAAAAATGAAGTGTTATTTAGTTGAACTTCTCTAAGTAAATGAAAGTGAATCCAAAGCAAATACTGAATCGAAGCGTTATACTGAACACCCCTAAGCCTAGATGTATCTAAGGTACTAACATACCTAAATATCTATCTAAAGCCCTAGAGGTATGTCAACTAAAATAAACGAAAACACCTAATTATAACGCATCCCTAACCTACCTCAATTAAAACGATACAATATCTAATTGATTACGATCAATCCTGACCTGCCTGTCTAAACTACCTAATTATGATTGTGTGATGTACCTTTCTTTGTCTTTGGCTCGTGAAGGTCAAGTGGTTAGATACCCACGTTGTGTATTGTAGTTAACTCTAGGTTCCTTATAGGTAGACGAGATTACAGAAAACCTACACCTGACCAAATTATCCTAAGAATTATCTGTACTCCTAAACCAACTTTAATTGAAACGTTAAAGGAAAATTTAAGATGATCTTTTACTGTTTTATGTGATCAAAATTGTTGCTACTTGAATTTAATTAATTACCTTATAAATTGACAGGAAGATGTCTCTACTATCTATGCCAGATCCTCAACTCTAGTCTACAGAATGAATGTTATAAGGTAGCTAACTTAAAATTAAGGGAATTAGGTATAAATAATGATGGTACACAATAAATTAGATATCAAAATATTGGTTTTATTAAATCCGGTGATTCTATTATCACGTAGTGAAAGAATCACCAAAGAAAACACTACAGACCTAGCTATCAAGGTTAACAATATCGGACGTTAATTAATTGAATTATGAATTTCAATTTCTATAGTAACTTGACCAAAATGTATGAAGTAAATGAAAAGTTAACATCAGTGGAATTCCACAATCCTAAAAACTATTATGATAAATCTCATTATGAGATTTTATGGACTTTAGGTATCAACTGTACCTTATCTATTAACGTGAAATAATCCTCCTTATGAGAATTTTATAGTTTGATAAACTTCATTCAGTACACCTGTACTCAAGTCTTTCGTCGATTGCGTTCCGGATTCGGTTTGCAAGTGGTAGAATTACCAAGACCTCGAAATTAGATCATCAAACCAATGTTTCCCACAAATGGAGATATATATAGAAAATGTAAATTGCTTACGTATAGATTATGATTAGAATTAATCTTTATTCATGTGAATTCCACTCGGAAATATCAAAATATATGTACCAAACGTACTTAGGCTTTGACTTAATCTTGGTCATTTTACCACAGTAAAATTAACAGATGGATCTTTTGTCCAAATATAATTTAGAATTAATTTTATTAAAAGGAAACCTCCTTACGAGCGTTTCCTATAATTTTGTCCTGAAATATGAACTTTAATTTGAAAAATGAATTTACAATAAACAGGATTCTTTTATAGAATTTTCCTGTAAACTGTCTTTAGATAGACTGATTAAACAATTATGAATTTATATTAAAGCTGTAAGTAAACACATAAAATTGGATGCTCCCTCGACTTCGTTAGAGTCTAGGAACTAAGATAATAAAAGATATTACAGTGTACATTTTCACCAGTACTTTAGCGTCAAAAGAACAATTAATCAATGCAGGGATTGAACCTCGCATTAGATAGTATAATTATTGCAAACAAATATAAAGTACTTTGTAATCAAATAGTACAGTAGGTATATTTCAGTATAAATGCAAGGTGGGAATCGAACCACACGAGCTGCATATTAACTTATAACATCAACTAACATACAAAAGCGCTGTGCGGGAATCTAACCTCACACAAATGGCATAAAATCGCAAAATATAACATTTTACACATGTCCCATAATTAGGACTATTAAAGTCTACTCTTGGAGAAAAGTGTTACAATCCAAACCTCCTCTAGTTTAAACAGTGAAAATAATTAATAATGTACCTTGAATGCTCTACAATGTATGTATCAGGACTGGGTCAAAACTGACTCTAATAACTAATTAACTTGCAAACACTGTCTCTATAAAATCTAGCAAAAATTATATAATTCAAACTTATGGCACGCTAAAAGCCCAAACTATACGTGACCGCTTCTGTAGACCTCCGAAATATAAGTGGTGACGCTCTCGTTCTAGGGACGCTTCCAGCTTCCAAAAATTCCGCGTCTGTCCCCCGCTTCCCTTCCGATTTCGCCACTCGTCATTGGTCGGACCTTTAGCGTCAGCGTTACCTAACGGTGCCATGCCATCTACGTACAAATTTGAAGTTAACTAACTAAGATCGATATTTCTGTCGATTGATCTATATTGCAAGGATTTAACATGTTTATATATATTTAAAATTCGACGAAAATGACGTATGACGATGACGTATGACGATGACGTATGACGATGACGTATGACGATGACGTATGACGATGACGTATGACGATGACGTATGACGATGACGTATGACGATGACGTATGACGTATGACGATGACGTATGACGATGACGTATGACGACGACGTATGACGACGACGTATGACGATGACGTATGACGATGACGTATGACGATGACGTATGACGTATGACGTATGACGTATGACGATGACGTATGACGATGACGTATGACGATGACGTATGACGATGACGTATGACGATGACGTATAACGTATGACGATGACGTATGACGTACGATAATGACGACCTATGTGGCGTGTCGTGCGAAAGCGCGACTGCAATGCAGGAGGTTGCGGGTTGGATTCGACCAAAAAACCAAAAATGTTGTTTAACAAAGAGCACTTCAATGAAACGGATAATTTGCGGACACGTATAACGCTTCGATTCAGTATTTACTTTGGATTCACTTTCATTTACTTAGAGAAGTTCAGCTAAATAACACTTCATTTTTGTAATCCAAATGAATTCATTACTGTTGTGAAATGAAATAAATTTTTTCCTTTTGAAATATAAAACAAAAACAAATTTTCTTCATCTTTTAATCACCAAACGAAATGTTACATAAAACGAAGCCATCTGGTGGCGAAACGGAGTTCGCCGGGTTTTCTAGTGCTTTATGAAATTATGACAAAAAAGTTTATGCGAAGAGTGGTGTTCCCCTCGTTCAAACCAATTTTAGGTGGAAGTTTACATGGTATATAGATAGATACCCCACACGTATAAGTTTGATGATTTTTTTTTTAGTTTCAGTTCTAAGTATGGGGAACCCCAAAAATTTTTTTTTTTTTTTTTCTATTTTTGTGTAAAAATCTTAATGCGGGTTCACCCATTACATCTACTTACCAAGTTTCAACAGTATAGCTCTTATAGTTTAGGAAAAAAGTGGCTGTGACATACGGACGGACAGACGGACAGACAGACATGACGAATCTATAAGGGTTCCGTTTTTGCCATTTGGCTACGGAACCCTAAAAGGTGGTATAACACCACATAAAAAATTTGCAAAGTAGAACCGGGGTATTTGACGAAAGTCTGCTGCCGCGGTCCATGCGCCAAAGCCGCCTTCGCATGATGCGATGCCGACGCGCAGGTGTGTTTTTTCCAATTTTGTTTATCCATATTTTTCCACAGGATCGACACTAAAGCAGGCGTATACATATGAATAGAAATAGAAGAATAGTAGAATCTCTAAACCTCAAATCAGCAATGTATAGGTTCCTACTGCGTATTAAAAAATTTAAACTAGCAGGATTAGAACTTCTTACCTAGACGTTTCAAACATGTTACAATGTCTTGGTCGAGAGAGGACTGTAGCTAATCAAACTGAGTTAACAACGAGAAATAATACAGATTGAATACCTTTTTAGGGTTCCGTACCTAAAGAGTAAGAACCTATTTTCGAGACTCCGGTATCTGTCTGTCTGTCCGCGTATCATTTATTTTGCAGTAGGAATCACCTTTTTATCTATATGTAGGTACATATCAGAATCTACTTACCTACTTAAAACTCTGACAAGTTTCTAACAGGTTGTTAGAGCTAATTTCTGACTTAGTTACACACATGGAAGACACAAAGTTGGAGGTAAATTAAATCAAAACACAAATTATGGTATTACTACAATTATAAATATTTATGGGTTACTATAATCGAAATAAATTAATATCACAGAAATCCATTTTAGGTTAACAAATATCCTTAAGTCTTGTCATACACATTTACACTGGCCCGAGTTTAATAGGAAACCCCAACATTTTAGTCGCATTTCAATGCATACTAATCCTTGTAGTCGTAATCGGCATCAGTTTGCACAATAGGAAAGCATATTCCGCTTCTGCTTTCGTATCCGCTCATGCATCCTTGTACGTCGATCAAAAATCTATTCTCCACTTTAGGGTTCTTCGTCGTTTTCGTGTTGACTTTTGAATGTCTCACATCATCAGGATCTCTAAATACGATCGCCCCTGGATCACTGTACTGTTTGTTTAGTGGGACTGCACTGGTAACGTCCTCATTTAGTATGTTCACAAGTAAAACCGCAAGAATGAGATAGCCGAACATTTTGAAGTGACTTACGTAAATAAGCACAAATTTTAAGAGAGGAATTGAGTGGCTACGTTCAATGACAGTTTGCTAATGAGCAACCGGTCTTCCTTGACTTGGCTTTTATACCGTCTCTACAAATAAATTAGGTCTTACCGTTGAAGTCATCGTATGTATGACATCGAATATTAACAAAATAATGAATGCTACATGTATTGCCATTGGTACCTACCTATAATACTTGTCTTGTCTTACTGCTCCTAACTGAACACACTCTACAGTTTGTTAGTTCGTTATTGCAACAACGGTCTATTAGAATTTTTTGTTTTCTTTTTACAATAACAATCCAACGCGTTTACGTAAGAAACCCACATTTTGAAAAATCTCACGTGAGATTGGAGGATGGGGGAGGGACAGAAAATTTCAAAAAACACCTCACGTAATTTATGGACGCTCCGCTAGAACAAAATATGAAGAAGATTATTTCATTTCATAGTATTAGAATATTAAATGAATTAAAACGTAGGGGCATGGCTAATAATGGTCTTGGCTGATACATACCTATTTTATGGCATAAACTTATTATCTTTAATATCTTTATCCAGCGATCCGAAGACATAGTAGAGTAGATTAAATAAAAAAAAATGACATGTCAAAGAGAGATAAAAGATATCTTGCTAATATCCGAATGAATAAACGTACTTTGATTTTGATTTTGAGAGAAAACAGTCGACTACGTTTGTAAAGTTTGTATAGAGAAAAGAGTATAGTAGGTATACTTTCCCCGTAAAGTTAAAAAGTAAGGGACATGGGTCTGTGTATGGGAGCTAGCATTAAAGGTAAGAAAATCGACATTTTATAATATAAATCTAGTACAGCAAAAGTTTATTGTAATAAAAATATCACAGTCATCTTATTCTATACACTTGGTCACTTATTCCAATTTCTTTTTTCACAAACACCAAATCTTCTGACTTGACCAGTTGGACAGTCTGCGGCATTCACACCAAAGCCACCCACGACAGGTGAAGCAAGTGGGGGCAACAAATCTTTCGAAGGAACTGGTAAATTCTTCGTATTTGGTTTTAAAACAGCACAATCAACCGTGCTTAGAAGAACCAAACATATGACAAAATAAAACATTTCATTAACGATTTCTAAGATATGTTTGTTGGGTTTGATCTTTTATTTTATAAGAACTGCAACTGATGATCGAATTTGCTATTTATACTTAGGTATCTTGCTTAAAACTGGTACAGAAAACTTGTACGACTGTGAACAAGTTTTGTTTTGATCCATTAGTATGTATGTATTAAAATTAGCACAGTCTAGAGATCCTAAGTAGTTAGCGGTAGGTTAAAAATTACCTATGACGAATCTCCGCATTCAGTGGGTATAAATTTCCATACAGCGCAGTAATGCTGCCAGCGTTATGGGCACCTAAGGTACTATTCGGGGTGGGTTATTTGATTACATTTATTTATAGCGTTGGAAGTAATTGTATTAGGCTTTTATTGAAATCTGGTTTAATTGTTAAATAATTAATGATACTGGCTACTTCTTTTGTATAAAAAGTGGTATAACGCCACATAAAAATGTAGCAAAGAGAACTGGAGTGTTGAACGAAAGTTTGGTGCCGCGGCGCATCCGCCCCGTAGCCGCCATGATCTTTCTGGGTCATGCACGTTATGACGATGCGCAGGTTTGTTTTTCCCTATTTTCCCACAGGATCGACACTAAAGCAGGCAAAACCCCGAGGCGTATATAAATTAGAAGCTGGTTATGCATGTATTTACCATGAGGTAGTATCTACACTCTACAGATATAGTAGGAAAGCGGACTCCGGGCTCTCGAGAGGGGTGCAACCGGGAACATCGCTCGGATAATGATGAGTTTTTACAGCTATAGTAGTATTTTATTAGGTCGTTTATTTCGATTTAAAATGGTCTAACACAAAGATCTTATAGTATAAAACAGTAGGTAGGTACACACATACCGGGAAGAAGTCTGGGAGGCGTTCTTTTTGCAAACCCTTATGCAATTAGAGGACACATACCTACCTTGTATTGCACACGAGGTATAAGGTAGTTTACCTAGGTAACAAACGTAACCCGTACGCGTTTCATGGCAGTATCAGCTTCTAATGAACAAGCAAACGGAAAGGACAATGTAACCTAGTGGGCCACAAAATGCAAAAAAAAAAAAAGTTATTGCCCAGATATGAAACAAACGCTATCATAAAAATATCATGTTTACAATCACTTTTTACTATGGCATCAAAAAAATCGAACCTAGAGAAAAAAAGATATAGACATATTTATTTTCGTTTAAGTTTTTTCTTTGGGACTTACAACGCGCCACTGAGGTCGTCAAAATTAAACTCTTAACTTAAC